>JBBBDQ010000163.1:2107500-2330000 GCA_037127315.1 Ascarosepion bandense | reverse complement strand
ATTTTACTTAGATAGAGTTTAAGTGAAAAAATTTTACTTAGATAGAGTTTAAGTGAAAAAATTTGAAAAATTTGGCTTCGTCTAGCTTTACATGGGGAAGGGGTTAAAGGATGGAATAGGAAGTGGTGTTAAATTGAGAATTGGGTTAAACAAAACAGAAGGGGGGAGGGGTATAATAATTATATATATATAATAGATATTTCAAAATTATATATATATATATGTATATATATATATATATATATATATATATATATATATTATAATTATTAGCTCTGTAATTTTAATTATATTGAGTCTCCACCTGTATCATTTTTTTAATATTAAAATTTTAATATTAATTAGGATCAGGTTTTTGGGATTTACCTTCCTACTTTTCCGTTTGGATTAAAGTTATTTTAAAAATATATATATAGTCGCCCGCAGACAGATGTGTTTCGCTGTATCACAGCTCATGAGTACGGTTAGACATCCAATTGCTTTATAGCCAGGATTAAAACCCGACCGAATGTGACATCAGTCGGCGATTCTACCTCTGAGCTATGGACGCTCAGTAGAAGAAAGCGGACTTTTAGCGTGTGTTATACCATGTAAACATACGCCAATAACTAAGAGTGTTCTAATTCATTACTGAATGAACGATGCGTAGATGCTAGAATATCTACTGTTTTTTCAAAGCCTCCAAAAAAGGAAGTGTTGTATATAGGTAAAATCCCAAAAAGCAGATCCTATTAATATTAATGCTATGAATATTAAACATGATCCAGGCGGAGGGCTCGATGCAAATGGTATTATCTATTTACAGAGCCAAATATGTATATTATAACAATAAATTTCGAAATTTACATTCCGTTGAATAGCTATTTCAGCGAGAAAATTCCCGCTTCATCAGCAACGATCAAAAACATCGTTGCTGATGAAGCGAGAATTTTCTCGCTGAAATAGCTATTCAACGGAATATAAATTTCGGAATATATATATAAATCAGTGTCACCCCCAAGTGTTATATATCCCCGTACGACGACAAAACAACAAACACACATATATAAAAATATAAGGTTATATTTTTATTAATGACGACGAACCGTGTGGAATAGAGAACGGAAGGGTGAGAGGCACATAGAATGGGTTGACGGGAGTGTATTCTTGCCGTGGTGTTTCTCTGCTTCCACTGCCCGTTCTCTGCTGGCGAATCCATGTGTCGAGGTCTTCTAGAACCGGGACTTTCCTTCCGGTCCTGCCTCGCCCACGCAACGCCCACGTAATTCCCAGAGACACCTGTTCTGTCTGCCTCCGTAGCCATTTCCGCCGCTGTCGGAAATAAGGTCAAATGACATCCGCTCCGGCCTCGACAGGATGTATTTCACAAACACCTGTCTTGTCGCTTCGCCGCCCCCTTCACCGACGGTAAACACCATCGCTTGCATCACTTCCTCGGGTGGGGCCAGATTGTTATATTACACAAGTAAGGCAGTAAAGCCACTAAAGCGCAAGGGGTTACAGGGTGTTGAAAAATTAGGAAAAGGAACATTAATAGTGAGCAGAAAGAAAAAAGAGTAATCAAAAGGAGTGTAGATAGCGATTAAAATTGCATTTAAAAGTTTGCAAATTAAAATTGGCTTGAAACATGAAGTCGGAAGAGTGTTCCATAAGTAAGAAAAGCTAGTAAAGAAACTGATAGCATAGAACTTGCGACTACATCTAACCAGCTCAGCTGTAAATTGATGACGTCAGTCTAGTATTGTGCTTAAATTCCTAATGTCTAGACACCAAAACGAAGAGCTCATGAAGTGACTGAAATCGATATTCCAGATCAGGACTGATAATTTTGCTGATTCTTCTTTGATTTTATCAAGTAACTCAAGGGGTAGCGGATCATATGTGGCAACAATATACTAAGCATGGGTGAATGGCAGACTTATAGATATGTAGGATAGATTTTGGAAAGAAAAATTGTCTCGCCGGGCAGAGTGAACCGACACTCTTAGCAGCTTACCTAGCCATGGATTCAATATGGTCTTTCCACTTCATGTCAGCTGAGAACATTAGCCTGTGAAAGCGCAGCGAGTCACTTTCTTGGAGGTTAGCATCAGCCATGCTGATGGAAGGCAGAGATGGGTATCTCAAATTATTAATAGAGTGAGGTTTAGTTTTGGGTGAGTTAAAAGTGCAAAGCCATCTTTAACCCCAGTTAACAGTCACCATTTCGACCTTGTCGGACAGATCAGCCTTACTATCGAAACAGGAGTAAATGGTTGTGCCATCAGTGTAGATACTAAGTTGAGAGCTGATATCATAGGGAAGATCATTAATGAAAATTAAAAACACCCGTGTTGGTACGAAGGATCTAGACGATTGGCCATTCAGTATGACTTCCATTTCACAATTTGATAGGAAAGACTGGACCAGCTCAAAAATAGGCCCGTAATTTTTCTAATGAGCTCATCTGAATAAACCCATGAACCCAAGTTTAAAATGGACTATTTTGTAACACTATTAGCTGGCACATAATAAATACAGCAAATATACAAAAATAGAAAGCGGTGTAAGACAAGGAGGAGTGAGATTGAAAAAAAGCCGAGGTACCTATTAATATTTTGATAATATTTGATGAAGGCATTCTCAGGGATTTTCCTTCTGAGAAAATTATTTTATCTTTTAAAAGTAAAGCATTTTTAGACCGAAATTGTGGCCGAATTTATTTCTGTGTACGACCAATGCATTTGTTAAATTGTTGTTTGTGAGGTCACTTTTGTGTTCATAGATACGTTTTTACAAATTTATGCATGTTTCTTTAATGTATAGTGCAGAACTTATTTTTATATATACCTGTTTCTGAATTATTATGAGAATTAATGACAAATCATTTTCTAACATTGTTCTTGTATATAGAAATTACATATAATTTTTCCCATGTTTTTCTGATATATGATCTATATATATAAAAGGATGTGTGTGTGTGTGTGTGTGTGTGTGTGTGTGTGTGTGTGTGTGTGTGTCCATTCTAATGAATCCTACTCCTCCGAAACCCTTTGTCCGATTTCAACCAAAATTGGGTCACTTGCCGATCATGACATGAACCTTGGATGTACGCAAATTTTTTTCGAATCAATTTACAGGATACAGCAGAAATCATCGAAACGCTTAAAATTTGCGAACTCTTCTCCTCCGAGACGCCTTATGTGAATTCAACCAAAATCGAATAACTTGTAGATAGTGCAGAACTTATTTTTATATTTTTATTCTCAGCCGAATTATTCTACCTATACAGTGAGATGAATCTGGGAGAATGAAAATCCCTACAATTACTGGCAGCCACAATCTTAACGTGTGTTATACCATGTAAACATACGCCAGTAACTAAGAGTGTTCTAATTCATTACTGAATGGACGATGCGTAGATGCTAGAATATCCACTGTTTTTTGAAAGACTCCAAAAAAGGAAGTGTATAAAGGTAAAATCCCAAAAACCAGATTCTATTAATATTAATTCTATCAACATTAAACATGATGCAGATGACACGATGGTGATAGCAGACAGAAATGAAACTACAAGTAATCCTACAGAAGTAATGAAGGAAAGCGAGAAGAAAGGACTAAATATCAACTGCAAGAAGACATAATGCAAAGAAGAACAACATGCAAATTACAAATTGAAAATACTAAAAACAAACAAGTAAAAAAATGTAAATATCTGGAAAGGGTTTTAACTGCCTTACCAACATTAATACTCTTTCACTTTTTAAAAAAATAATTACCATTCTTTTCATATTTTCTTTGTGAACCCTGTCTGCTTTTAAAAGTTAATTTTTATCAATCGACCGAATTCGCGACCAGAGGTCGGTCTTTCTCTCCGTCACACAATGGTCGAAAGAAAATATTATCTATTTCTTTCTGGGAGGTCCTTGCACCTCCAAGAATATGCCACTACTTAAACCTCAGTCCTGAACGAAAGCAGGTGGTCTCTTTGTTTTACGTCTCTGGCAGGCGAAAAAATTTAATTACCATTTTCTTTCAATTCTCCTTGTCAGATCATCAGAATATCTTCAGTCTATTAAAAATTAGTGCTTTGCTTTCTGTCTTCTAGTTTATCTTTTCTTTTTCTTTTTTTTTTCTTTTTTCTTTTTTTTCTTTTTTTCTTTTTTTTTTTTTTCAATTCCAAAGCGCGTTTCCGATAGTCTCACGTTAGTAAAGACTTAAGGATTTTGTAGGCCGGTTGAAATTATTTTTACTGTTTAAAATAACAGGGACGTCAACACAAATATTTGTACCAACAAAAAATATACAGAATTCATAGATGAACTAAAAATATACTCAAATTATTTATATGGTGCTTCTCTTAAACCGGAAAGCCATTTAATTGGGCCAAAGAGCAATTTTCGGCAGACAAAAATTTAATTACCCTTCAATTTCTATTTTTTTTTTTTTTTTTTTTTTTTTTTTGGAAACCTGTCTGCCTTTAAAAGTTAATCCTCATCAATCGACCAAATTCGCGGCCAGAGGTCGGTCTTCTTCTCCGTCACACAATGGTCATAAAAATATTATCTACTTATTTCCTGACCAGTACCTCTCAAACGAAAAAGTAATTATCATTCTAAACTTTTCCTTGCCCCTAATGGTGTGTAGGGCAGCATTTTTGCTGTTTCCGTAACAAACTCTTTTTTATGTGACAGGGTTGTTAGAGCTGCGCCCAACCCCTGAACCTGGAGGAAAGTGATTTTCTAAACCTAGCTTAGACGTAACACACGGCCGAAAGTAAGGAGTACCCAGTGAGGATCGAACTCATACTCAGTTATAATGATTGTAGCGAAACGAGCTTGCTGACCATTACACCACGCCGAGGTGCCCAATTATCATTTTACTATTGATATAGTAAATCAACTATACTATTTTATTTCGACTGGTTATCAGTATATCTTCAGTTTATCGAAAATTAGTCTTTGTCTTCAAGTTGTTTTTTTTTTCTTTTTTTTTTTTTCAATTTAATAGCGCTTTTTCAATAGTGTCGCACAACAATTTGAGTATCTGGAAATGTTTTAACTGACTTGCCAGTATTACTGCACATTCACTTCAAGAATCTTCTATAGTTTGAAACAGCCCATGAAAATTACAAAGTACAAATACCAAAATCAAACAAGTTGTAAAACGATTTAAATATCTGGCAAATGTTTTATCAGGGCACTTGTAATGCAACACTGAAATACGAAATTACATTGGGATATCGAAAGATGAATTCCAGAAGATAACCAAAGCGTTAAGAAGCTGAAAAAAATTCATTTTTAACCAATGAAAAGGATACTGAACTGTTATATGACAATGCTGGACAATATCCTCAAAGATGAAGAAATAACTTGACGCAACAGAAATGTGGTTCTACAAAAGGGTACTGAGAATGCCGAACATATGAGCAGCGATTAATTTTTAGAGAAACAAAAAGACTTACCCTTATTTTCAGAAAGAAACGGTGGAAATTTCTAAGGCACATAATGAGGAAAAAGGAGTAGAAAAATTTGATACCCACATCACAAATTATAGTAAAAAATGACAGTGAAAAAAAAACGCTTAACCTACCTAGTAATCTTGATGGCCGAACAAGCTTTAAAAAAATAAAAAATAGACAAAATTTATTACGTGCTACAACGGACAGGAAATTGTGGAGAGCCAGGATCGCCAACGTTCTAAAGGAATACGGTACATAGAAGTGAATAGGGCAATGAAACTGGGCATAGGATAAGTTGCGCTAGGATACTTTTGTCAAACAAAATTATACGCTACAAAATCAAATTATTAATCAGAAAACTCGAGTCGTGTTCCTGAATAACTTTATTAGATCTTGACTCTCATACGGATGTCATGCAACTTGTTCAAAAATATTCAAAGTGTCAGCTCTATGCATCCGATTTCTCTGATCAATGATTAAAAATAGCTTTACAAAATAACAAATTGAAAACAGTAACAAAAACAAAATGATTGATTTGTTTTTTTGTACGGTTTAGGTTCTTTAAAGTAAGAAAATATTTTGGAAGGATTCTAAGAATTTTTTGAGATAATGATTATTTACTTTCTAATAGAAAAAGAAAAGGGAAGAAGAAAAGGGAAAAGAAAAAGAAAAAGGAAAAGAAGAAAAAGAAAAAGAAGAAACGAAGAAAAAGAAGGAAAAAAGAATAAAAGGAAAAGGAAAAAGACACAGGAAAAGAAGAAAAGGAAAAAGAAAGAAACGAAGAAGAAAAAAAGAAGAAAAGGGAAAAACGAAGAAGAAGAAGAAGAAGAAGAAGAAGAAGAAGAAGAAGAAGAAGAAGAAGAAGAAAAGGGGAAAGTAGAAAAAGAAAAGGGAAGAAACGAAGGAAAAGAAGAAAAAAGGAAGAAACAAAGAAGAAGAAGAAAAGGGAAAAGGAGGAAAAGAAGAAGAAAAGGGAAAAGAATAAAAAGAAAAGGGAAGAAGAAGAAGAAGAAGAAGAAGAAGAAGAAGAAGAAGAAGAAGAAGCGGGTCAATTTCCCTTAATATTGTGTGCTATTAAGAGCTTAATATTTCGATAAGGAGGTGTTGATAGGTCCACTAGATAATGATATGTTAAACATTTCATTGCTGGTTGGATGGTTGAAGATCGAGTGGATGAGATTTGTGTTTCGATGCTGACCCTGCTAACCTGATGACGTCATATCTGAATACTGCAACTCTTTAAACTTGCTTATCTGCAGATTGAAGAAAAATGTTTTAGCGAAAAAGATGAGCACACCTTTTTTTTTCTTTTTCTTTATAAAATGGTTTCTTCAATATAAGTGGCTGTTGTAGTTTTTAGAAGCAGTCGTTTTATTTATTTTGTTGAATTTGTTTTCTTTGCTATTATTTTTATATATTTTTTCTGAAATTCCTCTACGACATAGGAGATGAATGAGGCCAATTTATTGAAAAAACATGGCGGTGGGGAAGATGTTTTACAAAGCGCTCACCAGAATTGAGAAATAACTTCCATGCTTATTAATATTATTATTGCAAGCTGTTTATGTAACCCGGAATATCACTACTAGGATTTATAAAACTATACCCTCATGGCGTCAGTTTAGACTGATGCCTCCTTTATTTTTCATATTTTCTTTTATAAGCATGAGTTTCCACAACTTCTTATCCTTCGTAGATCTAAGTAACATTTGTCGCCTTACCATCCATAGCAGCTCCTGTTCTGTCACCCGTTTAACAGTGGTATAATGATTTACAGGCTAAAGCAGCGAGTGAGGTAATCATGGGTTCCCCACTTTTGCGGATCTGTACTAGGTTAGGCTTTCTAAATATCTATATTGTTAGAACAATAATCATTAAATAATCACGCAGACTATTGCCACTACAATAACTTTGGATTATGCTTTATTTCTATTACCTTCTGCTACATTAAGCTTATCCTATTATAATTGTGCGTGCTCCTTTCTTCGTTTAATAGCACAACCGTTATGCCCTGGCAATACCTCATAAATAATTAACAATTCTGTTTTGATCGCGTCGAAAGAGGGGAACAACACTGTGTGAGAAAATGATAAAGAAGATAGAAGTGGAAAGGGAAGCTGCATTAAACTGATAAAAGCAGGTACTACACTTTAATCATAGCCACAAAGCCGAGAATTGATTATAAAAGCACCATTTTTTCAGACGCAGAGTATCGAACGACGGAAACCGAGTAAGACAATCGCTAAAAATCTAGTTACCACTGGTAAATAATATCGTCTGCTGAATTATTTTTTAATTCTTATTAAGATAAATGCTCGTAACACCGGGATTTGGCTAGAAAGAAAGAAAGAAAGAAAGAAAGAAAGAAAGAAAGAAAGAAAGAAAGAAAGAAGTTTATAACGTCTTCTGACGATACCCCATAAATAATGAACTATTCCGATTTGATTGCGTAGAAAACAAGACATACGCTACTTGGTTTCAGTGAAAGAAAAAAGAAAGAAATAAAACCAGAAAATAAAAGTTTTTAAGTGAAATGGAAAAAGTTGTCAATTTCAAATCTTTTCATTTGTACCCACTTCTTAAAATAACGACCAGCAATCATATTTATAATTTGTATTGCAATATTGTTGTTAAGCTCAAATATTTAACGGTGCGATATGAGAGTTCTTACGGATATTTTGTTGTCGTAGAACTGGCCATGAGCTTCTTCAATCATTAACTAAAGAATTTAGAGTCATTAGAAAATTCAAGTAGGAAAACCGTGAAGTGTTAACGGGTTTTTCTAGTCTTTAGACATTCCGAACATGTTTCATGCCACTCGCTACTTCTTCCGGTTTTATTTTCAACCGTTAGAAGTCATGGCAATTCACAGATATTAATGACAAACGAATCCGTGCAGAGACATCGCCGCTTAGGTACTATAAAGGGACATAGTACTTAAATAGATAACCCCGTTTAGATTGAGCTGGAAATGTCGTAATTTATCGCTTTATTTCTCTGTTTTCTTCGATTTAGTTGGATTTGTGGACACATAAATCTTTAAAACATAGACATAACTCATAACACACCGTCAGACTTTTTCAAGCTGGCTGTTGTTTTTTTTCAAACGGAATAGTAGTCGGCACCCGCTTGCATCCGATCATCTGGATCGTCGTCTGTTCTCTTTATTCTCTTTCTCTCTTCTGTTAGCGGTGACGGAGATGGTTGTGAAAGCCCAGCCTACCCTTGAAGAGTCGTGAGCAGGAGTCACAGAATTACTTACTCTATTTACATGCGGATTATTGTCCTCATCTTTATTGTTGTTATCACAACGTTTTCGGCTGCTGCGACCTCTTGCATTCATCAGGTTTATGTCGATACATCCTTTTAAAGATGAAGCCAATAGTCCACGCGTAAATAGCGTAAATAAGGATAACTTCTCGTGCCAGAAATTTAGACGAAAAGTTTAACGGAATAGTTTCTGAAGAAAATCAAAATTGGTGGCAGAATTAAGTTGGTTCTAATTAAGATTCATTAACTGAAAATAATGACAGATTTTTAAGATTTTACACGTAAATGATGAGTACCTATGAAGAGAGAATTTGCATTAAAATAGAGACCCATTGTTCAAATATATCACTCACGATGAGGTCTCCAAGTGCTAGTTAGATTGAATTGGGAAGCTCAATAGATTGTTTATATTAGCGCACCTACAAGCTACGAACAGGCAAAAGCAGGAATAGAATTGGCAGTATTTGATTGGTTGGCCAACAGAAAGAATGTTAGTCCCATTTTTATTTTTATATTGAGAGTGGCGAGAAAAATTAATTTTGTCAGATTTGAGTTTTGGACGACAGAGCAAAAAAAGGTTGGGGCGAATATCACTTAAATGGTAATTACTTGAGAAACAGTATGATATACTAAGCCACTGCAAAATCAGCAAATAACGAAGAAAAAATATATAGAATTTACTGAAGGACACTGGAAACAGAGAAACCACACATACTAAATAAGCGATCAGAACTTATCACAAGCTGCAAACATATTTGTAACACGTTACTTAAAAATCGAAAACTAAAAATGATTATTTTGTAAAATATCAACAAGAAAAATGCAAATATATATACTGTATACAAAGCAGGTAATGCAACATACTTTAGACTAAGCCAATTTTGTAAACTATTAAAAATAAAGTCACCAACCGCCAAAAACAAAAGCATACCGATAATAAAATAACAAATTCATTTTAATAATCAAAACATTTAAATAAGTAAATAATAAACAAATGAACAAACTTCAAATGCAAGAATAAACATAAGTAAATTTAATAATAATAATAATAATAATAATAATAATAATAATAATAAAGCTTCTTTCTAAGCATAAGATGCATCATCCAAAGGCTGATGTAGACCGCCTATACATACCCCGTAAAGAAGGTGGAAGAGGTCTTATTCAGCTGGAATTGTCATACAAGACAACAACTATTGGCTTACTAACATACATAGAAACAACACAGGATTGGATGATACAATTAGTAAGGCAACATGAAGAAAGAAAGAAAAAATATTCAATAATAAAAGAAGGCAGTAAATACAAACAGGATTTACAGTTAGTAGATTCTGTAGAAAAGCAAAACAGAAGCCAAGAACCAACTATTGCGGCAAAAAATATGAAAATGAAAGCCAAAGATAAAGCTCTTGAACAGATGAAACAGCGCTGGCAAGACAAACCTCTGCATGGCCAATATCCAGAACGTGCTAATAAATCCAATGTTGACAAAGTTAATACTCATCGATGGTTACGTGCATCTGGATTAAAGTCTGAAACTGAAGGTTTTATTCTTGCAGCACAAGACCAAAGTCTTTTCACTAGAAACTTTCAGGTAAATGTTATGCATAATAATATGGATCCAAAATGCAAGTTTTATGATAAACACCAAGAAACAATAGACCACCTAATCTCAGGCTGTTCTGTGCTTGCTCCAAATGAATATAAAAATCGCCACGATAGAGTTGGGCAATATTTACATTGGGCAATGTGCAAACATTATGGAAAAGCTGTAAACAAACAATGGTATGAACATCACCCAGCACCGGTTACAGAAATAGAAGATGTAACCATTCTATGGGATTACACCATCTACACAGACAGAAAAATTGAAGCAAACAGGCCAGACATTATTGTCAAAAACCAGAAAGAGAAAACGTGTCTATTAATTGATATGGCTTGTCCAGCGGATTGTAACATAGCAATCAAGGAATTTGAAAAACTGTCAAAATATAAAGACCTGGAAATTGAAATAGAAAAAATGTGGAAATTGAAAACAAGAGTTGTGTCAGTGATAGTAGGTGCACTTGGAATGATAAAAAATGGAACAAAACAACACATTGAAAGAATCCCTGGAAACCCCAGCTTAAGAGATATACAAAAAAATGTCTTATTAAGTACAGCCCACACACTAAGGAAAACTTTATCTATGTAATGCTACGGATGATAGGGGAGATAGAAAAACATGAAATGGAGCCATAACAACACGCCACGACCTGCCTTAGGTCTCCCCGCAGACTTGGTTGGTAGTGAGACCAAAGCAGAAATCGAAATATGATGAAAAATGACATAATAATAAACAACTAATTAAGTAATCAATAATAAATAATGAGTAAAAAGTTCACAAACAACACTATGTTTTGTATATTATCTGAGCTGGTGCATAATTTCACAAAGAAGTGTATTTTTATGAAATAGCAAAAATATGCAAACTGGCTAGCAAAAGAAAAATAGACGTTGCTTTGATAAATATTTGATTGTTGTCAAAATAAGGATGTTGGGAAAATTCCCCGCGTCAGGAAAATATTTGATTCTTTTAAAACCAGCATAGCCAAGGTTAGATTATGTGGAGCTTGGAAAAGATAACGTAGTCGCTTGTATAACAGACAGGTTAGTAGTAGTCAGTCGAGTCCGTGATCATTTGAGATCGGAACCCAGACCGAGAAAGACACAGGGAAACCGTTGAAAAGCGCGGCCTCTGGCTTGCTTAATGCATGTGTGCTGACTCCTCTAACCCCACCTCCGACTCTACGCCACGTCACCTGAAGAATAAAGAAAATGTTACATGCTTTTATTTATATGTACGTGTTACGGTTGTTATTTTATTAAAGGAGAATATCGTCATTTTAACAGTATGATAAAATGACGAGTTAATTGGAGTAGATAGACTAAACTATCGCCCGGTTCACACTCCACCCACGTCTATTGAACAGGTGAAGAGGCTCATCCCTTGTTTCCTGTTGAGGATGTGGTTTCCGGTTTTCTTTTTTCTCCTTTCCAATATTTTCACTCTTTTATTTATTTTTTTTTTCAATTGGTGTAGATAGACTAAACTATCGCCCGGTTCACACTCCACCCACGTCTATTGAACAGGTGAAGAGGCTCATCCCTTGTTTCCTGTTTAGGATGTGGTTTCCGGTTTTCTCTTTTTCTTCTTTCCAATATTTTCACTCTTTTTTTATTTTATTTTATTTTTTTTCAATTGGAGTAGATAGACTAAACTATCGCCCGGTTCACACTCCACCCACGTCTATTGAACAGGTTAAGAGGCTCATCCCTTGTTTCCTGTTGAGGATGTGGTTTCCGGTTTTCTCTTTTTCTTCTTTCCAATATTTTCACTCTTTTATTTTATTTTATTTTATTTTTCAATTGGAGTAGATAGACTAAACTATCGCCCGGTTCACACTCCACCCACGTCTATTGAACAGGTGAAGAGGCTCATCCCTTGTTTCCTGTTTAGGATGTGGTTTCCGGTTTTCTCTTTTTCTACTTTCCAATATTTTCACTCTTTTTTTATTTTATTTTATATTTTTTTTCAATTGGAGTAGATAGACTAAACTATCGCCCGGTTCACACTCCACCCACGTCTATTGAACAGGTGAAGAGGCTCATCCCTTGTTTCCTGTTTAGGATGTGGTTTCCGGTTTTCTCTTTTTCTACTTTCCAATATTTTCACTCTTTTATTTTATTTTTTTTTTTTCAATTGGAGTAGATAGACTAAACTATCGCCCGGTTCACACTCCACCCACGTCTATTGAACAGGTGAAGAGGCTCATCCCTTGTTTCCTATTTAAGATGTGGTTTCCAGTTTTTCTCTTTTCCAATCTTTTCACTCTTACGTAGCCCCCTGCGCATCAGTGGCGTTTTCGCCTTGCTTGGGGTGATATGATTAAAAAAAATGAAAAAAAGCAAGGATTTTATAAGAGTGAAGATAATACGTTTTGGGACCCCGTCATCGAATTAATAATCGTCATCTTTGGCTCCAGGTTATACAATATTGGTCGTTTTATCGAAATAATAATCGTCTTCGACGAGATGATACACAATATATGCATTAGTTACAAATAACCAGTTTCGGTTCCAAAATTATTTCTAAACAATAGTCTCTAGGATAATTTGAAATATAGCTGTTACTACCTACTCAATAACCATTAGGATAATACAACAGACCTTGATACCCATAATACACCGTTAACAAGCATATATAAATAGTCGAGCCAACACATAACACACATGGCCTGAAAATTGCATTCACGAATGAAATAGATTGTCAGCGCTCGCTGTTAACCCCTATGTCAACATTTTTTTGCGTTCGATTCCTTTTACCCATAAATATAGCATACCATAAAACTATATTTTTATCATATATATTTTTTCGTGAAATACATCTGTTTGATGAAAGATATTTTTATCCAAGGTTCATTAGTGGTTTCGGGTCTTTCAGCATCATACACTCCTTCCACGGTGACTCAGCCCATACTTATTGAGTATCGACTTATGTCATCCGTCAGCTACAATTTTGCTTATTTTTAATTTATATATATATATATATATATATATATATATATACTAGCAGTATAGCCCGGCGTTGCTCGGGTGTAATGAAAGCTTTAAAACTAATCCATGGTCCTGGAGCTCAGACTCTTTGGACGTCGGCGCGAAAGACTAAAAAGCAAAAATTGTTTCCAGTTAAAGCGAAACCGTAGACTGAAAGAAAAATGAATGGATGTAAGTCAAATTTTGATTTCCTGGTATCGATATCAAATAAGTTTTTTTCGTCGTAAACTGAATTTTGAAGGCTAAATAAGTCCACTAAGAACTACAATTATACCTACTTAAAGCCAAACCTGAAGCAAAAACTAAAATAAAAGGGCTGAAAAAAATACAAACATGCAGGCAGATAAACAGACACACACACAAACATCTTGTCTTATATATATATATATATATATATATATATATATATTATCAATTTTCTGTACTATTGTAAGAACTGCAACCTTGAAAGTTCTGAATATCGTTTCTTATGTCTTTGTCTATGAGTGCATCAAATTTGATTAAAATCAGACCATTCCTTCTATAACCCGATTTTTTCGATTATCAATTTCCGATATTTATCGGGGATACCTCGACACAAAAACCTAGCTAAGAACACTCGCAGATGCTTATAGTACAACTGTGTAAATTTACAAGAAAATCGGTTCAACCGTTTCGGTGTCTATAGGTAACGGACACACACACAGAGACAAAGTTCCATATATATATATATATATATATATATATATATATATATATATATATACCTTGACTAAGTTCTCGCTGTTTTACAACAAATAGGACTGTGCACATGTAGTTTTAGATGGTAACGCATCTATAAGGAAGTATTATAAGCAAGCTTTAAATTCGGGGTATACCATTATACCATTTCGCCGAAGTGTAAACAGTTTAGTTTTCATGGCGTTAAACATATCGGATTTCGTGCGAAAGAAAGTGTATTTGCGGGGAATTTTGCTGCACTACTTTTTAAAAAAATATCTGCAGCTGAAGCACACAGAATTCTTGTTAAGACTTACAGTGACAATGCTATTTCGGAAACAACATGAAGAGATTGGTTTAGACGCATCAAAAAAAAATTTAATGTTGAAGATGAAGAACGCAATGACGCACCGACAAAGTTTGAAGACAAAGACTTGCAGGCATTACTTCATGAAGACTCATGTCAGACGCAAGCTGAACTTAAAGAATCATTAGGAGTTGATTACACAACAGTTTCGAAACATTTGAAAGTATTAAGAATGATTTAAAAGCGAGGACATTGGGTGCCGTACGAGTTGAGGCCGAGAGATGTCGAACAGCTTCTTGTCACATGTAAACAGCTGCTTCAGCGGCAAAAAAGAAAGTTTTTTGGGTTTTTTTTTTTTTACATCGTATCTTGACCGGCGATAGAAGATCGTGAAGTAAGTCCAGCTATGCATCAACATCGGCGGCAAAACCGAATATCCATGGTTCGAAACTTCTGCTTTGCATTTGGTGGAATCAACTGGGTGTAGTTTATTATGAGCTACTCACACCGACCGAAACCATCACAGAATGTCGTTATTGACTACAATTGATGCATTTGAGCCGAGCAATAAAGAAAAACGGTCGCTATACGAGCAGAGACACGACAAAGTGAATTTGCAATATGACAACGTCAGGCCATATGTTGCAAACAGGTGAAAACCTACTTATGAACACTTAAATGGAAAGTCCAACTCTATCCGCCGTATTCATCATACATTTGTTCGTCCAATTATCACTTGTTCTGATCGATAGCACATGGCCTGTTTGAGCGTCACTTTCATTCTTATGAAGCTGCCAAAAAATAGGTTGACTTGTGGTTAGCCTCAAAAAAAAGTGTCGTTTTTTGAAATTCAAATACTGCCTGAAAGATGGAAAAAAGTAGTGACTAGCGATGGACAATACTTTCAGTGACATGTTTCTTACTAATTTTTGTAAATAAAACATTACTTTTCATGAAAAATCAGCGAGAACTTATTCAAGGTCATAATATATATATATATATATATATATATATATATATATATATATATTATAAATTATGTTTTAGAACATGTCCATAATTTTTTCTATATAGGAGAGGACATATATAGAAAAAATTATGAACATGTTCTAAAACATAATTTATAATAAATATTCACAGCTCTATACATCATATATCGAGCACTGTTTTAAATTAATGTTTTGGACAGTGAAAAAAATTTCTTTCTTCGTTCTGTACTCACTCAGATATATATATATATATATATATATATATATATATATATATATATATATATATATATATATATATATTCTAAACATATGCTATTAAATATAAGAGACAATGAATGTCTATTATGTTTAATCATGAGCCGTTCTAAACGTCGTATTTTTGCTTTAATTTCAGTTGAAAATAAAGACAAAAATTCTCCAACATTTGGATAATTATTTATTGGTCTTCTTCTAAGCTTTCGGCTCACATGAGCCATCTTCAGAGAGGTAGTTTGAACTGAAATATTATAAAATCCACCATCACCGACGATTTTATTTTGTGTTGACATAAAACTCCGCTTGGCAACGGCAATAGTTACCAAAAATAATAAACGTAGTTCTTAAGTTTGCGATGCGTTTTTATGACGTCACACCGCGGGATAGCGCGAAATGACAACAAAACCATCTAGTCAAATGCAATGTAATATGTTATTTCCTGTTTTAAAGTTGATTTTATTGAGTGTTGGTTGTTTTGATTTGATGTACATGGCCTCCAATATCTGCAGGTTCCTCTTACTGTGTGTATGAGTAAGGATCACCGTATTTATTTTCAACTGAAATTAAAGCAAAAATACGACGTTTAGAACGGCTCATGATTAAACATAATAGACATTCATTGTCTCTTATATTTAATAGCATATGTTTAGAAAATGACTTGCTGCCTCGATATACTATATATATATATATATATATATATATATATATATATATATATATATAAACGTTATTTTTAGTGGATACCCATATTTGAGTAACTGCTCAGTTTATTTATAAATCAGTATATTTATTTATTTTCGTCTGCTGGCCAGAATATTCGAGAAATTATATCAAAAATATATATATTGAGAAGAGAAACCGTCGTTTGATGCGACATGCTTCAGACCGCCTTAGCTACGGAGATATTGTTTAATAAATGATGCGTCTACCAAATACAAGTATCCACTAAAATAACTTTTAAGTAATAATATATATATAATATATATCTTACACATTTATAAATCTACCATTTGTCTGTGCATTGAATACTGTTGTCGTGTCTGACGAGGCTTTTCCCTGTCTCTTCTACAAAGATTTTCATGGCTACTGCTCTGACGAGCTTTTTTTACTGGTGTCCCAAACACATGAATTTTTTTTTTTTTTAATCATATCACCCCAAGCAAGGCGGTAACTCCACTGAAGCGCAGGGGGCTACGTAAGAGTGAAAAGGTTGGAAAAGAGAAAGCCGGAAACCACATCCTAAACAAGGAACAAGGGATTAGCCTCTTCACCTGTTCAATAGACGTGGGTAGAGTGTGAACCGGGCGATAGTTTAGTCTATCTACTCCAATTGAAAAAAAAAAAAAGAAAAGAGTGAAAAGATTGGAAAAGAGAAAGAAATAAGAAATATATATATTGAGACTTTCCGTTTTAAACTAGAGTGTAAAAATATTTCAACCATTTTTTTTTTAAATCAAAAGGAAAAACAATCAGAATTTTGAGTATATGCACCCAATTTGTTAATTGTTGATATTTTTATTGTAAAAATTGTTTAAGAACAGGACTGTAAAATATCTTGTGAAAAGCAAAGCTTGTTACACCTTCAATTGATTTCCTAATTTTAAATAAATCACAGGAAATCAGAAAACAAAACAAATACCCACCCTTTTTATCTCTCAAAAAGTTTGTAAAAAAATGTTCAAATAAAAAACTCATCTCTTCAAATTAGCTTAAAAGCGAACACATTAAAAAGATATTCAACTTGTTTCATTCAATAAGATCTAAATATTTTACTTTTCATCAGTTAAGGTACCTCCACTAAATCGATGAAAAAAAAAAAGCCCTAAATTTAAAAACGAACTTTTTCCATCAAAATGTTTGTAACAAACATCTTAATAATAACAGTTTGTTATTATTAAGAGGAAAGATAAAAAATTATTTTAGGATGTGCGTTGTGGTACAGTGGATATCGGCTCGGAACGAGAAATCGGAGAGCCGTGTTGGAATTCCAGTTGAATCCATTGTATTCATTTACGCACAAATACCCTTGGGAAAGGTATTAATCCGTCTCTTCCTTCCAGTTATTGGTTAAATAGCAGGACAGATTGGGTTCTATACCCTTGACAACCAGTCTACCGGAGAAAGCAATGGCAACTTCCTGCGGGATAATCTTCTGCCCAGTCAGTCATGTCTCTTTCGAGACATGATCGTCCAAGCGTGTTTCACGTATGGCACTTAACTGACTGACTATATTGGCTTCTAGGCTGTGCGTTGTGGTCCAGTGGATATCGACTCGGAACGAGAAATCGGAGAGCCGAGTTCGAATTCCCGTTGAATTCGTTGCAATCATATACGCGCAAATACCCTTGGGAAAGGTATTAATCCGTCTCGTCGCTCTAGCTATGGGTCAAATAACAGGGCAGATTGGGTTCTGTAGCCCTGGTCTACCGCAGAAAGCAATGGCAACCTACTGCGGGAAAATCTTCCGCCCAGTCGGTCATGTCACTTTCGAGACATGATCGCCCAAGCGTGTATCACGTATGGCACTTAACTGACTGACTATATTGGCATCTAGATCCCACCCTTTTATCGTTGAAATAGTTAAATGTAACCCATCACTTCTACTCTAACAGTTTCTTTGCTCGCACTTCCCGCCTGTAGAACTTTCTTCGTTTACTTACTTACCTAAGTATAACTACAATCTTCAAAAGTTTAAATGCAACGTCAATTGGCATCTTTTATCTCCTTAAATCTCGTCCATCTTCTATCCTTTCTTCTTTAACTCCCCCTGTACCCATCTCTGTGTGTGTGTGTGTGTGTGTGTGTGTGTGTGTGTGTGTGTGTGTGTGTAAACCCTGCACACTAGTGCCAATCTCGCCTTGCTTTGGGTGAAATGATTAAAAAATAATAATAATATACATATAATATATGATATATATAATACATATATATAATATGTGATACATATTTCGCATTAAGTTCTAATGTTTGAGTCCAAGTAAAATCAAAATTTGGAATATTGATTTTCAAGTCAGACAATTTATTCCTACTTAGAAGATTGGCGTAACACAATCTATCTGCTTGCTATGAGGATCTATACCAGAGATTATCTAGCTCTATGTTTATCTATATATCTGTGTGTGTGTGTGTGTGTGTGTGTGTGTGTGTGTGTGTGTGTGTGTGTGTGTGTGTGTAATATCCCTAAATGCTTACACACTTAAATATATTTATTCTCTATCTCATTTAATCTTCTGAGACAGGCATTAAAAGACGAACACCCAAACGAAGCCCTTATGCCTGACTAGAACTTGCTTTCATGGGAATATGGGATCGGATGTGTTATTCATAACTGTCAGAACAATTCGTGGCCGCAACTGTTACCCAAGGCAGATCGACACCAGACAGAACTTCAAGTGACAGCCTGATTTGGCTCAACCAAATAATTACTCTAAAAATGTATGCATCGTATACATAATAAGGGAGACGAAGACATCCGCTTGTTGATGGCGACAGAAAGGTATTCATTTCATCTTCAGTCCGTAATCATCCCTCCTCTCACAGACACACACACACACACACCAACAGTACTGCATACTTCACATTCTGATATGTGGCAGAGCCCAAAATTTATATATCTTAAAATTGCAGGCATTGGCCGCCCGACCCAACTTCAACAGTTTGAGTCTTTTCAGCGCAAAACCGAATTGGCCTCTTTGTTTCCAATTTAAAGATGGAGTTTGCTCGCTGGGCATCTTTCGTTTCATTAACCAAATTCCTCTCCGTCTTCTTCCTTTTTGTCTTTTTTCTAAAGAGATTTTGTGGTAGTTTGAACCGTTGTCAAGATAATCATTTAAACTTTGATACATAGATAGATAGATAGATAGATAGATAGATAGATAGATAGATAGATAAAGTGTGAAATAATTGTATTAGGAAGAAAGATATGAATAGACTGTGATAGCTAGAGAGCGAAAAGGCGAGGGTTAGTAAATTTTGGAGAGAGAGAGAGAGAGAGAGAGAGAGAGAGAGAGAGAGAGAGAGAGAGACCAAGCAGAATAGATAGCTAAAGAGAGAGAATGAGAAGCACAATGAGAAAGAAATATATATGAATAAACTGTGGTAGAGATAGCTGATTTTCTAAAACGCCGCCTAGATGTGGCACAAGGCCTAAAGTATGGGGTACCCAGTGAGGATCGAACTCACTACTCAGTTGTAATAGGTTCCAGCGAATTCCAGTAATTGCTGACCATTACACTACGCAGGCAGGCAGGCAGGCAGGCAGATAGATAGAAAGAAAGAAAGAAAGAAAGAAAGAAAGAAAGAAAGAAAGAAAGAAAGAAAGAACGAAAACGAAAATGAAATTGGGATATAAATAGACTAACCATTTACACAATTCCAAGATGACTTCTTTGCCGCGGTTCCTTTTGTTAAGGCGATGTTTTTGAACGGCCTAACTTAAATCAAAATAAGATAAATTTAAGGATGAAAAAAAATATATATATTTTTTCTTCCTTTCTTGCCTTTTTATTTTTATTTCTCTTTGTTCATTTGTTTTTTGTTTTGTTTTTTCGTTCGTTTTGCTTTCCTCTGTTCCTTCTTTTTTCTATTTTCAATTTCCTTTCTTTCTTTCTTTCCTTTCTACGTTCGTTCACATTGTCTTCCTTCTTCCTCCACTTTTACCCTCTTTAGTCTTTATTTTATACATTTTCTTTAATTATCAACTGTAAGTAATTTAACGTGACTCGTAATGCCCTGTTGAGCTTTGGAATTCTTTGATAAAATTCTGGATTCTAAAATTTAAGAAAAAAATTCTTTATTTTACGCTCAGTGCAATTCTGATCGTTTTTCATCACTTTTTTTTTAGCTGTAATTTCAGTCCAGAATTTGGTTGGTTGCTTTTGATCCAAATGACCTCGAGAATTTTAAGTTCTTGTTTATCATTTTCGTGGTGTAATATAAATACCTTCAATCATTCTCGATACCTAAGTTTTAAATTGAATTTTTAAAAATAAAAAGTGATTTTGAAACTTTTATTTTAGTTTTAATTAAAAGCTAAATGATTAAATTTACTATTTCCAATAAGCGAAATACTCTTGTGTATTTTAAATAGAAATTAATTATATTGATTGGAATTTGAAATCTTCAATTTTTTCGTGTTTCCAAAATTCATCAATTTTTTTTTTTTTCATCCATTTTCACAGCTTCACTAGTTTGTAAACAAAAATTCATCTTCTGTTTTAAAAATCTTGCAAAAAAATATACACCTGTGACACGTTATTTTTTTTAAATTATTAAATTTCAAGTTAAATTAATCTGTTTATACAAGTATTACTCGTTTATAGCTTGAAATTTATAACAAAAGAATTTTTTTTAATCACGGAGGTGTGAAGTGATTGAGACGTGAAGTGATTGATGACAGCCAGATGTAGAGATAAGCTAAGTATGGTTGACTAGAATTGACATAATTGTTCAATTTTTTTTTTTTCCTGTAAGAAGAAAACGTGAAACACGTGATCTTTTAATGTAACACAAAAAATACTATACTTAAAAAAAAAACTTCCTATACATAAAAAATCGAAAATTATTTAAAAAATAATGTGTTTTCACCGGAAAAAATGAGTTGCAGAATATTACATTACTTATAGTGATCTCAGGTAACAATTTGGTTAGCAGCTAACGAAAGAAAAAAAAGATTTTTTACCAAAATTTCGAACGTGTTAGAAAGGATTAAAAAATTTTGAAAAATTACTTTGATTTTTTCCCTTAATAATAACATAAACATTTTGACGGAAAAAAATGGTTTTATTAAGTTTGCTGCCTTTTTTCATGTTGTGCTGTTTTGTTTTGTTATCAGCAAATTAATAAAGGTATCTAGTGTAATATATTGACGTTGTCAACAAGTATGTCCTGTTTGTGAAGGTGGACAGGAAAGTGTCTTTAAATACTGTGCTATAGAACATGTATCTGACAAACAAAATGTAAGATAATGTTGTTGTCACGTCAACATACGTACTTATTCTACTGTCAGAGATACAATCTACCAAAAAACATTTAAACTGCTATACAATGTTGGTCATTTGAAAAACATGAGTTGACGGAAAAGAATAATTGTGTACGATCCCATTAAAAATAAAACGAATTATATATTATACTAAATTTAACACTATTGTATTGTTTATAAAGATGACAGGTCCAATTTATTGTATTGTTTATAAAGATAAGTCCAATTTATGGTATTGTTTATAAATATGACAGGTCCAATTTATTGTATTGTTTATAAAGATGACCGTTAAGTCCAATTTATGATATTGTTTATAAATATGACAGGTCCAATTTATTGTATTGTTTATAAAAATGACCGTTAAGTCCAATTTATGATATTGTTTATAAATATGACAGGTCCAATTTATTGTATTGTTTATAAAGATGACCGTTAAGTTCAATTTATAATTTATTGTATTGTTTATAAAAATGACCGTTAAGTCCAATTTATGATATTATTTATAAATATGACAGGTCCAATTTATTGTATTGTTTATAAAAATGACCGTTAAATCCAATTTATGATATTGTTTATAAATATGACAGGTCCAATTTATTGTATTGTTTATAAAGATGACCGTTAAGTTCAATTTATAATTTATTGTATTGTTTATAAAAATGACCGTTAAGTCCAATTTATGATATTATTTATAAATATGACAGGTCCAATTTATTGTATTGTTTATAAAGATGATCGTTAAGTTCAATTTATAATTTATTGTATTGTTTATAAAGATGACCGTTAAGTCCAATTGATGATATCTAAACTTATTTATAAATGGAAGTGTGTGTGTGTGTGTGTGTGTGTGTGTGTGTGTGTGTTACCTGTAGACTCCGAAACAGCTGAACCGATTTTCTTGAAAATTTACACAGTTGTACTATAAGCATCTGCGAGTGTTCTTAGCTAGCTTTTGTGTCGAGATACCCCCGATAAATATCTAAAATCGATAATCGAAAAAATCGGGTTATAGAAGGAGTGGTCCGATTTTAATCAAATTTGATACACTCATAGACAAAAACATAAGAAACGATATTCAGAAGTTTCAAGGTTGCAGTTCTTACAATAGTGCAAAAAATCGATAATATATATATATATATATATATATATATATATATATATATATATATATATAAGGCAAGATGTTTGTGTGTGTGTGTCTGTTTATCTGTCTGTATGTCCTTTATACAAATCCACAATTTTTATCCGATTCTCACCAAACTTCACACAAATATTCTTTAGGTTGAGTCTGAGCTCCAGGACCACGGATTAGTTTTAAAGCTTTCATTACACCCGAGCAACGCCGGGCTATACTGCTAGTTGTTTATAAATATGACAGGTCAAATTTAGTGTATTGTTTATAAAACTGGCAGTTAGGTCCAATGTTGAGCAATCCCTTTTGGTGTTCTACTAATTCATAGAGATGTTAATGAATGTATCTTTACTATTTGGAAGATGGATGAATCTTTTATACAGGTTATTAATTATTTTTTAATGTTGGGACGGTGTTAAATTTCAGATTTATTGGTGATTTCTGCAAGTCTGTAGAATTTCTTGAATTTGTTCCGAAGTTGTTTTGACACTATTTGCGAGCACATTTGCCAATGTTTTCTATGTTATATTTATTTCTGACACAATCTTTATATGACATTGTGTGGAACCGCGCTATTGATTCTGAAACCTGTAGTCGATAGTAGTGGTTTTTCTGATCAAGACAGCTAACAAACTGGCAGATGTTACAGAATGAGTAGGCGTGACAATTTATTTTTAGTGAACGTAATTCCAGACCCAAGCGTACTGATCAGAACTTTGATGACCCTGAGTCGGGGTGGCTTGAATCTGACGGTTGTCTTTATCTAAATTTTGATAGAAGATCTAAACACGCACTCAAACGAACAGTTCGGTTGAAGCTATTGAGTGGTCGAGAGCTTTGATATTGTCTAAGCCTTCATATATTACATTCCTTTGCGAGTCGTGGTTTCAATGTGAGTTGATATCCACTTTTTATCACGTTTCGACTCTTTTGTCCTCTGTTGTGATTATTGATTCGGATAACATTCAGGAAATAGATTATTTTATTTATCAGGGTATGAACCAAGATTAACCAAGATAAATAAACAAACGGTTCAGTTTAAGATTCCCTCAAAGTTACCCAGATCAACATGCACCTCATGAAGGTCAAAGAACATAACCGTAAAAATGTTGCAATAACAAAAAAGACAAAGAAAATAGTACGCACTTAAATAATATGAATGATTAATTTCTTGCAGTTAATTTCAAGTTTCCAAAATCCTTTCATTGTTAGAAACTGAAAGACGCGCAAACCTCACATTTGTTCTTATATCTGTAGACAAAACAAAATCTGCTTGGCTAATGCAAATCTCGATGCCATTTTAAAAGTAAGATCTACCTCCCGATAAAATCAAAATTTTGCATCGTGGAGAGTTTGAGTTTTGTTTAACGTCATATCAACCTCTACCTCTGTGGGTTATTTAATGCCAAAAGGGTGAGGTTTTAAGGTATTTTTAATGTTCGTTTATAGTGAGAAGATTGATTTAGTCAGATTTTAATACAATTTTTTTGTTTTTATTTTTTTTATTTTAGAAAACTGAAAATGTCTTCTAGTTTTGTATTAAAAAATGTTTTGCTGAGAATCATTTCTTTTCCTTCAAAAATGTGTTATGGTAATAATTTTTCCTTCAAAAATGTATATTTTTCTATAAAAGTCTATTTTTATGAATATATTTCTATAAAACCGTATTTTTATTCTTTCATAGTGTTTTGACCCCAGTTTTGGGGTTAACTATTTGCCAATAGCTGGGACCCTAACAGGTGCTACCACTCCAGGTTAGGGTGGACCTAAGAACAACGGTAATTAAGAGGTGGTTTTATGCTCCTCACAACCTCCCAATCAGAGACCTTGCTGCCGGATGCAGTTTACCGTCATTCCCAGGACCGCATCGTGGAAAGAATTAAGCGGGGAAGCGGCCTGGTAACAGGTCGGGGTACCTAACAGAATGGATCTGATATTGCAATACCCGAAATCCGTAATGAAGCCAGGGTAACATCACTGATGACCTCTACCGTTGTATTTTGTAAATGTATTTTAAGAATTACAGTAAATTTAAAGTTGCCAAAATTCTTTCATTATTAGAAAAGCAAATGCTTCCAAGAGCCAGAATTTGACACTTTCTATAAATAAAATGTAGAATTAGCTGCATAATATAAAATAAAAAAGATCTTTATATTTAGGTTGACCGACTTATATTTTATCTAAGAAATCATTAATCATATCAAGTGGAACTGAAGGAAATATTGGTGAATTTTAGTTGGCAGGATCAAGCAAATCCAGTAGAGAACAAACCAGCATTACATTCTCACTGGTTCCATCTCCACTGTTCACTCATAGGTTCGAATTAAGATTTTAAATTGGTTCTTTATTTCATTGATCAAACCTCTTTTCATGGATTTTCTTATTTACTTAAACTCATTTTAATTATACAACACCGCTAAAAAGTATTTCATGCACAAGGAATCTCGCCTGGTTGCATTAATTTTCTTAATAGTATTTTGAACAGTAAAGGTTTATTCCTGGTTTCCGGTTCCGTCTAAAGTTTACTTCAACACTATAATTCTAACGTCTCCCCCTGAACTCTAAAAGTGTATTTATTTTTTTCTTCTTGATAAGAGTAGATGGGTTTACCTATCGCCTGGTTCATGCTCATTCTGTTTATTTTATTTTTTATTTTTTATTTTTTTTTAACAGGAGTAGGGGTTTATCTCTTGTTCTCTGCTTAGGATCAGGTTTCCTCTTCCTTTTAAAGATTTTTCATTCTCTTTCATTCCCAGTAGCCACTTATATATTAGTGATATTATCGACTTGCTTGGATGAATTAACTTTTTTTAAGGGATGAAAAAAAAAGAAAAACAAAACAAGTGAGAGAGAAAGAAACAAAAAAGATGAGAAACACTTCAAAGAAACTTAACTTTTTGGTCAAAATCAGTCAAGTATGGGGGGTTTCACTTAAATAGAGCCAATCAAGGGCTTCATAATAAAACAAGCTCAACCATTTTGGATCTCTTTTATTAATTTCTTTTTTACTATTCAGTTAAGTGCCATACGTGATACACGCCTGCGCGATCATGTCTTGAAAGAGACATGACTGACTGGGCAAAATTTCTCGCAGTAGGTTGCCATTACATTCTGCGGTAGACTGGTTGCCAACCAAGACTATAGAACCCAATCTGTTCTGCTATTCAACCCACAGCTATAGGGAGAAGAGACCGATTAATACATTTCTTAAAGGTATCTGCACGTAAGTGAATGCAACGAATTCAACTGGAATTCGAACTCGACTCTCCGATTTCTCGTTTAGAACCGATATCCAATTCACCACAAACGTTCTTTATTAGAGAAATGAGATACGCACTTCAATGAATCTTTTTCCTTTAAATGTGACATCTAGGGCCTTTATGATCTTTAGGGCCTTTGGGCTTCTTTCTTTTATTAGTTCCCGTGATACGTTTTACATGCATTAATTTCAAAATTATGATTGGCATTTTCATCAGTCGGCAGCGAATTTATTTACACTGTGAAATTAGAGTGAAAACAACGTTAAAACTTCAACTGAAGCTATAAATCAACTCTCCAAAAAATTTTATTACCTAAGATGGCGTCTGAAGTTAGATTTTGTCGTTGACTAAAACATATTAAAGAGCCATGAAGATGTTTAAAGCTTTGGTCCACTTAAAGTGAATAGCCTTTATTTTTCCTTGATATTTATCTAAACGTCAGATTTTAATTGAAGGACCAAAACTTTGCATTACGTTAATGTTCTTTATTAACAAAATGCGATACACAATTATCCTCGCTGACTTGACAAATGCAGACAAGCCAAAGAGGAATGGCTCAACAACAAATGTGCAGAAGTAGAGAGACTGAGCAGGAACAACAAAGCAGAAATGCATAAAGAGATAAGAGAACTGACAGGACAAAAAACCTGTTCCTCAACAGGATGCATAAAATCCAAGGAAGGGACAATCATATTAGAGAAAGAGGAAATACTCCAGCGATGGGAAGAATACATAAAAGATCTCTTTTGCGACAAGAGAGAACAACCGAGAATACACAAGGAGATGGATGGACCGAAAATACTAAAATCCGAAGTGGAAGCTGCAATGGCCAAAATGAACAGAAACAAAGCACCTGGCCCAGATGGCATAGTGATAGAGCTGCTGACAGCCTTAGAAGAATATGGCATAGAAAAGATTACCGACATAATAAACGAAATTTATAGCAGCGGAATAATACCAGACGACCTATGCAAGTCGATATTTATAGCACTGCCGAAGAAACCAGGTGCAAACGAGTGTGAACTACACAGAACTATCAGCTTAATGAGTCACATTACAAAACTGATTGTCAGAATCCTGATGAATAGAGCGAGAAGCAGAATCAGGCCAGAGATAGGGCAGGAACAGTGCGGGTTCGTCAAAGACACTGGAACAAGGAACGCCATATTCATGATTAGGATGCTCTCTGAAAGGGCATTATAAATGAAGAAAGACTTGTACCTATGCTTCATTGATTACGCGAAAGCATTCGACAAAATACGACACAAAGAATTGATGGAAATGCTAGGCAACCTCGACATTTTCGGCAAAGATATAAGAATAATCAAGAATCTCTACTGGCAGCAAACGGCCTGCATACGGACAGATAATGACCTCAGTAGATACACAAAGATAGAAAAAGGCGTAAGACAAGGATGTGTCTTTTCACCGGATTTGTTCAACCTATACAGCGAGAATATTTTGAGGACCCTAGATGACACACCAAGATTTGTTATTGGAGGCCACAACCTGAACAACATAAGATAAGCGGACGATACAGTACTGATTGCGGACACGGAAAGGAAACTGCAAGATCTCATACAGAAAGTAGCAGTGGAGAGTGACAAGAAGGGACTACAAATAAACTTTAAGAAAACTGAGTGCATGGTCATCAGCAAAAGATACAACCCAAAATGCCAAATACAGGTGGGGGATAACAGAATCCAACAAGTCCAAGAATTTAAGTACCTAGGAAGTGTTCTAGCAGGAGATGGAAAGTGCGACACGGACATCCGAAGGCGAATTGGCATGGCAAAGGACGCGTTCCAGAAGATGAGCAAAATACTAACACACAGGAAGATCTCAATAGAAACGAAGAAAAGAGTGCTAGACTGCTACGTGATGTCAGTTCTTCAATACGGCTGTGAATGCTGGACAATATCATCGAAAATGAGGACAAAACTGGAAGCGGCTGAAATGTGGTTCTACAGAAGGATGCTACGGATATCGTGGACTGAGCATACAAGCAACGACGAAGTGTTAGAAAGAATGGCAACAAAAAGGAAATTGATGCTGAGCATCAGGAAGAGACAACTGAAGTTCCTGGGACACGCAATGAGGAAGGAGAGCCTGGAGAACCTGATACTGACTGGTCAGATAGAAGGAAGGAGAGACAGAGGAAGGCAGCGGATAACATATTTGCAGGGTCTGATCAGGTGGATGACGGAACGGGGGTTGCCAGGAGCAACAGGAGCAAACATACTAAGAGCCACAAGGGATAGGGAGACGTGGAGATCCATGATCGCCTACGTCCTGAAGGGACAGGGCACATAGAAGAAGAAGACTTGACAAAAACAATTATCTAAAGCTTTCATAAAAATAGATTGAAGTTTGTTCCATCCTTAATACAATTTGGATCAATTTCTGTTGTCGATGAATAGAAATGTTGGATTCAAATGTCCATGAACTTTTATTCTGTTAAAATGTATATAGAGATTCCACGTCATGCCATGTAGCCAGCATTGTTCGTGGAAAACAAGGTGTAACACTGTAAGTGTTTCTTATGCACGCACGTTAAACGGATATCGACGGACCCTGGATTCGAACCCAGGAATAGATGTTTGGAAAATATCTCTGTGTGTATATTTATATAATTTTTTCTTCCCAGAAAAATCAACTTTCTTCTTTATTGTAGGAAGGGCTGAGAGAGAGAGAGATAGGAAGAAGGAAATAAGTGCCGGTGAGAGAGAGTGAGAGAGAGAGAAAGAGAGAGAGATAGAGATAGCAGGGGGGGCGAAACAAAAGGCATTTACGAGATATAAAATTGTTATCATATCAACAATGTTAAGAACACAGATGGCTTTGCGAAGGGAGAGAATCCTTGTTGTCTGTGGTCTGTTGTCCCTTTCGCTCTCTCGGATAAAAAAAATAAAGGATCGACCGAAAGTGAAAAAATTATCGGTAAAAAGTTTGAAAGAGGCCACCCACGTAAGGATGTAATTGTAATTAACGCTGACAGGTGAAAGTATAGAGTCAACAGAATCGCGTCTCCAAGCTTCCAGCGTGGCGAGAATTACATGCGGGTGATCTAAGCCAGATAACCGAAGCTGACGTTAAATTTTAACGAAGAGACATTCCGATCACTTACCACCCCCACGTCATATTGAAACATTTTCAGCAAAAATACAACGAATTTGATCAAGTGAGAGAGAACACAGAACGTCAGAGAGACTAGCTCGGAACGCGTGAAGTGAAAACGCGGAAAATGCCCTCTCTTCCACACTCTAGTAACACAAAACATCGCTTATAGGCGGAACTCCTCCGCGGAGAAGCATATGAACTGAATTACTTCTGACAACAAGACATAGAAGCAGTAGTTTGTGGATTCTATGAAAGGTTGGATTGCATTTTATATTTTAGTTCTTATTTTTTTTTTTATTACCCTCTCTTTTGATGTAGAGAATTACAATATAATCATTAGTCCACATAGACTGGCCTTCGCTACTGTCTTGTTTTGTTTTTCTTCTTGCTTCTTTCACTTATTTCTGCATGTGCACCCAACCACGTCTTGTTTTCAGTAGATGAAGAATGAAGCACGAAGATTCGACCGCCTCGTTTTTCTCAGGTCCTTTACTTCTCCGAGATCAGAAATCACAACGTGGCAGCTAATGTGAATGATTTCGACTTAGTATTTGACATCTTCTGGAGGCGGAACGGAAGCGAACAGCTGAAGACTTAGGTGCTACTAACTTACAGCCAGTTAGCACACGCAATGAAATTTCGAGATCAGGGGGATTTAGTGTCATAATGAGCTTTAAAATTTAATTATCTGGTTAATGGAAGAAATTTCGCATCACACGTTGCTTTCATTTCTATTCATCTCTTTGACCATAGGCTGATACATGGTAATGTCTCATTCCAATTTGACAGCAAAATATATTTCCCAAACTCTTAAGCCACAAAAGAATGAGTCGCTTTTAAAATCTGTTACTGAAAGAGCTAAACTTTCTGAAAAACCAGACTTAGTTCTGAAATATGTCCACGTCTGTGAACACTGCAGTATTCTGAAAATATTTCTAGATGTAACACTGAAAGAAAGGGACTTCAGTAGTACAAGCTAATAGTAGTTTCCGTAATATATTAGGATTCATTTTAAATGGGGGTAAGGATGAGTTACTGTATTCACTAACCGGGAGGTTGGTAAATAAGTTTTCAACATCAAGTGAAGCTATGATTTCGTTGTTGGGTTTTTCGCTTTTTAAGATTTGGATTACTTCTAATGTTGGCTTAACACTATATTTTAGTAGGAAGGTAGAGTAATTAGTTGGTTAATGCATTTTGTTAACTGGTATACCGGAGTTGGTATTTGCGATATGATAGGACGGAGAGGATATTTAGGTTTATGTTTTCACACACACACACACACACACATATATATATATATATATATATATATATATATATATATATTACACACATCTCTCACGCGTTATTTTTTGAAAATTAGCAAATTTAAAGTTAAATTAATCTGATTTGAAACAATTACTTGTTTATAGCATGAAATTTAGAATAAAAGTATTTCTTTTCTCAGAAAAGTCTGACTCTTCTAAGAAGGCGATGATAACTCCTGTGATAAATCAGTTTACACATCTGGAAGCATGGTGACCAAAAATGACATAACCCAATTTAACATTTCCTAAAGGGAACAACCCTTGAAACACGTGACCTTTTAATGATAAATCTTTTATAATTATTTTAAAATTTTAATTCTAAATTCTTTGTATTAAGCTTTTCAAATTTTCGATTCTTAATCGAAGTCTTTACTTAATAAATTAATAACCGAAGACACTGAGTGACCGGAAGAAATTTAAAAGATGTTTAAAGCTTTGTAAATCAACAAAAAATTCATTATTCATCGAATTTTTTTCTTCAGAATTTGATATCCTTAGATTATAATGTTTATAAAATCAAAAGTTTAAATTAAAAGTGGAGTAGTTTCAATGCATTTTTTTTTACTATTCGAAGCAAATTTTCTGAAAAATTGTCTCATTAAAAGAAAAAACTTACATGATTAACATTCCCAGAGTCCAGCATTAAACTAATTAAAAAAATGGCATAGATAATGAATTTCTAGAAGTTTCATGCAATTAATTTACCAAGAGTTTCTATAAATAATCAGTTATTTGTGAATAAGCCCTGAAAGTTTCATTAAAATCAGACAGTTGATTTTTGCAAGAATTTCCAAATTAATGCGTCTTTCAACGCCAAACAACGACTTGCGTAATATTACGTTTGCCATCGTAGCAAGCTCTAGTAAACCTCGGGTGAATCGCTGACAAAAAAAAAAGTTAACCGGAATTTCGAACGTATTAGAAAGGATTAAAAAAATTTTTTTTTAAATAATGGCAACAAAATTTAACCTTTTCTCTTAATATTGTGATTGGGAAAACTTTTTTATTAAGCTTGAGGCTTTTCAAATATACTACGCTGTTTTTTTTTTCGGCCATTGCATAGAGATACCTGTATAAATGGTTTGATAGTCTAATAAACCCACAGGAGTGGAAGTGTATTAATACCTTTCCCAAGGGTATTTGCACATAAGCAAATTAACCATCCATTGCACCATCGAAGCTTACAGTATACGGTACTCCCAAGCAGTCGCCCATCTATGTACTGAACAGGCTTAACGAAGACTTGAAGCAACAGAAATTTGGTCCTACAGAAGGAAGCTTAGAATAACATGACCTGAACATATGAACAATGGTAAAGTTTTAGAGAAAGAGAGAAACTCAAAAGACACTCGTATATAGCGTCAGAAAGAGACAGTTGGAAAATTTGACAGAACATAGCGAAAGAGAGGCACAAGAAATGGGTGCATAACCTTATAACCTATTGAACAAACTTATGGCTGGCAGAACAGGTATTTGAAGATGCAGCAAAAAGACAAACTTTACTAAGACAGGAATTTGTAGAGAGACATGATCACCTACGTCATGAATTGACTTCTCCATGACCGATGTGCTGAAAACGTGTCTTTTTAAAAAAAAAAAAAAAAATCACGTTCTAAGCATTGAAAACAATTTAACACCTCAGAGAGTTTAAAAGAATATAAGCCTAAGGTTAATCGTGGCGGGGGGAGCGAAATTACAAGTCCAACAGAAAGGAATGAAAGGATTTATACAAGGATTTGAAATAGGTACCTCCACTAAATTGCTGAGAAAACAGCATAGTATGAAAAAAAAAAAAAAAAAAAGGTTCCAAACTAAAACAAAAAAAAAACCATCATGCTATTATTAAAAGGAAAGTATTACATTATTTTAAGTATTTAAATTTTTTTTTAAATCTTTCAATCCTTTCTAAATTCGAAATTTTTGTAAAAATCCTGTTATTTTCGTTAATGAAAGGCCAAATCATTGCGAGAATTTACAATGGAAAACGTAATATTACATAAGTCACTTTTACCTGTGACAAGCGCATTAATTCAGATATTCTTGCAAAAATCAAATTGTCGGATTTTAATGAAACTTAAATGAAATATTTTTGAAATCATTATTTTAAAAAATGTTTGTTTTCATCTGTTACCCACCTCTCCACCTAAATTCATTAAATTTGAAGAAATTAAATTCTGTAAGCAAAATTGGTTTTATTAGTTAAACGCAGGATTCATTGGAGAATGTAAATCATGTATTTTTTAAAACCATTTCGCCCCCCTTACCGAAAATCTGCTCCGAATAGTAAAATAAAAAATGCAATAAAATTATGACATGAATGAGATTAGCTTTTAATTGCTTCAATATATTATATACATTTCAGACATAGTCGGAAGAAATAATTTTATTCTAAATTTCATGCTATAAATAATACTTGTGTAAAGCAGATTAATTTATCATTAAATTTACTAATTTTCCAAAAATGTGTCACAGATGTATATTTTATTTTTGCGAGATTTTTAAAATCGAGAATTAACTTTTGTTTACAAATGTGTTTGATCGCTCAAAAGAAAAAAAAATTCAAATCTAAATTTTAGATTCCAATCAATATAATTTGAAATATATTATTTCAAATAAATTATATTGATTGGAAACTAAAATTAGATTTTTTTTTTTACTCATTTTTGAGCGATCAGCACATTTGTAAACAAAAGTTAATTCTCGATTAAAAAAAAAATATGCTGATTTTTAAATTTGATAAATGAAAAAAAAAAATCATCACTTGCAGAAGAAAAAAATCTTTGCTTCACGTTTAAACTTATTTGGTTGTCGACGCTGTTTTAAACTGAACCAAAATAAATCTGTGAAACAACGTTCGTATGGAGGTGTGAACTCTAGAAAATGGAGTAAAGGCGCCGTAGAATTTGAAAGAAAATCTTATTGCGAAATAGACAGACTGCCCACAGGCACAGAAATGAAGCGTATTAAGTTCTCAAAAGACAACAGAATGAAACTATGCACTGTTTCGCTTCAGTATTTTCGATGGTGTATTGCACAAATGCTGGTTGAAGAAGAACCCCTAGTAAAAAAAAAAAAAAAAAAAAAAAAGAAAAGAACAGTATGCACAAGAGCTTTGGAATTAAAAGATGATAGTGAAAAATTGAATGACAAATTGTTTCGGTTAAAAGAGGGTTCGAGAGCCAAATTTTGTAAAATAGAGGAGGGTGAGTAGAATAAGTACATAAGCATTGGGTGGGGGATCTGTTAAAAAGCACGGTTGTGTGCGGGGGGGGTGCGCAAAGCATTAGAAATTTGTGTGTACCTACTATGTGAATGGCAGGTAAAGTCCAAACTTTAGATGCTAAATCTGGTGTGGGAGACACTGGGGGAAAACCACCTTTTTTAACAATCTTATTTTCTTTCCTCGATGTTTGTTTGTTTGTTTAGGGCAGTGGAAATTATAATTTCCACTGGCTTTAATCGTTTGAGAAATCATTTGAAAAATATCGATCTTCCGGCAAGAATCGAACCTCCAAACTCCCACAATGGAGAGATACCATTTTTAGAATCAACCCACAGAAGGTTTCAAGGAATTATCCCAATTTTCATTGAATGATTAATATCGGTTCAGATTGAATCCGAACGTAAACAAACTTAACCAAAGACAACATTACGGAATTAAACGGAAATGAAAGTCAATAAACTGAACTGCCTTCCATGGGTTGATTGTTAAAGATACGTCTGATCTAAAGACGCCCTGCTCTTCATCTCAGTGTTCTTAACAGGCTCCAAAGGAGAATCAGTACTGTGATAGGTACTGACTTGGCAGCTCGACTCCAGTCACTTCCCCACCGACGGAATGTGGCTTCCTTTTGTCTGTTCTATAAATACCTTCATGGCTTCTGCGTCAACGAACTTAAGTCACTGGTGCCCCTGCAACAGGTGTTTACTCGTGCAACCAGACTGGCAACTGGGTCTCACCTATTCACAGTTAGATCAACCAAATGCAGACGACAATTCTACTCCTGCAGCTTCTTTTCTCGCCTGTAGAACTCTCTTCCATATTCTTGCTTTCCCGACAGCTACAACCTCCAGGAATTTAAATGCAATGTTAATACTCATCTCTTAACCACTTGACTAGTTCTTTCTACACCACTCTGTATATCCTTTCCTTTCTCTCCACCTTTGCAACTGTCATCACACCTGTATTCCAATCCTTCTCTTGCCCCTTTCTAACTGGTTCGTCTTTCTCTTCACTCTCTCCTATCTAATCTTTTTTTTTTACTCTTATGAAGCCCCTTGCAAATCAGTGGTGTTATATATATATATATATATATATATATATATATATATATATATAAATAATAATAAAAAAAAATCTATTTTCCAAATGATTTCTTAAACGATTAAGGCCAGTGGAGATATATATATATATATATATATATATATATATATATAAACAAAAAAAAAACAAAACATTCCATTCAAATACGAGGATCAATACCGAGCCTTCGGATGTTTAGCGCGGATGGAATTCGCGTGAGCCTCTTCTTATATACCCCCCACCCGCAAAATAAAGTAAACAAAACAATGCAAAAAACAAAACGAAACTTTTAACAGTTCATTTTCACTGCTAAATAAATTGAGTTTGATAGCAATAGAGATGCTTAATATACAAGGCCTCTCTAATAGCGAAAATTGTTTTGTAAATCGTGGGTTGATACTTGTTTTTTTATGAAACTTTTACCTAATAAGTGACACGTGAGGCGTCTACTTATATATATATATATATATATATATATATATATGTGTGTGTGTGTGTGTGTGTGAGAGAGAGATTAATAAATTGCAAACATGCTGTTTGCTTATTTTTAATAAAATCTTCTGCCCAGTCAGTCATGTTTATTTCGAGGCATGATCGCCCAAGTGTGTATCACGTATGGCACTTAACTGACTGATATATATGTATAAAAGGCAGTCTGTGTGCGACTGTTTATTGTGCACGCCTACATTTTTTTAATATTTATTTTGTTTCAAAATTACGGGGAAAAATATTCAAATGTTTTTGTTGATCAAATGAATTTTTAAAACGTCGGAATAAATGTTTAACAAAAACTCATACATGTAAGAGTGTGTGCATATTCCAATCATACACGAGAAAAAGATTAGTGAAGTCTCAAGCCTTGTATGAAAACCTTCCTATAGATTTTTTTTTTTTTTTTAATCATCTCACCCCAAGCAAGGCATTCCACTGCCACTATTGCGCATGGGGCTACATAGGGGAAGGTAAAGAGAAGGAGTGGATAGACATAGGGAATGTCAGGAGAAAGGTGACAGATGAGTAAGGATAGCGAGGATGAGTGTCTGGCAGATGGGAAGAGTGTTTGATAGAATGGGAGCAGGTTAGTGTGTTAGGAGGTGTCTATTGACCTTACATTTAAACTCCTGGAGATTGTAGCCGTCGGGGAAGCAATCGTTTGGAAGAGAATTCCACAGTCGGGAAGTGCGAGGAAAGAAACTGTTGGAGTAGAAGTTACGGCTGCATTTTATCGATTTCACTGTAAAAGGGTGGGATCTAGTTGCTAATCTAGTATCTCGTGCAAATTCGTATTTAGGGGGCACCAGTGATCTAAGTTCATCGGAGCAGAAGCCGTGAAAGTATTTATAGAAGAGACACAGCGAAGCCACGTCTCGCCGGTGGGAGAGAGACTGCAGGCAGTCTGCCAAGTCGGTATCTATCACATTACAGACCCTCCTCTGAACCTTATCGAGAAGCCCGAGGAGAACAGCAGGGGCACCCGACCAGATATGGCAGCAGTATTCAATGCACGGGCGGATGGTAGATTTGTAAATGTGCAGGATAGATTTAGACGGAAAAAACTCCCGGGCCCTACACAGAGAACCGACTTTCATAGCAGCGGATTTAGCAATGGATTCAATATAGTCATTCCATTTGAGGTCCGCTGAAAGTGTGAGACCAAGGAGGTGTAGTGTTTTACTCTCTGGGAGGCAAGCCTGGTCCATGCTAATGGGAGGTAGGTGAGATTGTCGATGATGGTTAATTGACAGTAGAAGCATTAAAATTTACTAGCCATTTCTTACCCCAGTCCAATATGGATTGGAGGTCTTTTTCAATCTCGGCTGCAAGTTTAGCTTTGACGCCTACACCAGATTTTTGTCTCAGTAATGGACAATCTTGTCAGGACCTTGCAAATTCTCAAATGAAAGTTCATGGGGAGAGCGGGAAAACAATTCTTTTTAGCAAAAAACAAAAAAAATCCTGTTACTTGCATGACATGTCTGTTGCTGTCAAAGATGATACAATAATCTGCATGAAAACTTAATGACTCATTCCAAAAATTGACAGAATTGAATCTTGTTTTCAAGATATTGGGTTATTTATTAATTCACATGGCACTGGCTAGGAGGTAGGTGACATGTGAGAGTTGCGTCTTGCCAGATTTCTTGTTGAGCAGCCAAGAATCACATCTACCTCTGACTATACATTTATCAGCTCTTCTCTGCATCACAAAAGATTACTTTCTCAGCCAAACTTGGGAACTGGCAATTCTAATTTGCTGACTGATTATATACCTTCCAGCAGAGTAGCACTTGATCTGGAAAGTCTTCATTTCTTTCCTTTCTCCCTACTTGTGGACAATGTATGGTCACTTTGAAGCCATTTCTTAATTTTTGTCAGCTGTCTTTAAAAAAAAGTGGGGGGGGGGGTAGATAAAAAAATTTTTCAAGCTTGCTTGATTTGTGTCATAAGTTGAACCCATTTTGTCATGTTTTTAAAAAGAGACCTATTTTGACCAGTACTTGCACCGCTTAATTTTTGCATGCTTCTTTAAGTGGTAGATTTTGTTTAGCAACATATTAACCTCTTTGAATTATTTAATACTGAAATTTAAATATTTCAAACACAATTTCATGCTACAACCCGAGGTAACAGCGAACCTGGGAAGAACAAATCATTCCACCCTCCTCAAAACCCCCCAATCTTTCAATCAGAGGCCTTGCTACCAGATGTAGTTAATTATGAGGAACTGAAATTTGTTTAAATTCTTAAATACAGTAATTATTTTTTTCTTATTTTGAAAGCACCAAGTTAACTTTAGCTGAGCCCCTGTTCTCTTAATTGTGGTAAAAATATTCTTAGTTTGCAGATTCATCTGTGCCTGGTCTTAAGCTAAAATGCTTGAAAAAGTCAGTTAAATGCCATACGTGATACACGCTTTTGGGCAAACATTTCGAGAGACATTAATGACTGGGTAGAAGATTATCCGCAGTAGGTTGCCATTGATTTCTGCGGTAGACTGGTTGCCAGCCAAGGCTATAGAATCCAATCAGTCCTGTTATTTAACCCATAACTAGAGAGAAGAGAAGGATTAATACCTTTCCTATAAGTGAATGCAAGGACTTCAAAAAGTAAATTGTTTAAAAATAACTTATTTACTCAATTATTTATTATTTGTAATTGACAGTATTTGTTTATTGTCACCCTTAACCCATAAAAAAAAAAAAAAAAGAACTCCTTACAAATGTTCAGATCTAAATTATTGAGTTACCTCAGTGAGTTGCATCCAAAGTAATGGTAAGGTGATCTTACTGATCATTACCAAGAGCTCTGCATTTATATAGACTTGCCTTGGGTGGCAATTCTACCATAGAAAGCAATGGCAACCTACTGCAGGATAATCTTCTGCCGAGTCAGTCATGTTGCTTTCGAGACATGATCACCCAAAGCATGTATCATGTATGGCACTTGACTGTCTGACCATCACTAAGCTGACATACAAATCTAACATTGGTGCATGCAGAATGCAATTTAAATCACCTAGCAATTTATTTACTTTTACATAATATTTTAAAATAAAGTCAAAAGGAATCCTGTTGCTAAAGGTCTTTGTAACCATCTACTTTCAGTTGAATTCATTTTTTATGGAACATTCATAGGCAGAGTAGCATTTAAAGCCAAAATAACACTAGCCATTTTCAACCAGATATGAAGTTATTCTGATGGTTCTATTTTACCCTCCCAGAATTTAAATTTTTTCGAATAGGCTGCCATATAGTTATTGCAACAGAAAACAACTGAGTGAAATTAACAAAAAGGATGATGTAATTGAGAGGTCCTGAAAATAATGCAGCAGAAGAAAAAGAAGCAATATTAATGCAGTGTGCCAAAAATTGAAGAAAAATGTTTCAACACCTTTTAATAAAAAAAGTAATGAAAGCAGCAATTTAGCAAACACTTAGTTTCCCCCTTAAAAAAAAAAAAAACAATTTTGTAATTTTAAAGCTACTTAGTTTTCTATAAACTAATAAATCACTATATTTACACTTGGATTTCTGTCCAAATCTTTGTTGTTGCAATCATGTTTCAGCCATTATGATTTCTGATTTTCATGTGGGTTGAAAAAGAATAATGACTGAAATATGATACTGACAATAAACAGTATAAATAACGATGATTCTAAGTCCCAGAAATTAAGACAGGAATAAGTATGAATTTGAGAAATAAATTCTAATTAAGTGTACTATCTAACAAGCTCCAACAAGTGTCACCAAATTGCCAAACATGAATATTGTTACAAAGTGAAAAAATAGAACATCTTTACAATGAAGAATAACCACTTGATTTTTTTTTCCCAAGTTTTTTTTATTTTTTTTTATTATTATTTTACAGTTTTTATTTTCCCCCCACTATGAAAGTGACTCATTCTTCCAAGAGATATCCAGTCTACTTTGTAGCTGGTTTCTTTGCAGCTGGTGCGGCAGTCTTGGCAGGAGCAGCAGCAGCCTTCTTGGTTGCAGGTTCTGCCTTTTTGGCAGGGGCGGCAGCAGCAGCAGCCTTCTTGGTTGTAGGCTCTGCCTTCTTAGTTGCAGGTTCTGCTTTCTTGGCAGGAGCAGCGGCCTTTTTGGCTACAGCTTCTGGCTTCTTGGCAGCAGCAGCATCAACCTTCTTCCCTGCAGCAGCTGTCTTCTTTCCACTAACATCAGTCTTCTTTCCTGCAGTGTCAGCCTTTTTAGCTGCAGTGTCGGGTTTTTTTCCTGTGGCAGCAGGCTTCTTACCTGTGGCATCAGACTTCTTTTCTGCAACTTTGGGCTTTTTACCGGTGGCATCAGCCTTCTTCTTTTCTGTCACGTCAGCCTTCTTTCCAGTGGTGCCAGATTTCTTTCCTGTAGTACCAGGTTTCTTTCCTTTCTTGCTTACAGATTTAGACTTCTTGTCTTTAGTGCTAAGCTTCCAGCCCGTGGCCTCAGCCTTTTTGGTTGCAATTTTAGCAATTTTGGCTGCAGATTCAGCCCTTTTCTTTGCAACTGCAACTTTTCTGCTTGCCTTCTTAGCTGCAATTTGCGCCAGCTTAATTGCAAGTGATAACTTTGCCCCACGCTGAGCTTTTTTCTTAGCGCCTCCAGGCTTCTTTTCACCTTTTTTAAGAACAGTTTGTTTCTTTACTTCAGGCTTTTTAGTATCAGGCTTTTTAGTATCGGGCTTTTTAGTATCGAGCTTTTTAGTATCAGGCTTTTTAGTATCGGGCTTTTTAGTATCGGGCTTCGGAGTTGGGGTCTTTGAAATAGCAGCTTTTTTTGCCGGAGGTGCAGACTTCTTAACATCAGTGGCAGGCCTCTTTGCCGGAGGTGCAGACTTCTTAACATCAGTGGCAGGCCTCTTTATAGCTTTGGCACCGACAGCTTTAGGGGGAACAGGCGTTTTACCAGGAGTCTTGGCTTTAGCTTTAGCTTTGCGTTTGGCAGATTTAAAAGGCGGAACAAAGGTGGTTTTGGTAATAAACTCCAATTTCTGTTTGGCCAGAGTGGCTGCACGTTGAGCCAGCTGAGCTTGCTTCACTAAACGCTTGATTCCTTTTGGGACAACTTTGTTGTGTTTTTTAGCAAACCGCAAGTTACGCAGATATTTACGGTCAACCTGGAATTAAAAGAGGAAAAAAAAAAAAAATAGTCAAGGTGCTGTAATCATATACAAGAAGAAAAAGAAAAAGATATAGAAAACTATTCTTCCTATAATATATTGCCAAATTAGCAAGGACAGGAAAACATTAAGTCACTTCATTATAAACACTTTATTATTAGAAACAGATGGATTTTTTTTTTTGTTTTTTTTAATCATATCACCCTGAGCAAGGCGGTAATGCCACTGATGTGCAGGGGGCTACATAGGAGTGAAAAGATTGGAAAAGAGAAAACCGGAAACCACATCCTAAACAGGAAACAAGGGATGAGCCTCTACACCTGTTCAATAGACGTGGGTGGAGTGTGAACCGGGCGATAGTTTAGTCTATCTACTCCAATTAGATTTTATATCATTTTTCTTTTTCTTGTTCAATAAGTGAAGTCTTCTGCAAAAAATCACATAATTCACATGCTGCACTTTTTAGTAAATCATTTTTAAGCGACTTAAGATTTTGAGATTAAGTTGCTTTAAATATTATGCTTGAATTTACAAACAAACATTTCAAACAGTATTGGTAAAATTGATGCACAAATCAGTCATCAGAAAGTAATGTACTGAATAGAAATTACTAAAATCTTCATAGTGTTTTCAAAAGAATTATCAAAATAATTACAGATAAAATTTTAAACATGTCCCTGGGGTTTATGGCACACCAATACCAATAAGTAACATTGATGCTTCCGGTCCAGGTTTTTATGTCATCTCCTAAATCTGGCAGATATGTAGCCATAACTTTAACTACATTCCGTGGCTGGAGATTTGACTGAAATAATTTAAAACTGCTAATAATTACTTGTTCGGGTTTATAAAGACAATGTGAATTTTAAAATACTTTTTGAAGGAAGGATCTATGCCAGGAAATTAATATCTCTATTTAGGGGCTTGCTTTCAAATTTTCATTTGTAGATAATCGTTAATAATAATCTTGCTTGCAATGATTCTATGAAGTAAAATAATACAAGTGAGAAGTAAAGAAAAAATACCAAAATTTATTTACAGGTTTAGGGGATATGAAATTCAGCTCTATAAAATGTTTCTCCCATATAAAAAACACCAGTTTGTTGTCTATCTCTAAGTGAAAGAACAGATAGATTAAAACCCACTGTTCATGCAAATACTTTTATAAAGTGTGCTCAATACATAGAGCTTAATATTATAATTTTGCTATTACAATGCTTTATAAAAACATATCACTGCACAAAAATTTTCATGTTTCAGAACAATACTGTTAAAAGTAATATTTTAAAATAAATGGTGAAAATGATTTAGAAAATATATGATGAATTTATGGTTATTTAGAAAATCAAGGAGTGGTAGTTGTGTCAATATTGTTCTATCAAAAATGAAAATTAGGTAACTATGAAGTTAATGATTTGGGTCTTGATAGGCACCAGAGTAGCCAAATGTCACTTTAATTGTCTGGGTAAGATACATAGTGGAGCCATACATTTATTTAAATGGGTAAACAATTTTTAACAGCAAGTTGGATTTCAGGTTTTTTTAAAATTTGATTTTGTACTACCTCATGAGTAAAGGAGCTGGAATGTTTAGGTTAGAATTAGAATTATAAATAGTTATGGTATACTAAGGTATATTGTAGTTAAGAATAACCAAATAAATATTGTGTGGGTCATTTACTTTAGTAAAATTAGTTTTTAAGTTATAGTGGCAAAGTCATAAATGACCAATTGTAATCAAATTTTAGAGAAAAATACTTCTGTTTACATAAAACTGTCAGTTCATCTCTATGATTCAGTAGTACTTTATTTTAAGGGAATCTTAAGATCTGCAGCTTTTTATTCAGGCACAGAGAGCAAATGTCATAGAACGACTTACAGATTCTTGTTTTTTTCCAGAATCTTCCATTTTACTTAAGGGATTTTGTTTGTATCTTAACTTCCAAACATATGCAGAAAGGGATGTTTAGTTTTGGTACATGTTTTTAAAAAAAGTTAAATACAAATACCAATGCTGCTTAAAAGTGTTTTTAGTAAATCCAATGTAAACTTTTTTTTAAATAGTTAAGTTTTCATTTGATGTTAGAATATATTGGTATAGAATTTGTTAGACACCTATTTTCCAGTGGGCAGGTGTTAGGATTTTAACAATTACATACATTTGTATTATTGTTATTTTGATTTGGATAATTGTTACTTGGTTTATGTGCTGATTTAAGATTTTAAACAAATTTCCTTAAAATAAATCTGCAATCACTCAAAAATATGTAAAGCCTGATTAATATGATAGTCAAGAAATATTTCATGTTCAACTACTAAAAATGGTACATAGCTAATAACTTCAGTAACAAAAAGACATTTGCAACATGAAAATTTCTATCTGAAAGATGGCTTACAATAAATTACACTATTTACATGCCAAATATTATCCTCATCTCTACTGTTATTACCACATTTCAGCGTTTGTGCTCCCCATCTTCATCAGGTGTACATCAATCTGAGTAACCCACAAAATAACAAATAGAAGCAGTTCAAATTTATATATATATATATATATATATATATAAAAAGACAGTTTAGAAGAAATTTTATTATACACTCCACACATTTATACAAAGTTCAGAAATCATAACACAATGTACACTAAGAATATTATCTTAACTATCTGAAAAATTATACCTATCTAATAGAGAATTAAGCAAAGAGCATGTCCCTGGGGGTTTACGGCACACCAATATCAATAAGTAACATTGATGCTTCCGGTCCAGGTTTTTATGTCATCTCCTAAATCTGGCAGATATGTAGCCATAGCTTTCACTACATTCCGTGGCTGGAGATTTGACTGAAATAATTTAAAACTGCTATTTGAATTTGAAGACCTACAGTTTATTCAAAGAATCAAAAATATGATTTTCTAATTAGATAAAAATTCAATTTACTTACACCTGTCATAGGGGGAAACCTATGCTTCTTGGGTCTGTAGATACCATTGCGATGTGCTTTGCGGTCTGCAAAATAGAAACAGCAGATAAGAAAATGCTTTACTAATAAACAGAGCTGTGGAGTTGAAACACAAAACCTTCAACTGGCTTTTTTTTTTTTGGCACCTGACTTCTTTATGTAATTAAGTGATTATGGCCTACACATTTTGAAGCCTATGCATACAATCCTAAATTGAGTAGGCATATATCATTCTAACTAGTTTTTTAAACGTGGATTTTATTTCATACCTATTCATTCTTTAATTTTCTAACAGAATTAGAGGCAAAAACTTTGAAAGGATATAGAAGAAATGATAAGAATCTTGTAAGTTTTTTTTTTTATTTACATATATAGGTTTGCAAATATGACTACAAAAAGAGATGAATTTTAAAAAAGAAATAGCAAACATACAGAAGAAATAAAATTGAAGATTTATAAAGAAAATTTTATACAACACAAACACACACACACACACAAGAGAATTGCAGACATATAAATACAGATGATAATCGAAAAAAATTAATCCAATTAATGTGAAATATTAGTTGGATAAAAATAGAGAGCTCAATAGATATAACCCAGAGCATTAAATGCTAGCCTCACTTCCTGTTAAAATTTTTTTTTTAAATATTGAGTTAAGTTTTCCAAGGGCATGAATGAGATGATGTAAATTTACATCTTCAAAATAAATCTATTTATAACCATCTAACCATGTGTTGAGTTTTCTTCTTCCAAAAAGCAAATAGTATAAATTCAAAAAGAAAGAATGGCTTGAAAGAAATAATAGAAGCCAAGAATTTAATACTACTACAATTAGATGTTAAATTTTAATTTAATTTACAAACAATGACACTAAGTAAAAACTAGAGCAAAGAAAATTTACCTCTTACAATGTTAGTAATTGTAGAGAAGATGATATTTTTTAAAAAAAACTACACTAATATAAGTTACAACAGGCTTCTCAATATTTAAACCATTGAGGCATGCTATTTCCTAAATAATAACTAGCAGATATTTATAGTTAACACATTTTTAAAAATTTACTTTCTAGGGCAGGAGAGATTAAAATAGTAATTTAATTAAGTACCCCAGAGTAAAGCATAAATGGTTATCAGTGTGGAAAGGGGAATCAATGAACCAAGAGAAAATTACAACAGATTTTTGACTTTCAAAAAAATTTTTTTTTAAATTTATTTTTTAAAAACAGAAAAACACCTCACTTCTCCCAGCTATGGGTTAAACACCAAAGTAAACTTTGGGTTATCTTACCTCAGAAGGCGGCATACTCTGAATTTCAGAATCACAGAAAGACAAGAAAACACTAAACTATCTATGCCAAGAACTCAGGTGAATTCAGATAATAAAAAAAAAAAAAAAAAAAAAAAAAAAAAAAAAAAAAATTTAATTACAAAACCATGAAAGTGCCGCTATTAAACATCAAAATATCTGCCCTCGGGGGAATAAATTATATTTTATCTCTCAGCTGTGCCTGTCTTTGAACAGAGTACAATCTACAATAAGAATATTACCTTAACTATCTGAAAAATTATACCTATCTAATGGAGAATTAAGTGATAGGCATGTCCCTGGGGTTTACGGCACACCAATATCAATAAGTAACATTGATGCTTCCTATCCAGGTTTTTATGTCATCTCCTAAATCATGACTGGCAGATATGTAGACATAATTTTAACTACATTCCGTGGCTGGAGATTTGACTGAAATAATTTAAAACTGCTATTATTTGAAGATCTACAGTTTATTCAAAGAATCAAAAATATGTATGAGCCAACAACAAGTAATTTTTATATAAGAAGGAAACATGTTGGCACTGACCAAGTTCTTAGTTATAATAAAGCAACCTTTAGTGAGTCCAATCATTGATATTGAGAATGAATTTTTAATTAACTTACCCCAGAACATGCTTTACTGATACATTTTTAATAGAACACTTGCAATTGCTTTCAGTAACTTTGATACCAGCATTCATCATACAGACTACTGAGATGCTTAATTGATTCTACATAAAGAAATCATATAATCATGAACCAAGCATTTGAAATGTTAACATATAAAAAGAAAAATTTACTTACTCTGGTTATGATTGGTATGATTCTTTGACTTTGCCATTCTAGAATTTTATTTTTCTAGCCTAAAAGAAAAAAAAATAAATGGTTTAAATACAAGCCACAGAGGAAAAGCAAGTCAAAAACCTTTTCATACACAAGTACTGATCATAGTTGATACAAACAGCATAACATTTTTACAAAGTACAACAAAGCATAAGTGAATTTTAGTGAAATCTATTAAAATTATAAAGTAAAATTGAGAAACATCATTATGCGTTTGATATATTAAAAACCATAAATACTTCAAGACAATTCTTACATTTTATACTCAAAGAGGGTTACGGTAGGTTTAAAAAAAGATTGGAAATGCATTTTAGGAAATTAAATATCTAGGAGGTATAATTTTAAATAAAATTTAATATTCCTATGAAAAATATAAATGCATTTCAAACAGGATTCAAATTGATTGAGTATTTTTTCTCTTTACCTGTAAAATGTATAAATTCATCCATATTAAAAGATACAGCAACAATTCGCAAAATTTTAGTCAAAATGTTAAGTAAAAAAAAAAATTCTTGCCAATTTTTTAAAATTTAAACAAATTTTACTTTCAATTTAAATATAGTAAAAAACACACAGGAGCCGTTTTTCTGATATGTTGCTTCATTTAAGTGGGATACAATTGAAAAGGATTACTTGAATAAGTGTGCTTTTTTTTATATTACCCAATAGTCTTAATTTGAGAATATATTTTAAGCAATCTTAATATTTACTTAAGTTTTACTTAGTATTTTATTTTTACAGCAATATTTATACATTTCAACATTATGTACCTGTTTTTTTTCTGAGAATGTATATTGACAAAAAAAAAACACACAAAAAATATTTTTAAATACTAGGTGGTCTTTGAATTATGAGCTCTTCCAGTCATGATTAGTAAATGAAGTTTTAAATAGATATCACTTCACCGCTACTAATTGACAGAATATTTTAATCTTGATATAGCTTTTCATATATTGTAGACATTCATTATTCATTGAAGAATTAGCTTTTTCTTAAGACAGTAGAGTCTATATATAATTCATAAAAACTTTATTTTATTAGATTTTCTTGTTTAACTAAAAGATTGTGATTTCTGCAAAAATTTATCCTTCCTTGGAAACAAATACTTAAAGATGAATCTGATAAATGCGATGACAAAATTAAAACATTTATATGCATTTAGGATAGATGGGAAAATAAATTTTCAAATTATCATGTCATTTCAACAGAAAGAATATAAATTTAATTGATACTAACTAAAAAAAAAAAAAAAAAAAAAAAAAAACATCACATAAGACATCTGTGACGATTGTAATTACACAAAAAATAATTTGAAATAGAAATTTTTTTTTAAAAATAAATATACTTATAAAATTACTTGAAATAAAAAGGCAAACAAGAAAAAAAAATCTTAGCTCACGTGTAACAAAAATTAAAGACTCAATTTCAATCCCTGCAAATAGTGTTTAATAAGCCATAGCACATTGAATACAATGAGTTGATGGTTACACCACGCCTCACTCCTTGTACTTACTCCTACACACTCAAATAGGGTTTGGTTGTAAACCTGACCACCCCTTCAAAATAGATTTGGAACAGCTGCAAAGTATTTCAATAGAGAGGGAGGAATGGAGAGATAGCTATACACAAGCACTTGTGTTTAAGATAAAACAAACAGCTTCTTGTGGCAGTAGAGGGAGCTAGTTTCATCTCAATGTTATTCCAAGGAAAAAAAAAAAAATTTCCAAGAGACAAGTGGCATCCAAGTTCCTTAACATTTTTAAAACTTATCTCTGAACACACAAGTTGACTTACACCATGACCAGAGCTTTAGGTATTAGAATTAGAAATTACAAATAGGATTACTGCTATAAAGATTGGCTCTTTAACTTTGACAGAGTTAACAATGCATTTCAACAGTCTAAAAAAAGAGAATTTTTAATAAGAAAAATTGATTTATAAGCCATCATCAAACATGCTAGAATCTTTATTCAAAATGAGAGAGAGAGTCGTCACTCCTGGCAGGAGTGAAGAAAATATACCAGTCAACAATCAATCTACATTAAATCTTCCTGTAAAAGAAGGAAGTATGACAAACACAACTGCAGATACAAATAACCCAACTATCTTCATTTATCTATCAATTACTGCCATTTCTATAATAATAGTTACTGGCATAACAGGTAAGACAACTATTTTTGTACATTATTAGCTATTAATTAGAATATTCAAGAACAATTTGTTTTAAAATGATAATTCTTGTTTATTATTATTACTACATAATTAATTTTTGATTGATGTATTATTGACTGTATGAAAGTTCTGGAAAATTTTTGGCCCAACCCGTTTCCCAAAATCCAAACAACTTATAATAATAAATAATAAAAAGTATCTAGTCAGGCTATGAGCTTTTTTCATCACCTAATCATTTGTATATGAAAGTAGAAAAGATTGTTCAAGCTTGAGGGGAGGGAATATGGTTTACGTTATTTTAATTTAACAGGTAGCTTTTGTTGCCAATTGTATTTTTATTTTTTTTTTAAATACAGGAAACTACGAGAAATTATCATCACTTTTTAGGATGCCTTCTAAGCTTTCAGTCAGTTAATTGCCATATGTGATACAGGCTGTGATGGGGCAGAAGATTTTCCTGCAATAGACTGTCATTACTTTCTGCAGTAGAACTGGTTGCTAACCAAATCTATAGAACTTGGTATGTTCTGTTATTCAACCCATAGCTGGAGGGAGAAGAGATGGATTAATGCCTTTCCCCAAGAGTATTTGTGCTTAAGTGAATGCAATAAATTCAACTGAAATTTAAATTGTTTCATTCACTTTATGCACAAATAAGTTGATTCCAGTTACAATTCAGATTCTATCTAAGGCTGCCTGTATTCATGTCGAATTAATGCCCTTGGAAAAAAGGGGCAAATTTCACTTCTGTCCTATCACTAGCTATTTTTAAAAAGTCTTACCAATTGTGCATGTCACAAGGGTTGAATATCAACATATAATTTGTAAACTAGATCACACTTCTGTGTAACACATATGAAACCTGCTGCATTTTGTGCGGCCAAATCTCCCCCGCAGAAAGGTTTGCAGTCATTTTGACTACCATTTGCTTTTTTTAGCCTCCCCCACCACAAAAAAAAAAAAAAAAAAAAAAAAAAAAACCGTGCACACCAAGGGTACTTAAATTTTGCATCCAATCAACCTCCCAAAATCTGGCAAATCAACCCAAGATTTAAGCCCCTTCTGCATTATCCATCACTTCCATTGTACTAATAATGATAATGCTTCACAGAGAAAAATTTTCTGTGCAATTTTTTTTTTGTTTGTTTAAATTCAGCACGCATACAATTACACAGGTTTTATCTGGATTGGTATTTGACTTAAAACACTTATTTTAAAATATTTTTACAGTATCACTCGGTAATGCTCAAAATTTTCTCTAGGAGAAATACTTTGAACAACTTTTGTTTTCTGATTAAAGAATTGGATAGGAAGACAGCTAAATGTAGTGGTTAGTTGTATTTTTATTTTTTTCTTATTCAAGTGCTTCATTAATGGGTCATCGTGCAAATACTTTTATCCTATCAAAGAAAAACAATATGACCGAAGAAAAAAAAAAAAAATGAACAGATTAAAAATACATCTAAAAATAGTTTTAATTCAATTTCTTTTCTAATTAGTTTTGTACAAAAAGAAACTTTCTAAAATATGCCCTGATTATATTGATAACAGATTATATACACACACACACACACGTAATTGTTACAACCAATAATCTCATCCCTATCCAGTGATGCAAAATACTTGTCAAAAATTTTCTAAAATAGAGGAGAGAGAGAAAAGCAGAAAGTTAAAAACAAATGTACAAATTACACTAACTTACTAAAACTGCTAAACTAAGATTTTCAAATACACAATTATGCATTTGTTTGAAACTAATTTTTTAATAAAATTACAATTAGAATTCTAAACATTTTATCTGCATAAAAAAATCTACAATTAAAGACATTCAAGTTTCTGCATATATGTCACTATATAAAAAACAAAAAACAAAAACAAATAAAGGAAGAGAAAAAGTAACCCAAACTATCATTGGCAACAATTTTGTTTTTTACCTGCACGGATTATAGAATTGGATGACATTTGGATGCTTCAATTATCCATAGAGGTGACTGGCATAACCCCACCTCCCGGTCAGCCAAGTAATTTAAGATTTCTAACACGGTGAGAATTGGATTTATGTGAAAGGTGCATAAACTAGTATTCAGTATTGTATACAAGTATTAATGACAGACAAAAGCAGTTGTCAGCAATGCTTTCACTCATAACTTTTTAGATTTAACACATTCATATAACATGGACATTCAATGTTTTTTTTTTCTCTTGTAGGAAACCTCCTCGTGTTTTTGGCAGTAAAGACTTCTAAGAAATTACAGACTATTGCTAATGTGTTTATAGTTAATCTCAGTACAGTGAACCTGCTGTTTGTAGTAGGTGTTTTACCATTCCATATTTACACCAATTTGAATGAGCAGTCTGGACTAAACCTAACTCTGTGCAAAAGCATTGGACTGGCTGACTATACGCTTACAGGTAAACATTTTCCATTCATTATTTTGCCTTTTTTAAGTTAAAGAATAAGTTATTTTGTCCAAACTTTGTTAAGCATCTCTTGATTCAGGTAATGTCCATGAAATTTTAAACTGAACACGTGTGTGTGTGTGTGTGTGTGTGCACACACACACACAGGTGTTGATAATTATTCACAGCAAGATATTTGATATGCTGGCAATAGTTGCTTTTTGGAAATCAGTGTAATTGAACATCTTTTGTCTCAGTTTTGTTCACAAGTAAGTTTTTACATTTTGATTTTCTAGATTATTTTTATAGTTTTTTTTTTTTTACTTTTAACCTTTAACATATTGGAATGCAAAAATGTTATCCAGCCACTGAAAGAGATTCAGATGAATAAAAAATACCATGTTTGAATTTTGAAGTTGTGTTGTCATGCCCTGCTATGACAACAGAAAATGACCAGGACTGAAGTGTCATAGAGGAGCCTTGAAAAACAAAGTGAATAATGTAGAGTGTTAAAGGTTAATGAACATTTTATCATTTAATATATAGAAATATAATGTCACTCAATAGGAAATTATGACATTAATAACACCATAAAATTATTGGATATTTCTGTTTCATATCTTTTTCCAAAAATAAATTGAAACAAAGACACACACACACACACAATGGCTAAACACTTGGTTTATTTCTATTCTTCAATATCATGAAAAATAAAATATATCAGCGAAATTTAATCAATATTGTACGGCTAAAAAAAATTTTTTTACAAGGTTGTTTTATACTCAAGAATGAAATTTATTCAATTTTATCTTTAGAAAACACTGTAAACCAATACGGGAGAATAAAAAAAGAGGGGGGAATAAGTAATACTTGTGTAAATAAAATTAATTTAACATTAAGTTTGCTAATTTTCCAAAAATAATGTGTTGCAGATGCATATTTTATTTTTGCAACATTTTTAACTGAGAATTAATTGTTTACAAATGTGCTGATTGCTTAAAAATGTCAATTTAAAAAAAAGTAAAATTTTAGATTCCAATCAATATAATTTGTTTGAAATACACCAGAGTATTTTTGTATTGAAAATACTATATTCAATCATTTAGCTTTTGATTAAAACTAAGTTTCAGGAAATTTTTTTTTAAATTCAATTTAAGTTACTTATCGAAAATGAGTGGAAGTATCTACAATAAAACTAATGCAAACAAAGGGAAAAGTTTTAAATTTATATTTACACAAAGTTCAGAAATCATAACACAATTCATACTAAGAAAATTATACTAATCTACTAGAGAATTAAGCGATGGGCATGTCCCTGGGGTTTACGGCACACCAACATCAATAAGTAACATTGATGCTTCCTGTCCAGGTTTTTATGTCATCTCCTAAATCATATCTGGCAGATATGTAGCTATCAATGTTTAAAAACTACATTCCGTGGCAGGAGATAAAATTTCAAAGTATGCTTTTACATTAATATCTTCACACGAAAAAAAAGTGGGGGGCAGGTATAAAAAACAAACAAACTTAAAGATGACTTCTCATAAAAATAAATTCCGATCTTACCCTTCCTAAATTACTAATCAGAGTGGTTTGTCTATCATTTCAATAAAAAAAAAAAAAAAAAAAAAAAAAAAAAACATAACATAACAGTAAGTAAATTACTAAATAAAGAATATGATTCCTTAACTAAAATCTTTTTTAAAACTGTATATTCTTTATGCTAGCTTCCCAAAACAGACATATGAAATGGAAACGTTTCTACATTTATAAAGAAAATTAATGTGATATCCCTGGTGTTTAAGGTACACCAATAGCAATAAGTATCATTGATGCATCCTGTCATCTCCTAAATCATGACTAGCAGATATTTAGGTATCATATTTAAAAACTACATTCCATGGCAGGAGATGGAAGTTCAAAGAATGTTTCTAACATTAATATCTTCATTAAATAAGTAAATAAAGAAAAATAAAATATAAAAATCAGATACATTTTGGAGTTATCTACTTATAAAAAAAAAAAAAAAAAAAAAAAAAAAAAAAAAATCAAAGGAGAGACTAAGCAACAGTTGAAGATGCCATGGACCAAACATGAAAGCAGTCACATGGTTTTGGAGAGAATGGAAACAAAAAGAAATTTATACTTATCAGGAAGAGACAGCTGAAGTTTCTGTGACATGTGATGAGGAAAGAAGTGGATAGAATAAGACAAGGGAAAACTTTAGCCCTATTTTAGTTAAGAGTTTTAGTAAAATAGGACTCAATTTGCATAAGCTTACTAAGCTGGAGCCATGGAAATTCTAAATATTGGCAACTGATATTATTATCTCAAGTGCCTGTATATACACCTTCTCATTCTCTCCCATATTTGTAAGTTCCATTGGCCATCCAAGCTCCGCTTTTTTTAAAAAATTTTTTGAAAGTGTTATAAATACTTAATTAGGAGAAAAAAAACCTGCATATAGGTCCCTTACATAAATAAAAATGGCATCAGAAATAAATTTTAGCCTCATGTTGAAAAGTAATTAAAATATTTTAAAAGCAATAGTATGAATAATAATAATAAATAAATAAATAAAAAAAATAAAAATAAAAAAAAGCCCCCCAAACTTAATAAAAAACACATTTTTCCTATCAAAATGTTTATTATTAAGGGGAAAGAGCAAAGTATTTTTTAATTATATTTTAAATTTTTTAATCCCTTCTGACACGTTGGAAATTTAAATAAGAAAAAAAAAAATTGTTTTGATTTTAGTTAGAGGTAACGAAATGGTTACAAGAGTTTACAACGAAGAAGTCAGTCACTTTTTTTCCTGTGACAAACACATTAATTTGGATATTGTTACAAAAAAAAAAAAAAAAAAAAAAAAAAAAAAATCAATTGTTGGATTTTAATGAAACTTTCAGGACTTATTCACAAATGAATGAAATTATTGCTAAAATTATTTTTTAAAAAAATCTTAAATTTTTTTTCTTTTATATCTATTACCTTCTCTCCATGTAAATTCATGAAATTTTAAGTAAAATTGGTTTTATTAGTTAAACACAGGATTCCTTGGGGAATGTAAAATTTTTTTTTTTTTTAAATTTTTCCTTCATTTTCAAAAATCTGCTTCCAATAGTAAAATAAAAAAAATACAATATAACTATGACACTATTTAATTTGGTAGGCTTTTAATTGCTTGAATAAATACAAATTAAGGATATTATTATCTGAACAATTTTTTTTTGTTTTATTATAAATGAAATTTTAAGAATTGTTTTAATTTTTTTTTTTTCCCCCTAATTATAATTATTTATAAAGTTTCAAAAATATTTTAAAATACTCTAGATTTGTTGGGGTGAGTTTATAAAATTATTAAAGCAAAGATTATATGTATTTACTAATTGAAAATTAAAGTTTAATACACATTGTGCCTTCCTATTTTTAAAATATTTTTTTTATTGGAAGTTTATTTTTTGTGCAAATTAAAAAAAAAGCTCATCTGTTTCAGGGTTTCTTCCCTTTAAAAGACAAACATTTGTACAATTTTGTCAAATGTGATTGCTTATACACTTATCTATCGTGCATCTGTCCTAACATACAGTGGAAAGGTCAGAAAAGTTGAACTATGTTTAAGAAATAGTTTATTCTAAATTAAAATTTTTAATAAATAATACCTGTCTAAATCAAATTAATTTAACATTAAATTTGCTAATTTTCTAAAAGTAATGTTACAGATGCATATTTTTTTTTGCAAGATTTTTAAAACTGAGAATTAACTTTTATTAAAAAATGTGTCAATTGCTTAAAAATGTCAGATTAACAAAAAAAAAAAAAAAAAATTTTAGATTCCAATTAATGTAATTTGTTTGAAATACACCAGAGTATTTTTGTATTGAAAATACTATATTTAATCATTTAGCTTTTGATTAAAACTAAAATAAAATTTTCAAGAAAGAATTTTTTTAATTCCATTTAAAAGTTACTTATCGAAAATGAGTGGAAGTATCTACAATAAAACTAATGCAAACAAAGGGAAAAGTTTTAAAATATATATTTACACAAAGTTCAGAAATCAAAACAATTCATACTAAGAAAATTATCTAAACTATCTGAAAAATTACACTAATCTACTAGAGAATTAAGTGATGGGTATGTCCCTGGGGTTTACGGCACACCAATATCAATAAGTAACATTGATGCTTCCTGTCCAGGTTTTTATGTCATCTCCTAAATCATAACTGGCAGATATGTAGCTATCAATGTTTAAAAACTACATTCCGTGGCAGGAGATAAAATTTCAAAGTATGTTTTTACATTAATATCTTCACAAGGGGAAGGGGTACAGATAATTTGAGGTATTTACTTAAAGGGAATTCACATTGAAATTACTTTTAATCTGTTGAGAATGTACACCAAGAGAATTTAGAAAATGCCATGTTTTGGCAGATATGTAGCTAACATGTTTGAAATAGGTTTATATTCCTGTCCAGGGTTTCATTTCATCTGTGAAATCATAGCTGGTAGATATATAGCTATCATGTTTAAAAACTACATTCTGTGGCAAAAAAATCCAAGTATTTTTTGACATCTTCATGAAAGGAAAAAAAAAATTCAGTTTCTGAGATAAAGATAAGTGTTTTAATACTTGAAATTAATAGGCTAGAATCTAATGCAAATTAATAAGGAAATGAGTTTTAAAATATATATTTAATAAATGAAAGTTAAGTTTTAAAATCTTTGATAAATCCCCCCCCCCCCGGATTCTTTTCATTCTCCACCCACTTCATAATGAAAATTAGTTTGCCACAATTTTTGCACCTTTCCACCATTGCTATCTCTTTATCTCTTATGATAGTCCCTCCATATCCAACTACAAAACAGCTAATTTTTTTTACCTTTTCATTTAATAATGTGATGTGAATTTCTTTGTCAGAAAATGTAACTGATTTTCAACACACCAGATTACACTAATTATAGATTGAAATGTTTCAGACAGAAAACATGGACCAAGTCTAATTTTAGACTAATATTATGAATTAGTTGCGATACTAAATAATTTAATAATACCACCACTAATTTGCGAGGCGTGTGGGGGGGGGGGGGGGGATAAAAACTATTTTATTGCTAAAATAAAATAAAGAAATATCAAAAAAGACCCCATCTAAATTCATGAAGAATGTACACCAAGAGAAATTAGTAAATAACATGTACCTGGGGTTTACGGCACACCAATATCAATAAGTAACATTGATGCTTCCTGTCCAGAGTTTTATGTCATCTCCTAAATTATAACTGGCAGATATGTAGCTATCATGTTTAAAACCTACATTCCGTGGCAGGAGATGGAAGTTCAAGTATTTTTCTATATTAATATCTTTATAGAAGTAATTTAAAAATTATGTTCAGATTCTGAGATAAGATTAATATAACAATCTAATGCAAATTAGCAAAGAAACGAGTTTAAAATATATTTAAGTGGAAGTTTAGAAATCTTATAACCCACAAAAAGGAATTTTGTTTTGTCTATCTGAAGAATTACGATAGAGAATTAATCCAATGGTAGGTGCCTGAGGTTTAGTAGACCAATATCAATAAGTAACACTATTTTCTATCCAGTGTTTTTAGGTCATTCCCTAATCTGACATGTAGCTATCATGTTGTGTTAAAAAAAAAAATAAAGTCCCAGGCGAGAGATTGGAATGATTATAATTAATTTATAACGATGAAATTTTGGGTCATCTCTTAGCTGAAAGTATTAGTAAAATAAAGCTCAACTTGCAATATGGTTAAACCTACTAGTGTACACTAGCTGGATTCATAGAAATTCTTGAGCTTGGTAATTGATGTCATCCATTATCTCAAGTCTCTGCTAATCTCTTATCAGTTACCCCTTCCCTTTGCTTTTAATTAAGTATTGTGAGGTGGATTTCTTTTGTCAGAAAGTATAACTAATTCTAACTCCATTTAAACTAGGTACCGCCAGTCAAATTGATAACAAAACAGCATAGTATGAATAGAAAAGGTTCGAAACTTAATAAAAAACTTTTTCCCTAAAAATGTTTATATTATTTTAAAGAGAAAAGATCAAAATAGTTTTTAATTATTTTTAAAATTTTTTAATCCTTTCTAACATTTTCGAAATTTTGTACAGAATGTTTTGTCTTGATCAAGTTAGCAGCTAAGAAACGTTTACTACTGTTTTACAATGGACACCAAATGATTGCATTTGCCACTTTTTTTTAGGTTACAAATACATTAATTTGGAAATTCTCGCAAAAAAATCAAATAATTGTCGGATTTTAATGAAACTTTCAGTATTCATTCACAAATGAATGACATTACTTCTGAAATTATTATTTTTTAAAAATCTTGGTAAAAATATTTTTTTTTAACTGTTAACCCCCCTTCACATAAATCCCTGAAATGTTAAAAAATTTTAAATGGTTGCTAACTTTTGTTTTATTAGTTCACCGCAGGACTCATTGGAGAATATAAATCACCTATTTTTTTTTATCTTAAGTTTGCATTTACTATCCGAATGCCTTCTCTGAAGATTAAAATAAAAAATATAATAAAACTGACATAATTTAATTTGATAATTACTGGAGTAAATAACAACTATTGAGGACATTATAATCTGAAAAAGAAAATTTTTTTCGATTAATAATAAAATTTTAAAAGAATTGTTTTCATTTTCTTAAATTTTTTATTAAATAATTTAAAAATATATAAGCTTTTAAAAATATTTTTAAAATCTCCAAAAGAATTGATTGCAAGTTTTCTTTTCAGTTAAGAGTTGAGTATCATATTGCCTATCTAAAGTTGAGAAGTTTAATAAAAATCATTTCACAGAAATATTTTAAATTAATTAAAAAGGAATTTGTTTGTGTGTAAATATGCTCATTTACGCTCCATTTTTGAGTAAGTACGATGTTCCATAGGAGTCATAACGTTTCTATAATTATAACATCTGCAGTATTATAAAAATTAAATTAGATATTTTTACCATGCCTTAAAACTTAGTGATAACTTAATAATATGAAAAAATAAAAATATTAATAAATAGCATAAAATAACTTAGTTTGGTTATTTTAATTTCCTTCTTTCTTATTAAATTAAAATTATTTTAAAAGAAATTTAAATTTTTACTTATTCAGAAAGCATATTCAAATGTCTGGCTATAAATCTAAACTAAAAATTATATTAAATATTATATAATTGCTGAAATTATTATTTGAAATTTTATTTAGTTTTTTAACTAAATAAAATTTCAAATAATAATTTCAGCAATTATATAATATTTAATATAATTTTTAGTTTAGATTTATAGCCAGACATTTGAATATGCTTTCTGAATAAGTAAAAATTTAAATTTAAAAAAAAAAATAAATAAAATGTTATGTTTTTTTGGCCCATATTGTCGCCATACTTTCCGTCTGATCTCATAAATCTTTTAGCACCACTGCATTACATAATCGTTGTGGGCCACTGTAGTTAAAAAGTTTGTTTTTATTGTAAATTTCTGGCAGAAAGGAATTATTACTTGATTGAAATCAGATAAAGGTAAGTTTCAATTTTAAAAATTTACTTAAATGACGTGTCAGCAAGGTATGTTTTATTTTTGCAAGATTTTTAAAACTAGGTACCTCCACTTTTTCGGCACAAATTTACGATACCTAATTTTAAAATTAAAATTTTAAAATAAAAAAACATTCTTCAAGATTTCATTTTAAATTTAAATGAAAGCTTAATGATTAAATTTATTATTTCCATTAATGAGAAAATTCTGGTGTATTTCATATAGAAATTATTAAATTTGAATGTCACATTTAATTTCAATTTCTTAACATTTTCTTAAAAGCGGCCATTTTCTTAAAATTAAAGAATTTGTAAACAAACACAAATCATAAATTTTTAAAAATATTTCAAAAGATCTGACACTTTATTTTAGTCCAATTTGAAAATTGAAAGTTTAATTTATCTGAATTGAAACAAATATTACTTATTTATTGCATAAAAAAGTAATATGCAACGAATTATTAACGATTGATCGTGTTTATCAGATCGAATGTTTGACGAAGTGTTAACTGACAAGGTGTTGACAGCTGCTACGGATGGCCAGAAATGACAAATTTTCATAGACATCTATAATTAACAAAAATTAAAAATAACATAAATAAGCCAAAAAATTAACATCTTGATTTGGAATTTTTTAATAAATAAATTATTATTTAATCAGTAATCATTAATAAACTTTAATTAACATTAAGTAAAATAAAAAAACTAGTTTTCTATTTCGAAAAAAAAATGAACACAGTAGAAAAGAAAAGTATTAATTTTTTTGTTGAATAACTATTCAACAAAAAAATTAATAGAAAATGAAAAACCTAGGCTAATTTCAAATAAGCAGGAAATAAATTTTAAAAATAATTCAAATTAATTAAATATAATTTTCAAAATTAATTTAAATGTTTCTTTTTTATCACAATTAAAATAACTGTCAGTGTCATGAAACTGAAAGCGAAACTAAGAAAATACGTTTTTCTATTTCTAGAAAAATTGTGAACACAGTTTAAAAGTCAAACTACTCAACAAACAATTAGAAAATGAAAAACCTAATTTCAAATATGCAGGAAATAAAGTTTAATAACTGAAATTAATTAAACATTATTTTCAAAATAAATTTAAATGTCTTTATTAAAATTATAACTGTCATTAAAATAAAAAAATACATTTTTAAACGTCTTTCTTTAACAAAATAAATGTCATTAAAAAAAAAAAAGTGCTAACGACAAAAAAATGCTTAGGAATTAAGGAATGTCTTTGATATATGATATTCCCTCCTTAGGTCGGTAAGTAGTTTTTGAGACTGTAAAAGATAAGAGGAGATAGGCGAACATAGTAAGCTGCTTGGGGTCAAGGGAGCTACTAATTACTTTCTTCTCCTGTCCATGTATCTGCGTTTTATATCTTTTTTGGAGAACCGCAGCTCATTTGGGATTTATTGTAACAAGACGAGATAAGAAACTAAAATCATTTTAGTAAAATGAAAATTTGACATAAGTAGAATAAAGGGACAAAACTCTTAGATCACGTGACCTGTTACATAATTATGGCACTTATAGTCTACCGTACATGAAAATAAGGAACCCAAAAAATACAAATAAAATTATTTAAAAAATCATTGAGCCCCCCTAACAAATAATAATCTTTGCAATTTTGGATTCGTAATTTTTTTTTTCACTTAATTATTAAATAATCTCATCGGAACAAACAAAAACAGAAATTTACACGATTTTAAACTATTAAAATTTTTTTAAATTGTTAAAATTAAAATTGAAAAAAAATTGAAAAAAAATTCTTGTAAAAATTCATTATTTATCAAATTTTTAAAATTTTTTTCAGACAATATTGTCCTTAATATTATTTATTTACAAAAGCAATTAGGAGCTTTTTTAATTAAGTAATAATGTCATAAATTTATTGGATTTATTATTTTTCAATTCAGAGCAGATTTGAAGTTCTTTGTTCGCCAACTTGGAAATCACCGACTATGTTTTTTCTATCTCCAATGACTCCTACTTTTAACCAAAAAAAAAATCTCTGGAACAAAAAAGTTTTGTGCGAAATTTCATGAAATTAAGTAAGTGGGGGGTAATACATTTGAAAAAAAAAATGTTCCTACCAATATTTAAAACAAAACAGAAAATTAAAAATAATTTCATTCATTTCTGAATAAGTCCTGAAAATTTCATTAAAATCGGACAATTATTTGATTTTTACAAGAATTTCCAAATTAATGTGTTTTCTACGGAAAAAACGCGCGAAAAAAAACAATGTTATTTTTCGGAGTAGTTGATGACGTAAAACAAAACAAGATTTTAACCAAAATTTCGAACGTGTTAGAAGGATTAAAAAAATTTCGAAAAATAATTAAAAAATAATTTGGTCTTTCATCTTAATAATAAGATAAACATTTTGACGATAAAAATTTATTTTCATTAAGTTTGTGGCGTTTTGCATTACGCTATGCTGATTTCCCCGTAAAAAGTGGAGGTACCTATTTAAAACAGAAATTTGGCTACTGTTTACATAGTGTTGACAGAAATGTGTCAATCAATCAAAAACGGTGGGAAATTTAACTTTAATTTATCAGATTTCAATAAAAATTAGATTAAAATCAATATAATTTCGGTTTAAAAAATACCAGTGTATGTTTTTTTCAGGAATTAAAATTCAATCTCCTGGCTTTCAATTAAAGCTAATTTTAAAGCTTGAAGATTACTTATTTTTAAAATTTAAATTTAAATTTAGGTATTGAAGCAGTCGAAAAAGTCACTGACGGTACCTAATTTAAACTACATGGAATAGAACTAGTTTAATTTCAGCAAAATATATTGGAATCAGTATAAAAAAAAAAAATTCACTGAAAGTATATGATAATTTGTGAACACCAAGATAGAATTCAGTAATTAGTGTTCCTGGGGTTTACGGCACACCTATATCAATAAGTGACATTGATGCTTCCTGTCCAGGGTTTAATGTCATCTCCAAAATCATAAACTGGCAGATATGTAGCCACTGTTTTTAAACTACATTCCGTGGCTGGAGATAATTTTTTCATAAATGCAGTTAAAAGCCTTTCCAATTAAATAAGGTTTAGTTTTATTACATTTTTTTTTTTTAAATTTAATTCTCTTGTTCCCTGTTTAGGATGTGGGTTCTGGCCTTCTCTTTTCTAATTTTTTCACTCTTGTAGCCCCCTGCACATCAGTGGCATTACAGCCTTGCTCGGGGTGATATGGTTTAAAAAAAAAAAAATTAAGGCAGAATTTCTGCAACTCAATTCTAACCAAAACTTGTCCTTTTTAACACAAGTGGGGAGAAAAGGGGTAACAGGTTTTTCTTTAAGATTTTCTAAAACCAATTTGAAAAATGATTTTATTCATTTCTGAATAGGTACTGAAAGTTTCAATAACATTGTGGACAATTATCTGATTTTTGCAACACAAAAAAATTTTTTTTGATAACATTTGGTTTTAGCTATTTTCTTTCGTATAATCTAGGCACCTCTAGTAATTTGTGGGGAAAAACAGCATAGTGTAATGAAAAATGCCACAGACTTAACAAAAATATAGTTTTATCATCAAATGTTCATATTAAGGTGAAAGACTATAGTATTTTTAATTATAACATTTGAAATTTTGGTTAAAATCTTGTTTTGTTTACGTCATCGCCTACTCTATTAACATTGCTTTTTTTTGCCCATAGAAAACACATTAATTGAAATTCTTGTTAAAAAAAAAAATAAAAAAAAATAAAAAAAAAATTGCCCAATTTTAATGAAATTTTCAGGATATATTCACAAATTAAATTATTTTTTAAATTGTGTTACACACCTCTTAATTTCATGAAATTTCGCACATAACCTTTTTGTTCTCTGACAATTTTCTTTTTTTGTTAGGAGTTTTTGGAGATTGTAAATCAGCTACTTTTTTTCTCTCTCCAATTAGTGCCAACAAAAATGAAAATCTGCTCTGAACTGAAAAATAATAAATCCAATAAAACTATGACATTACTTAATTAGAAAAGCTTCTAATGCCTTTTGTAAATAAGTAATATTAAGGACATCATTATCTGAAGAAAAAATTTTGATGAATAATGAATTTTTTAGATTTTAATTATAATTTAATAGTTTAAAATAGTGTAAATTCCGTATTTGTTCACTGGAGGCTCAAAAATTACAAAGCTTATTAAACGTAGAGGTGCCAAAATATTTTTTCAACAATTTTTATTTACTTAATATGTTCCTTATTTTCATGTATGGTTGACTAAAAATGCCATTATTATGAAAAGGTTACATAATTTATGAGTTTTGTTCCTTCTCTTAGATTTATGATAATCGCTTTTATGTTTATGCGTAGAAAGCTGTCATCGCCTCATCATTCAACAGTCCGTCAAAGGTTTGATCAGATGAACACGACCAATCATAAATAATTGGTTGTATATTACTTTTTTTATGCTATCAGTAATATTTGTTTAAAATCAGCTTAATTTAACTTTCAGTTTTCTAATTTTACAAAAATAAAGTGTCAGAAATCGATGAATTTTTGTTTAACAGATTTCTCAAAATTAAGAAAATAGCCGCTTTTAAGAAATCAAAATTAAATGTTACCTTCCAATTGACGTAATTTCTATCTGAAATAACACTAGAATTTTTTACTTAATGGATAAAAATTTAATCATTAAGCGTTTAATTAAATCTAAAATGAAATTTTAGAGAATGTCAGAAAATTTTAAAAATTTTAAACTTAGGTATTGAAAATTTATGCCAAAAAAGTGGAGGTACCTATTTTAATGAAAGTTTAGAAACCTTATACAGTTCACAAAAAGGAATTACTTGCCTATATGAAAACTTCCATCCCAAGCAAGTTGTATGTCTCTGGGACTTAGAGAATCAACACTGATAAGTAACACTGTCTTGTGTTTTTGTCATCCCCTAAATCTGACATTTTACATTAATATCCTTATGAAAAAGCAATGAACAACTTCTCAAATGAAACAAATCTTCAAGATTTACAATAAAACTAATGTAAATTAACAAAAGGAAAAGTTTTAAAATATATATTTACACAAAGTTCAGAAATCAAAACAATTCATACTAAGAAAATTATCTAAACTATCTGAAAAATTACACTAATCTACTAGAGAATTAAGCAAAGAGCATGTCCCTGGGGTTTACGGCACACCAATATCAATAAGTAACATTGATGCTTCCTGTCCAGGTTTTTATGTCATCTCCTAAATCATAACTGGCAGATATGTAGCTATCAAGTTTAAAAACTACATTCCGTGGCAGGAGATGGAGGTCTTTTATAAAAAGTGGAATTACATTTATCGTCGGTCATTCTGCATTGTTGCAGATCATGCATCAACATATTCTTGTTAATTTTTTGAGCCTACTCTTCCATGCTGGTTCAAGGCAAGTTGGAAGAGAGCAGCCAGAAATTAACCCACAGTAGACTGCTAGTTCTTTCTGTGGTAGATTGGTTGCCAACCGAGGCCATAGAACCCAGCCTGTCCCATTAACCCTCTCCAAGCTAGATTTAATCATGAATTGTACTGTTGATCTTTTACTATTTTCTTTTTCACTGTATTCTCTTTTAAAGACCTCTCAATTGCAGTAACCTTATTAATTCAGTGTTCTCTCATGTCATAAGATATGACAAAACAATTATGAAATTCAAGGCTGTCACTTTCAGTGACAAAGGTTAAAGAAATTTATAACTTAATTGGTTTATTTCACTTATTTAATTTCTATAATCTAAAAAATTTAAATATAGTTTTTGTATATATTACAAGTATTTTTTCATATCTCCTCACTTTCATATCCAAACATGGATTTTCCTTTATTAATCCAACAGATTGTCACTTTAAACATTTTAGTGGATACATGTATTTGAGTAGACACTTAAAAAAAAAAAAAAAAAAAAAAAAAAAAAAATCAACAGCCTAAATATTCAAGAAATCTTAATTAAAAGAAAAGATGAACTCTCCAGCAGGATTCATCTGTGCCCCACCCCCCTGGACAGAGGGATAGCGCATATTTTTCTAGAGTAAGATTTTGAGAATATTCAGGCCAGTTGACGAAAAATAAAAATACTGTTCAATAAACAAATGGAATGTCTACTCATATGAGTTGACAGTAAAAATAATGTAGTTCTAAAATGTCTTGGATTAATATATAAAATCTATTATTACACAAAAAATATGGATATGAAAAATTGAGTTTTATACAGAAAATTTTATTTTGCTAACAAAAAAAAAACAAAAACTGATTAGCTAAGTTGTCAGCATGTCGAATATGATATGTTTCAGCTAAAAATAAAAATTTTTTTTCCATCCATTTTTATGCATTTTCCTGTAAACTTCCCCCTGTCATTAAATGCTTAAACCACTCCCCAATGAATTTAGAGATTTTTCTTTTCTCAATTATTTTTTTATCTTCCACAGGTACAGCAATTCTGACAATTACATTAATAGCGTACAACAGATACAGATTAGTTGGTGATTACCATGAATACAGAAAGCACTTCAGTCCAAAACGAGTAGGTATCATGTTAGCAGGTACATGGATACTACCCGTGCTCTGTCTTCTACCCCCACTGTTTGAAGTGTGGGGAAAGTTTGGCTATGTGGACCAGCTGTCAACTTGCAACTTACATGAAGATGACAAGTTTTTTAAGGACTCTCTTCTTGTATTAAGGACTCTTGTACCAAGCCTACTCATTGTATATTATTACATGTGCATTTGCAAGACATCCAAGGCCAGTTGGTTACGTCTCAAGAAACCAACGCTGGCCATTCCAAGCAAGAGAGACTCCGTAAACTCCCAAAGAGTACGAAATGAACGACACATGACAAAGATGATGCTGACCATAATTTGCGTTTTTATTCTTTCCTATTTTCCATGCACCATAACAGCACTTATTGACCTTCACCATCCACTGCCAAAACCCTATCATCTTTTCTGTAGATTATGTGTCTATTTCAGTAGTTCTATCAACCCTGTCATCTATGGACTAATGAATGCTCAGTTTAATCAGGCATATCGAAACCTGATGTGTATTAAAAGACAAAGCAAAAAACAGAAGAGCAGTGGACACACTATGCTGAAGATGGCAACCATTTCTTTCAAACCATTGATGCAATTACAGAATACAAATCTTTCTCACCAGTTAAGGAAATTATCAAATGTAGACATAGCAGTTGACAATAGATTTGTTACAGACATAAAAAAAAAAGAAAAAAAAGAAAAAACTTACACACACATAGTTTGGCTGATAACCTCTATGAGGTTGATTATAATTTATGTTTCACATTAATTTATACTGAATAAAATTTTGTAAATAAAGAAATCTTTCAATACTAAGATCAAAATCATGGTATCAATATTTGATTCAAAAAGTTTCCACTATGTCAATTAACAGATTTCTCTATTTCTTATGAACAACTAGGCATTTCAGAGTTAACTTTCATCTTTTCTATTTCAGGATCTGATGGACAAGCATTTTAAATTTACACAATAAAACAGGGTTCTTTACTAGTTTGTCTTTATTGCAAAATATAAAGAAATTTTATTTTAATTTCTATTTAATTTTAAAATTACCCTACTTCTTAAACTAAGCAAGGAATGAAATAAAACTGGAGCTCATCAATATACAAAAAAAAAAAATTTATTAGTTTTATATAACATTATCAACTTCCCAATAAAAGCTTAAAAATTTATATTTTCCATAAAAATATACACATTTTTATTCTATCACTATTTGAAAACTACTGACAAACATCACTAAATTTGGAATTTAAATTTTTTAAAATGTTCAGTCTATAAAGTATCAAGGGAAGTAACTTTCATAACATGCCATGAAATTCTTGCTATTTCTTCAACCAACATTTGAATTTCTTTTGTGGGTAAAGTAGATCAACAGAAGCACAAAAATAAAGAATCTAAACTTTTTCCTAAAAAAAAAAAAAAATCTCCATATGAAGATTTTTAAACTGTCACAATAATGGTACAATATCAGAGTAAGAATTTAAGATTCAGTGAATCAGGTTGCAGTTGACTTCAGACCAGGAAAAGCAAAGAATTACTCAACCCATCAGAATCGATCGTCATTTTATCATCACATTCACTGAATAATTACTCAAACCCGTGATACTTTTTGTCTCATGAAGTGACTTAATGAAGGAATGATACCAGAGAAAAATTCAAGTCAGTGCTTGTTACCTACTTGTTGTCAGTGCATCGGCAACATTGATAACATCTGAATGAATTTCAGTCTAGCAGGATTGGAAGCACTGCATTAGATTCTATTTATTAAGTCATTTCAGGTTTTAAAAATCAGTGGAAATAAAAACCAAAACTATATGAAAATTGAATATTTTTGCCTCTTAGAAGACATTTGGTATATAACCATATTTTTCTTCTGTTCAACTGTAAGGATGAATATACAAAACCTAAGCAAATATGAATGAATATACAATATATTCCAATTTCAGATAAAATTTCTCTTGTTTTCCATCAGCAATTCATGCTATGTTTACGTAATGTGACAAACATAATATTATGTAAGTTGTTTCTTGGCATTGAAAGAAATTAATTTGAAAATTAATGCAAAAATCAACTGTTTGATTTTAATGACATTTTCAGGACAGTCACAAATGAATAAAAGTATGCAATTATTTTTAGAAAATCTAAGTATGTGCATAATATATATATATATATATATATATATATATATATATATATAATGTGTGTGTGTGTCACCTCTACTTTAATTGCACAAAACTTAAATACATTTTCTATACTAATTTTTTTTTATTTATAAGTTAAATATAGGACTCATTGGGGAATTAAAATCATGTAATTTTTTTTTTTAAATTACAAAACCCTTTTTCCGGAAATATTCTCTAAATAGTAAAATCAAAATGCATTAAAACTGATAGCTTTAAGTAAGCTTTTGATTTTATAAAAAATATTTTAGTATATCATATTCTGAAAGAAACTTTTATAATTATTTTTTTTTTTTTTACATGGTTAATTAAAGTTTTAAACACCTTTTTTTAAAAATCTTCTAGTTACTCAGTGTCTTCAGTTATTAATTCATTAAAAATACTTTATTTACAAATCAAAAATTCAAAAACTTAATACAAATTATTTAGAATTAAGACAAATTTTTAATTCTTTTTTTTTTGTTAAACTACATTTTCTTTTACTATGGAAACTTATAAGAGTCTTATTAAAAAAGGTCACATGTTTCAAGGTTTGTTAAATTGGGTTATATCATTTTTGGTTACTATACTTTCACATTGGTAACAGGTGACGTCATTGCCTACATGAAAGGCCAACAAATCAAACTTTCGTGATTAAGAAATACTTTTATTCTAAATTTCATGTCATAAACAAGTAATATTTGTTTCAAATCAGATTAATTTAACAAGATTTTTAAAACAGAATTAACTCTTGTTTACAAATGGATTGATTGCAAAAAAAAAAAAAAAAAAAAAAAAAAAAAAAAAAAAAAGACAGTAAAATTGAAAATTTAAAAAAAAAAAATCTTTAAAAAATTTAAGATATAAATGAATATAATTTCTGTAATACACCAGAGTATTTTGCTTAGTGGAAAAAGTAAATTTAATCATTTAGCTTTCAATTAAACTATAATTAAAGTTTCAAGAAAAAGTTTAAAATTCAATTTAAAACTTTGATATAAAAAATGAAGTGGAAAGATCTATTATAAAGTTTCAAGTCTCTTATATTTCATCTAGTCACTCAATGTTTTCAGGTGTTATTAAATAAAAGACTATATTTACAAATTGAAAATTTAAAAGTATATATATCTCCATCCCCATATGAAGATTTTTAAACAGTAACATTACAGTAGTGGTACAATATCAGAGTAAGAATTTAAGATTCAGTGAATCAGGTTGCAGTTGACTTCAGACCAGGAAAAGCAAAGAATTACTCAACCCATCAGAATCGATCGTCGTTTTATCATCACATTCACTGAATAATTACTCAAACCTGTGATACTTTTTGTCTCATGAAGTGACTTAATGAAGGAATGATACCAGAGAAAAATTCAAGTCAGTGTTACCTAATGTTTAGTCAGTGCATTGGCAACATTGATGACATCTGAATGAATTTCAGTCCAGCAGGATTGGAAGCACTTTAGATTCTATTTCAGGCTTCAAAAAAGTAGTGTAAGATTGTATCAAAAGAAACTATCACCCCCACCCTTCAGATTGTATTAAAAAAAAATAAAAAGCATTAAAACATGACAAATGTTCTTCAGACCAGTGAAAGATTAAAACATTGCCTATTTAAAAAAAAAAAAAAAAAAAAAATTTAAATGCAGGTCCAGGCAAATCATTTAGCATTTATTTTGTACAATATGTTTTTTTAACTATCGAAAGTTATAGGGTTTACCTTGGTAAAATGGGCATGCAAAATATTAGCCATAATAGATGTGCCACTATTCATATGAAACCAACTGTAAGATTGTGTGCCTGTATTATGGTAGCCAGATTCATTACCTGTATAAATTTTCTGACAAAGTCATTAATACCTTTTTTTTTTTTTTCTACTTTTGGGTTGCTGAGGAGAAGGACTTTATAGTGTCAGTATCTCAGTTTTTGTTTATTCATGTGAAGTTTAGGCTGTAAATTATCAAGTAGTGTCTGTAAAAGTAACACTTAGTCACAATCCTCGATTTTCTATAGTGTATTGACTTCTGTGATAGTCACTTGCTAGTGGATAGATGCAAGATACATCATTTGAGCAATGTTGCTTTAAAAAAAAAAACCACTAAGTCATTAAGGTAAGGATGTTGATTCACCATGTGCAGTCTGCAAAAAAATCTTTGGTCAGAGAATGCTAAGAAATACCATACACACTAGGCCACATGTGACAAGTGGACGTGTGTTGTCCTTACCAGAAGACTTATGTAGATGACTATTACATCTGTGCTTGCAATGAACAAATAGCCTGGCATTTCTTTAATTTGAAGTTGATATTGTGCTGTAAAGATATAGTAATGTTAAATAATGTTTATATTTCACAAAATTACATTGTTTCTCATCTTCTTTGGATTTAAGTGAATCTTGATTCTGTGTGTCCCCACATTATATATATTAAATATTTTGATAATATTTGACCGCAAAGTGACTGATATGTGATTAAGAAGTGTTTAGTAAGAACATGTCATCTCAAGCTATTTATTAGGGCACATGTAAAGGTTAATAATAGTTACTTGCCCATTTTACCCAGTGATCCTTTCCGATTTCGTATAAAAATTAAGGTCCAAACAAAGCTTGTTTCATGGGCTGTGACTTCATATAGGTATCCAGTAACTATGGTGTCTTAAAGAAGAGACTTATGCTGCAACAGTGCAAACCCTGTGGCTTTTTTCTTCTTCATTAAGTCTGCTGGAGAAGATAATTTCAAAATAGGCGATATCTTACCCTGGTAGACCCCCAGACATGTTTAAAAAATTTATGTTAATTCTTGTCAACCATACTTCCAGAAATGTAAAGTGATTGATGACAGGCTATCATCTACGTCCAAAGTCAAACATCAGAAATCTGTGAATAATACTTTTATTCTAAATTGCATTCCATAAACAAGTCATTTGTTTCAAATCAGATTTAACTTAACTTTAAATTTGCTAATTTTTCTAAAATAACATTACAGATTTAAATTTTATTTTTGCAAAATTTTAAAAACAACTTTTGTTTACAAATATGTCAATTATTTTAAAAACTTTTCATAGCAATATTGATTCTCTATTTCGATAAATTTCAAAATGCATTTTATTTTCAGCCAGGACGTTTTAAAGGCAAGTTGTGAGTGTCTTATTTAGGTACGTACAAAATATCGCTAAAAAACAGCGTGAAACAGCATAGTATGAATAAAAAAGTTCATAAACTTAATAAAACTAACTTTTTCCATCAAAATATTTATATTTTTATTAAGAGGAAAGATCAAAGCAATTTTTAATTATTTTTAAAATTTTTTGAATCTCTGCTAACATTTTCGAAATTTTGATAGAAAATGTTGTTTTATTTGAGTTAGCGGCTAAAAAAAAAATTACGCCTTTATTACAATAGGTTACGTGGTAATGCTAATACAACCCACTTTTTTCACGGTAACAAACACATTAATTTCAAAATTCTCGCAAAAATCAAATAATAGTCAGATTTTAATGAAACTTTCAGTACTCATTCATAAATGAATGAAATTATTTTTGAAATTATTATTTTTTTAAATTTCTTGGTGAAAATATTTTTTTTAACTCTGTTACCCCCCCTCTACGTAAATCCATGAAATTTTAATAAATTTTAATATCTGTATAAATTTTTTTTATTAGTTAAATGCAGGACTCATTGGGGCATATAAATCATCTATGTTTTTTATTCTAAAGTGGACAACCTGGCCGAAAATCTGCTCCGAAGAGTAAAATAAAAATGCAATAAATCTCTGATATAATTTAATTTGATAAACTTTTAATTGCTGGAATAAATAATAATTATTAAGGACATTATACTCTGAAGAAAAAAAATTTTTTCGTTTACTAATAAAATTTTGAAATAATTGTTTTTATTTTTTAATTTTTTATTATAATAATTCATAAAAGTGTTAAAAATATTTTAAAAACCTTTTATTAAAACGTTGTTTAATTTCCTCTTACTTAAGAATTGATTATCACATTGCCTATCGAAAATTGAAAAGTTTAATAAAAACCATTCACCCATTTTACTTTTAAAATAATTAAAAATAATTAAATTTTGGAAATTTTTATTAAGTACGGTGTTCCATACGGATCGAAACAAGTTTCCGTAGAGGTCGTATTGTTTTTAGAAGTTAACAAGTCTTTGGATGAATTCCCCTTACATCGAAAACTAAACAAACCAAACTTTGATTCTAATTTCATTCTTTTTTTATTAAATTAAAATTATTCTAAAAGAAATTTAATTTTTTCAGAAAGCATATTAATAATGTAAGATAAATATGTAATATCTAAACATAAAAATATTTAATATTTCAGAAAAATATTAATAAATAACAGTTCGGTTATTTTAATTTAATTCTTTCTTTTAAAAGAAATTTAAATTTTTATTCATTCAGAAAGCATATTTTTATTTATTCAGAAAGCACATGTTATTTTTATTTATTCAGAAAGCATATTTTATTTTTATTTATTCAGAAAGCATATTTTATTTTTATTTATTCAGAAAGCATATTTTATTTTTATTTATTCAGAAAGCATATTTTATTTTTATTTATTCAGAAAGCATAGTCTGGCTATAAATCTAAACTAAAATTCTATAAAATGTTATACTTGCTGAAAATATTATATTAAATTTTTAATTTTACTATTTAGTTAAAAAACAAAAAAAAAAATTTAAATTTCCAAATATTACGTTTTAAGCTACACGATTTTATCGCCTAGATAAGCGCTGACAAGAGGGCTACTGTTTTTAAAGAGTGATTTATTTCGTAAATATCAAGTCAGTAAGCACTTAATACTTGTTTGAAATCAGATAAAGGAAGGTTTCAATTATAAAAATCAACTTAAATAACGTGTCAAGGAGGTATATTTTTTTTTTGCAAGATTTTTAAATCAGAAATTTAGCTACTGTTTACATGATCTGTCGATTCGTCAATAATGGCGGTAAATTTAAAAAAAAATTTTTTTTGCAGTGAAATTTTTGATTCCGAGCAATATAATTTCGGTTTGAACTAAACCAGGGTATTTTGCTTATGGTAATTAGTAAATTTAATCTCTTGGCTTTCAATTAAAGGTAAAATTAAAGCTTCAAGAAAACGTTTTTATTTTTAAAAATTAAATTTAAATTGAGGTATCGAAAATCGGCAGTGATTTTTTGTACATACCTAGATTCCACTTAACATTTAAAATTGTACAGTGAAGTAAGTGATTAGTAGAAATATTGCCTCCCTGGAATATCATCAGAAAAAAATCTTTGGTCAAAGTCTTAACAACAATTTCATAAATTCCAGAATATTAATATTTTATCACTATTATTTGTGCAATTTCTAGGTTTGGAGTCGGTGTGTCAAGTATAGAAGAAAAGTAATAAAGCTTTATGTATTTTAAAAAATAAGTCTTTCTTGAAGCTTTTTATAATAAATTATTTTAATTTGAAGTCTATTAGACTAAACATTTATTTAAAAACAAACAAAATATTTTGCTGTATTTCACACTGAATTTATTAACTTGATTGTAATTTTTTTAGGCACCTCCATATCATAAAATCGTCCATATTAACACAACGTAATTTTCTTGAAAAATAAGATATACTTTTCTGAAACTATAAAAATTAGCTGATTGCTTTTAGTTTAAAATATAAAAATGCTTGATTAAAAAATATATATAAAGATAAAGAATGAAGTACCGGCATTTGCAATTTTTTTCTCTCAGGGGGACATAACTGTAAATTTCTTAACAAGCATAAGGTGATTTTTTTTTTTTTTTTTACCGCAGAAAGCAATGGCAACCTACTGCGGGATAATCTTCTGCCCAGTCATGTCTCTTTCGAGACATGATCGCCCAAGCGTGTTTCACGTATGGCACTTAACTGACTGAATCTTCGAAATTTAGAAAAATTTTGTGCAACCTATTACTTTACTGAATTTTAAGAACTTTTTTTATAAACTGAACAAAACGAATATAAAAGAAATTACAATTTTATTTTTAAATTTTACTTATTACCGCCCCTTTTTCTGCTACGGTGACGTTTGGACATCCGTATTTACAAAAACCGAAACGTTTTTAAAGTTTTACACAATCACAAATATTCCTTTTAAAATATTGGGGATCATTGAATTACAGTAAATTTTCCAGTTCAATGATTAAAAACTTTAATCTAATAATAACATTTGACCTCTACAATACAGATATTTTAAGAAGTTTATAAAATTTTTTTAAAAGTAAAAATTGTTAAAAAATAAAGAAAAATTTGTATTTTAAGGCGAGATTGCCCATATTTAAGCAATTAAAAGCTGTTCCAAAATGTTCAAGATTTTTTTATATATATATTAAATTTATTTTACGATTCAGAGCAGATTTTTTTTTTTTAAACAGATGGTTGTTTCACAAAAAGAGAAAAAAAATGTACAAAATAATTTGATTGTTTATATAGGTATGCATTATTGACAAAGAACAAAGCACTAAAAAAAATTTATAATTTCATAAGTGGTGGTTCAACAGATGTAAAACAAAATTTACAATGATTTAAAAAAAAAAAAATATATATATATATATATATATATTTGTATGCAAAATTTACTTAAAATCGAACAATTATGACTTTATCAAGAATCAAGTCAAGACTTCCAAAATCTGTTTTGCATTGCTGAGGAAAAGATAGAATATATATCCAATAATTGAATACAGTATGTAACACACACCAAAAAGAAAGAAAAAAGGTAACTAATTTTTGGACTTTATTCATGGTAATATTTTTTTAAAAGATTGAAGGATGATGATTCAATCTGGTGCATGGAAAGCTTTGTGAGAAAAAAAAAATATATATACATCACATTTTGGAGTTTAGAAGGCAACGAATTGGCCAGCTTAAATTTAAAAAAAAAAATATAATCGTGCCATATGCACTTAAACCCCCCCCCCCCCCAAGAAAAAACATTTTGGTTTAAAGGTTTGATGATTAGAAATAAAAAGTAGCGTATTACCAAACAAAAGCAATTTGTTCAACAAAACTTTCACAATCACATTTAAGTTCATATAATGTAATTTACAACAGTATTCACTTAGAGTAGCGGAGAAAACGTAAAAAAAATAAAATAAAATTGAAATAGCCTTCGTTTTGGGTTAAAAATTAACAAATAATAAATTTAACATTTTTAATTCAAAGTCGATGTAAAAATAATTACATTTTCTGATAGAATGAAGACAAATGTGGTTAAAAGAAATAAAATGACCAGAAATTTATTTTAACCACATTCTTTTCAACACTTAAATCTAATTAAAATAAATCGTGAACATAAATGATTAAATAATGCGCTTAATTTGATCGGTTTGCTTAAAATTAGAAAATAAAAATTTCGAAGTACATTATTGAACGATAATTTTAGAAGAATTCCTCAAACAAATCAGCAGGAAAGAAAAGAAATTGGACAAACTACTTTTTTTTTCAAATTCGCAATGGCTAAAAATTTGCTGAGTACTAGTGCCCGGTGTTTATAAGGATTTTGCAAGGATTTTTGTCTTTTTTTTTTTTTTTAACCGCAATAGCATACTGAAGAAAATACATTGAAATTTCTAAATCTTACTAAATTAAAAAGAAAACAGAATAAGACATTTAAAGTTAGACATACAGAAAAAATTATCAGACATAAGAACACGTGTCGAAATCGCTAACTGACGGAGCCAAATGCTGAACAGAAGTTTTAAACATGTAAAATAACATTAAAAACAAAAGAATTTCTACAACAAAATGAAATGTAACGTTCCCAGAGTATGCTTATAATTTAAATCCGATAAAATTAACGAGTCAAAAATATCAAAATTTGCAGATGAACAGTGATTTGGTTACCTCCAGAAAACTTACCTTGCATTCAATCCAAGGACAATGGCGGAAAAGGGACGATAAGCGAGTAGATTTTAGAGCGAAGAGTTACATAAAGGGAAATAATTTACAAAGAACTCTAGTTTGTCTTCATTTTAACTTTTTAAAAATTGAATAAATGTATTTATTTAAGTTAATTTATTTATTTAATTTTAAATTCTGAATTTTTTTTGTTTTTAACTCAGGTTATTTTCAGTGTACGCTAACTTAAACGATATAAAATCATATATCTCCAATTGTAAATTATGTTTTTAATTTTACTAAGCACAAAAAGAAACGAATAATGTTTTACTTTTTAAAAAAAAAAAATTAACGTTTTTTTTTTTCACTTTTAATGTCCCTACTTCAATTTTTTATTAACCCTTGGAAAAAAAAGTTACAGGAGCGTTCATGCTGAATGAATTAAAAAAAAAGAGAACATTTTTAAAGAATAGTTTATTAAAACTTTGCTAAAAATTCGGAAAGTAAAACAAATTTTAGGTTTCTACATTTAATATTTTTTAACATTAACAGCAAAAATTGCTGGCAAGTCATATTTAAAGATATCCCTCTTCCAGATCGACTATCTAATTCCCGTTGCAGACGCTTGCTCAGGCATATTTGTGTTGGTTCAACAATCACAGAACCCACCTGTGGTTTATACTGCAACTATGCTGATCAGACATAGTTACAGTTTCTGGGAGAGAGCACATTATCTGGCAGGATCAACAGTCTGAGCAATCCTGTAGAATCCATCTTGCAACATTTAAGTAAAAATGCAGGTACAACAATTTATATATCGCACTCGTCATGAGTCCCTATAAAAAAATTTACATTAGCACATAACTTATTTCTGAACAATAACTCATATTTGTTTAGCTCAGACGCTGGATTGGAAAATGTAAAATTGGAAGCTAGCATAAATTTTCGCTGATTGGCTAATAAACCAAAGGCACGTGAGAATGTGGCAGATAGGGAATTAAAAATTAAAAGTAACTCTCTTCTCTTCTTCTTTTACAAAAATTCACAAATACATGTGAAATCCTGATTTTGCTGAATAGAAAAGGATTGACCTGTACTGAAAGAAAAAGACATAGCCGGATTTAGTGGTCAGATGATAAATTAATTTTCTAACCAATGAAAGGAAGCGATTTGCAAAACTGAGAGAAAAGTTGACAAGTCTATGTTAAAATTGTCTTTGGCTATAAAAACAGAAAGAAAGTTGAAGCAGTCAGTCAGATAGGATTTGAAATTAGAGACAAGACCACAGGCTGTGATTAAAGAAATTTTAATTTGCCGACCCGGACATGTAAAGTCCCAGCGTACATTCTTTCTCCTTCTGCACTCGTGCTATTTCCTTTACCTGTTCTTCTCCATCCTCAACAGTCCTGCAGTCAACAAAGAGGACAACAACAACAAGATACTTTAACTGACTCCTAAATATTCATGTCCAATAAGTACAATTTCCTTTATTGCTTCACCTTCCTTTTCACTTTCTTAACAGCCATAAAAAAAGCAAAGGATCACACACAAACATGGCTGTATCTGACTACCGGGCACACCAGATATGGGTCTGGACCGATCCATGCAATCATAGTGAAAATCCGGGGCAAGGAAAAATGTCTTTGTCAGAAATCAAACTAAACAATTCACGAAGAAAGAAAGAAAGAAAGAAAGAAAGAAAGAAAGAAAAAAGAAGAAAACATCTGAATGAATGCAGTAAAAATCTGTTTGTTTATTTATTAATTTTGGGAGAAAAGATTGATTATACTCAGAAAGTCCGAACCCGATTTCCTGCTTTCGTTCAAGTTCTGTGCCTAATTTCCATTGGAAGAGCCGAAAAAAACCGCAAAAATCATAGTTTCTAGAAATGAGTGACACTGATGACGTCATCACATTGTCAACTACTAAATCCGGGCAATTTTCTCTGTGCCCGGTGTTTTTTAGCATCAGCTATGGCTCTGCACACAAATATGTGACATTCTTACTGTCAGAAAAGCAGCTCTCACATAAATGTCATTAACATATGTGTTAACAAAAATTTCAGTTCCTAAAAATATATATAAATAAGAAACTAATTATACTGTCACAGTATCATGTCTATGGAAAAATTAAACAAAAATTAGTTATAGCATAAAAAATAATTATAAGAAAGTAATTAAAATTATCATTAATTCATTTGTCGTAAATCAACGAGAATTGATTACACTTTTCTCTTCTACACATACAAACATGTGACATTCTCACTGTTGAACAAGCAGTTCCTACATACAGGTCATTAACATGTGCATCATCAAAAAATTCATTTCTTTTTCCTTTTCAGGCTATAATAGTAACATTTACTTTTTAGCATTCAGTGAAAAGTCAAGATAAAATACCTGACACTTTTTGTACTTTTCCAACTAAATTATATGGACACTCATTGCACACATCTATAAAAAAAAAAAAAAGACATGTAAGAAAGACTGTATACATTTTACTTATTTTTTCAGATTCCAACCCATATTTGATCTATGTTTGACCGCAAACTTACAATTTTACTCAGTATTACTGTGTGGTGAGTATGAAATAAAAATAACTATCTTTTTTCACTGTTTGCAAATTCAGAAGTCAGTGTGAAAATCTATTTTTTGAACAATAGGAAAAGAGTGCCTCCATGCTGAGAAAAAGATCAAGGAAAATTTCACAAGCAAGAGTGAAATATTAATTAACCAGTGAAAAGAGAGTGATTTACATAAAAAACAAATTGAAATTTCAATGACTGATGTCATATGTTTTCCAGGACAAAAATGAGTGTATGTTTGGAGCTGACCACAGGATCTGAATTGGCTACATATTTCAGATTTTTCAGGCTGTCAGTCAGAGAGACGAGGGAGCAGAAAAGAGAGAGGACACAATGTAGCAAAAAAATACTCAGGCTGCCCCCTGGCATCCCACATTCACACCCTCTCACTTTCTCTCAAATGCTGTTTTCTTTATCTCTTCTTCTTCCTCTGCACTTACTCACCATCCACAGCAGAAAGAATGGAACAAGACATTTGCAGTGAACAAAACTAATTCTAGATTTAAAAATTCAAATCTGACTCATTGTTAGAAATAAACGAATTTTCTCGAATTTTCAGACTTTGTTTAACACACACAAATCTCACAAAATTTCACACCTTGATGTAAAACGTTTGTCATCCAATGGAGAGAAATCCTAAATGAAATAAAAGACAAGCAAGGACGACTGTCACTTCAGAGATTTAAGATGACGAGTAATTAATGCATACTCTTGACAAATGTCAAGCAATCGTTATTATTATTATTGTCTCTATCTTTTTCTCTCACCTCTCACCTCCTTCTTCTTCATCGTTCACCCGTCTAGTTGATAACCACATGGAACTCTTTAAGACTGAGTGAATAATTAAAAAACACTGATACCCAACAAACGCTCATACATACGTACATACGTTCCTGCCTACATCCAACAAGTTACTACTATGAACTCTCTTGATACACTTAACCTCTTAATACTATTTCTCTTGGAACGTTTAACTTCTCTCCTTATAGCTTCACATTATTACCACTTTGTTGATACACACAGCAAAAACAGAGACTTATCTTTTTCTATACAAATCACAGGTCACTAAAACAAACAAACTTTTAATTCTGTAAACTCCTTCCCACACTTTCTCTTGGAATATTTTCACGGTTAATAATTTCATACATGCAAATTGATGTTATGCTGTTCAATAAATAAACTTTCATTTATTTATGCAAACAAAACAGTTTTATTGTTCAGCCTTCTGATGATTATAAATTGTGGGAAGTTCAGTTATGTTTAGCACAAGGTCAATTTAATAAATATGATCAAGCTGTCTACTTTTTCTCTCAAGTCTCCAACACTACAATACCACCAGATAATAAATAATAATCATTTTATTGTTTCCATGTCTTGCTGCTTCTTATTTTTACAAATATTTATATATATATATATATATATATATATATATATATATATATATAAATGTAAGGGGTTTTATAGTTATTTACTTAGAGTTATAACTCCCTTACAATACCTGTATCATTGGAAAAAGTTTAAAAAATCAATTTATGAGATCTTCTGATCTCCAGTGACACATCAATTGATGATGCTCATTGTTTAAGGGTTAAAATGTTGACAATTTTCCTATTGTAGCAGGTGTTACACCTTTTTGTCAGACACACATGCATTTAAAACCTGTCATTATAACCCTTTTCAGGTATCAGGTATGTGTAAAAAAAATAAATGTGCAAATCTCAAGAGTCAAGCCAGAACATCATAAATTCAGTGGTCGTGGGCTAGCCTTCTTTCACATTATTCTGAGTTCCAGGTAGCGCACAAAAATTAACACTCCATTACAGACATGCATGAGACTGTATGCTTCACTCACTTTTTAACTCATCATGATAGTAAGTTCAACTATTAATTCATTTTTAACAGAGACTTGTGGTGAATACGAAATAAAAAATAACTCTTTTCTTCAGTTTTCAAATTCATGAGCCAGTGTAAAAATCTATTTTTGACCAATAGAAAAAAGATTGGCTCCATGCTGAAGAAAAAAAGACTTAGTCAAATTTCACAAGCCTGTATGAAAAGATATTTTAACCAATGAAAGGGAACAATCTACAATCTCACAGAAAATAACAAATTGAACTTTCAATGATCCATGTCATATTTCTTGACACCCAAAAATAAGTTTGCATTTGGAGTCGATCACATGATTAAGTTGACTACTTATTCACATTCTCGGTCAGTCAGTAAAAAAGATGAGGAAGCAGAGAACATAGTTGTTATAGTTTAAATCATCTTCTTTCTCAATGAGTGTTATCTCCTCCTATAACTTATAAGAAACCACAAATGATCCCCCTTTCCCGCTAGGACTGACGGCCATTAGGACTCTTGACTTTGTAAATACTACATGCGTATTTTGTTGGTGAATAAAACCTATATCAACAGTATACTCATCTCAACTCGTCAATCACACTATCTTCTATTCACTTCAATAGTCAACACCAGCCATGATGTAACAGATATTGTTGACCACCAGGATACCTGTCCCAGTGACTTGTATACGCACCCTTTCACCATTCTTGGGCTGATTTTTTTTTTATCTCTTCTTCCTCTTCACCTACATACCATTCACAACAAAAAGAGAGGAACAAAGACTTTACTATTATTTATTGACATACACAGCAAAAACATAGACTTATCTTTTCTGCACAAATCACATTTCACTAAAACAACCAAACTCTTAATTCTTTAAACTCCTTACTATTGTTTCTCTTAAAATATTTTCACAGTTTAATAATTTCATACATACAAACTGATGTTATGCTGTTTGATAAATAAATTTTTATTTATTTATACATACAAGACAGTTTTATTCTTTCAGCCTTCTGATAATTTTTTTAAATTGTAGTGAAGGCCAATGTAATAAACATGATCAAACTCTCTACAGACTCTCATAAGAACATTCCCTTGATTTGTATTTTCTTTCAGGAACCATCCATGAACTTTCTCTACACATACAAAAATCTCTCAATCGAATAAAAATTTCTTTCTCAGTTTATTCTACTCTCTTGTTTTTTTTTGTTTTTTAATTGTATCACCCTGAGCAAGGCGGTAACACCACTGATGTGCAGGGGGCTACGTAATAGTGAAAAGATTGGAAAAGAGAAAGCCGGAAACCACATCCTAAACAGGGAACAAGAGATGAGTCTCTTAACCTGTTCAATAGACGTGGGTGGAGTGTGAACCGGGCGATAGAGAGATCTATCTACTCCAATTGCAAAAAAAAAAAAACAAAGTGAGAAGATTGGAAAGGAGAAAGCCGGAAACCACATCCTAAACAGGGAACAAGAGATGAGTCTCTTAACCTGTTCAATAGACGTGGGTGGAGTGTGAACCGGGCGATAGATAGATCTATCTACTCCAATTGCAAAAAAAAAAAAAACAAAGTGAGAAGATTGGAAAGGAGAAAGCCGGAAACCACATCCTAAACAGGGAAAAAGGGATGAGACTCTACACCTGTTCAATAGACGTGGGTGGAGTGTGAACCGGGCAATAGATACATCTATCTACTCCATTTGAAAAAAAAAAAACCAAAGTGAAAAGATTGGAAAAGAGAAAGCCGGAAACCACATCCTAAACAGGGAACAAGTGATGAGCCTCTTAACCTGTTCAATAGACGTGGGTGGCGTGTGAACCGGATGATAGATAGATCTATCTACTCCAATTGAAAAAAAAAAAAAGAACAACAAAGTGAGAAGATTGGAAAAGAGAACGCCGGAAACCACATCCTAAACAGGGAACAACCTGTTCAATAGACGTGTGTGGAGTGTGAACTGGGCGATAGATATGTCTATCTACTCCCTCAACCAATTTAATGCTCTATATCAAATAAAAATGTAATAAAGAAACACGAACAACTGCTTTAGTAATAAAAGAAATAAGAACTTTATAAAGTCATCTGGAAACTATCAGTTACTGAAATCTCATGTGAGAGGACATTTTCAATGCAAAGGCTCATAAGGACAATGTTAAGAAATTCACTCTCTGAGGAGAATTTGGAATCAAACATATTCTTATCCATTTTGGAATTAACGGATGTGCGTTGTGGTGCAGTGGATATCGGCTCGGAACAAGAAATCAGGGAGCCGAGTTTGAATTCCAGTTGAATTCATTGCATTCACTTACATGCAAATACCCTTGGGAAAGGTATTAATCGGTCTCTTCCTTCCAGTTATGGGTTAAATAACACAACAGATTGGGTTCTATAGCCTTGGCTTGCAACCAGTCTACCACAGAAAGCAATGGCAACCTACTGCAGGATAATCTTCTGCCCAGTCAGTCATGTCTCTTTAGAGACATGTGGGTAGGACATATGGGTAGGGCAACTTTGTTCCCTGGTGACCATTACTTTTAGACCAAGTATGCATGCTACGGATATCATGGACTGAGCATACAAGCAACGACGAGGTGTTAGAAAGAATGGCAACAAAAAGGAAATTGATGCTGAGCATCAGGAAGAGACAACTGAAGTTCCTGAGACATGCAATGAGGAAGGAGAGCCTGGAGAACCTGATACTGACTGGACAGATAGAAGGAAGGAGAGACAGAGGAAGGCAGCGGATAACATATTTGCAGGGCCTGATCAGGTGGATGACGGAACGGGGGTTGCCAGGAGCAACAGGAGCAAACATACTAAGAGCCACAAGGGATAGGGAGATGTGGAGAGCCATGATCGCCTACGTCCTGAAGGGACAGGGCACATAGAAGAAGAAGAAGATGCCACTACTTCTAGCTTATGTTCATTTATGCACAACACATTTTCAACTTCAAACAAAAACAACCCCAAACTTAACACAACACCATAAAGAAAATAAAAATATCCTTTGATAGTGAATAGATTAATTGTCTTTTTTCCTTTATTCTGCAAAGTTTTTATGTGAATCTTCATACTAATTTTAGTGTTCTTAAATGGAGGCTACATAAAATGAATATTGAAATCAGTGTATAAACTTAATGCGCACAAAAATTTATTTACAGTCGTCCATATATTACACTTCAGTCAATAGAATATTTGATTATTCCTGCTGCAAATCAAAATTACTCTTAAGGATTAAGAAACTTTTGCAATATTTGTGGAAGGTGGAGAGGGTGAAACTTTGGTGCTATGAAAATATTATTATTATTCAACTCATTTACAAAGAAAAAGGAAAGAAAAAGAAGAAAGTAGATAAAGTTTAAATGTAAAATTTTATAAATACGATTGTTGAGGTGATTTTTACACAGATTATTTCTCTTTTAGTTCAGTTTCTTCTAAAGACAGTCAGTCAGTTAGTTAAGTGCCATACGTGATACACGCTTGGGCGATCATGTCTCGAAAGAGACATGACTGACTGGGCAGAAGATTATCCTGCAGTAGGTTGCCATTGCTTTCTGCGGTAGACTGGTTGCTGACCAAGGCTATAGAACCCAATCTGTCCTGCTATTTAACCCATAACTGGAAGGAAGAGACCAATTAATACATTTCCCAAGGGTATTTGCGCGTAAGTGAATACAATGGATTCAACTGGAATTCGAACTCAGCTCCCCGGTTTCTCGTTCCGAGCCGATATCCACTGTACCACAACGCACATCCTAAAGACAGTAATTGTCTCTAAACATCACATTTTTTCAGGTATAACCAGTTAATAGGTTATGATATCATTATGTGTTAGGTAATTCACCAGATAAGGAGTAAACAATGGAAGAAAGACTTATTCTCCTATTTATATTTGATGTATTATTAGCAAGATATAATAACATTTCATGAAAAGTTTATTCTCCCATTTATATTTTACCTATGATTTGCATTATTATATCCATGATATAATAACTTTTATTTCATAGACAGAATAGAATAATTAAAAGGAAATAGAATGACAAACATGTTCTGTTCTCAAAAAGTATTTTATACCACTAAATCATACACAAAATTATATATACATATTTATGTCTCACACAGAAATTATATCACTTGTCTACAACAACAAGCAGTGTGAAAAAACAGTCTTACTTGTACCATTTCCTAACAGAAAAACTGGAATTACAGCAGTTTTTCTATGAATCTGGTGATGGGATATTGTTTTTACTATAAGACTTTCTGTTGTCGGCTAGGGAAATTCTCTTCTCTAGGGTTTATATTGCAACTACCCTTAATCATCACAACTTTATCTCGATGAAGAGGAGATAATTGCCTTTGTTTCCCTACAACAGTATGCAAGTGTGGCATTAGACACAAGCATATGCTACAGAGGGTATCAACAGTTAAATTTATATGGAAGCCTGTTTAGATTAATGGTGAGTCTCCTAACAAATTTCAGTAAAATATTTGTTCATTTCAAAATAAATCAAAGCAACACATACATAGATGACAAGAATAATAAAAATTATAATTTGTATGTATTGTTCAAATAAAGTAATTGAGATACAAAAAAGTAAATTAAATTTGGCCAATTTAAAATTGGTTGATAAAGAAAAAAATGTTCCTTTCATATATCTGGGTTCAAATAAAAGTCAATATTTAAGTGCATGAAAAGAAATTTATATACACAGTGTGAGAGGAATTCATTTTACTTGGCTGTGGACTTGGTTAGTAGAAGTGGGATAGATGATACTGTGTTCTTAGTAGCTGGAAACAAAGTCCTGTTGAAAGTGAGTGTGTCTACCAAACCTTTCATTGTTGATCTCTGTTGACATTGATTTTAAGAGGCTCAAGAGTAGATACCTCCACTCATTTTCGATATCTAAATTTTAAATTGAATTTTTAAAAAAAATAGTTTTCTTGAAACTTTTATTTTAGTTTTAATTGAAAGCTAAATTATTAAATTTACTATTTCCAATAAATTCACGGCTTCTGCTCCGATGAACTTAGATCACTGGTGCCCCCTAAATACGAATTTGCATGAGATACTAGATTAGCAACTAGATCCCACCTTTTTACAGTGAAACCGATAAAATGCAGCCATAACTTCTACTCCAACAGTTTCTTTCCTCGCACTTCCCGACTGTGGAATTCTCTTCCAAACGATTGCTTCCCCGACGGCTACAATCTCCAGGAGTTTAAATGTAAGGTCAATACACACCTCCTAACACACTAACCTGCTCCCATTCTATCAAGCACTCTTCCCATCTGGCCGACCCTCATCCTCGCTATCCTTACTCATCTGTCACCTTTCTCCTGACATTCCCTATGTCTATCCACTCCTTCTCTTTACCTTCCCCTATGTAGCCCCATGCGCAATAGTGGCAGTGGAATGCCTTGCTTGGGGTGAGATGATTAAAAAAAAAAAAAAGGGTAGGACAACTTCTGGTGTATTTCAAACAGAAATTATTTTGATTGGAATCTAAAATTTTTCCATTTTTTTAATCTTTCAATTTTTAAACAATTTTTAAGCGATCGACACATTTGTAAACAAAAGTTAATTCTCGGTTTTAAAAATTTTGCAAAAATAAAATAAACATCTGTGACACATTATTTTTGGAAAATTAGCAAATTTTATGTTGAATTAATCTGATTTACACAAGTGTTACTTATTTATACCGTGAAATTTAGAATAAAACTATTTCTTAATCAAAGAGTTGAACTTTTTAACCTGTCTGCCATCTATCATTACATGTTGACAGGTTGTTCATTGATAAGATAAAACGTGTATGGCGTTCACAAGTGACAAAATTGTAAAAAAATTTTTTTCAGGTAAAGGGTGGAAACTCTGACCTTTTAATTTGTACATAGAAATTACCATACAAAAAAAAACTTCAAATACACACACAAAAAAATTATAATTATTTTAAAAATATGAAGGCAAAATGATTTGTATTAAACTTCTTTTCAATTTTTGATAGGCAATATAATTTCAGTTATTAACTTAAAAATTTAACCGCAAAAATCTTTGAAGTATTTTAAAAATATTTTTGAAACTTTATAAATTATTATAATTAAAAAACAAAAAATTAAAACAATTCTTTTAAAATTTCATTAGTAATCTAAAAATTTTTTTCTTTAGACTGTAATATCCTTAATCTTTATTATTTATTCAAGCAATTAAAAGCTTATCAAATTAAATAATATCAGAATTTTATTGCATTTTTTATTTTACTATATGGAGCAGATTTTCAGAAACAGGAAAAATTAAAATAAAAAAAATAGATGATTTATATTCCCCAATGAATAACTAATAAAACCATTTACTGCAACAAAGTAAAATTTATTAACATTTTATGGATTTACCTTGAGGAGGGTTAACAGATGTAAAAAAAATTATTTTTACCAAGGTTTTTAAAAAAAATAATAATTTAAAAAATAATCTGTGAATGAGAACTGTAAATTTCATTAAAATCTGATAATCATTTGATTTTTTGTGAGAATTTCCAAATTAATGTGTTTGTCACCAGAAAAAAAAGTGAGTGATGTAATATTATGTTTAATATTACATAATAAACTTTCATAATGTTTTGGTTACCCACTAACTCAAATCAAAACAAGATTTCTACCAAAATTTCGAAAATGTTTCGATAATGTTAAAAGGGATTAAAAATTTTAAAAAAATAATTAAAAATTACTTTGATCTTTCCTCTTAATAATAATATAAACATTTTGATAGAAAAAGTTTGTTTTTATTAAGTTTGGGGGCCTTTTTTATTCATACTATACTGTTTTTTTAGCAATTTAAGGAGATTTTAAGAAGCTCAGGGGTCATAATAGAGCAATTTGATTGGTTCATTATTTTTCATCTATATCATGCAGTAAATTATAAACATGAGCTGCAAAAATGGATTCAGTAGTATAGCGGCCTAACTACTTTTTTTTGTTTGTTGGGTAATGAGAGCTTCTCAATTTTATGTATGTACAAATAAGTGAACAAACAAGACACAAGACAGAGGTAAATAAATTTTAATTATAACAACAACTGTGAATTATAGAAAAGGGGTAAAAATAAGTTATCTCCCTTTTACTGCAGATATTTGCAAAAATGAATGAAACACCTTTTTTTTTAGAGATATGTGTTTAAACAATAAAATATTTTTGAATTGTAAATGGCCCAAAGCCAATGTTCAAAAGTTTGTATGTAGACATATAATTGAAACAGTTCAAATTGTGAGCTGGAAATTTGTGAGTTGGAAAACAGTTTGTATGTTCAAATAATTTGATACAGTTCAAAGTTATGAGTTGGAAGATAATCTGCAAGCAAAGTGTGTGTGAATAAAAAATGTCAAAAATACTTGCGGTTTAGCTGAGAAGTTGAAACAATAATAAATTATTATACCAGGAGAAAATGTTGAATGCAAAAAGCTGGTATTGCAAAGTTTTGAATATTTAACTTAACTTCTCAGTCAGGTAAAGATGAAACCGGCTTATTTTCTTTTAAAAGAGTAGGCGAAAACATATATTGCCTTAAAAGAAAAGTGAGCTGGAAACAATAGGTCTGGTGGCTTCAAAGGATACTTTCCAACTGGAGCTTGAAGAGCGGGAAGATTCCCGCTTTTTCGAAAGAGAGGCAAAATGCTGCTGCTGATGCAGAACAAACCAATGAAAAGTTTGGTTACAAAAAGAAGATGGTTTGATTTATTTTACAATTTTCCTTCTCGAACTTTCTATAAAATATTGGTGATACGAGAGAGCTCGACAGTAGAACTGATTTTGCAATTTTCAAAATCGAAGGCATGAGTGCTATTTCTTGTGCAGGTGTGTGTATATGTATAAATGAGAAATACTTATAACATTACAAGAGTATACAATTTCTCTAAATTTAATAACTCTACATGCTTAACTGAAAATTTGCAGAATTTATTTTAATTATAATTATTATTATTTAATTAACTATTAATTATTTAATTCAATTATTTAATTTATTATTTTGATCATTATTATTTATTTAATTTAATTTATAATTTTAATTATTATTATTTAATTTATTATTAAATTATTTAATTTAATTATTTAATTTATTATTGTAATTATTATTATTTACTTTATTATTTAATTATTTAATTCATTATTTAATTATTGGATTTATTATTGTAATTATTATTATTTAATTGTTTAATTTATTATTTTAATTCTCATTATTTAATCATTATTTAATTACTTAATTATTTAATTTATTATTTTGATTATTATTTAATTTATTATTTTAATTATTGTTATTTAATTATTAGTTAATTATTTAATTCAATATTTTTATTATTATTTGATTTATTATATTATTATTGAAATTATTATTGTAATTATTATTATTTAATTATTTAATTTATTATTCTAATTATTTAATTTATTATTTTAATTATTATTATTTAATTTAATATTTAATTATTTAATGTATTATTTTGATTATTATTTAATTATTTATTTAATTATTGGATTTATTATTGTAATTAATATTATTTAATCATTTAATTTATTATTTTAATTATTATTACTTAATTTATTATTTAATGTATATTAAATAAAAAATGCTTGGTTCTATTCTAAAGTATGTTACTTAAAGTGTATAACTTTTCTATAAACTTAATAACTCCATGTGCTTTAGAAGAGAAAATTTGCAGATTAATAATTTGATATACATTGTAAATGCTGTCATTTTTATTTTTTCTATAAATTATAATTTGGTATCCCCCCAGTAGAAATATTTTATTAATAGTTTTCAATACACAGAGATTTTTTTGTTTACATTTCTGAAATAAGCTATTGTAATTATTTACATTGTTTGAACTGTTGTCCTCATCTTTGTAGCCACATTCACAATGTTTTAGCTATTTTGATCCGGTCCTACCTAAGAATACAACAGTTGGATTCCATTCACAACCATTTAGGAAAATATATAAGAAATTTTCAAAGTCATCTCATCTAAGAAATATAGACAAAGAGTGGAAATGTTTGTCGAAGTTGTGTGGCTTGTGAAATACCTTCCAATATGTCTCTCTTTGAGCTGCCTGGGGTCAGAGTTTTTATACCTGACAATTAGTTCCCAGATCACAGATTTTAATTTCAGCAGGAAAGTATTTCATTGGTTGGTGTTAACCAATGAGAATGTTCTGTCTAATGCAGTATATTCTTAGTGTCTGTTGTTAAGAATAAAACATGCTGACTGAAAGGTGAATAAGGAGGTATAGGGTAGGAGAATGTGAATACTAGTTCAATCCCTGGGTCAGGTAGTGCAGACAGTATGAGAATTATAACTGTGTAAATAATTATAAATTCCCTCAGATTTATACAAAGAAAAGTACTTGTAGAAAATGAGAAACAGCAAAATGTGAAAACAACAAAACAAATATTTATTGTCTGATTGATAGCAAAGTAGTCAGTATGTGGTGCAAGCAACTTGAGAGACAGTGATACTGTGTAAATTATATATAGTCTTTCTTGCATTGTTTTGTATAATGTGTGTAGTGTGAAGCGATGGGATGTTGGTTGTGTATAATGACGAGGAAACGTGTGTATAATTTAACAACACATAAGTAATTTATTTACAAATTTATACAGTTGTAATTGCCAGTAGATTATTTTAAGACAAGTAATGTTGTGCGTTGTGGTACAGTGGATATCGGCTCGGAATGAGAAACCGGAGAGCTGAGTTCGAATTCCTGTTGAATCCATTGTATTCACTTACGCGCAAATACCCTTGGGAAAGGTATTAATCTGTCTCTTCCTTCCAGTTATGGGTTAAATAGCAGGACAGATTGGGTTCTATAGCCTTGGTCGGCAACCAGTCTACCACAGAAAGCAATGGCAACCTACTGTGGGATAATCTTCTGCCCAGTCAGTCATGTCTCTTTCGAGACATGATCGCCCAAGCGTGTATCATGTATGGCACTTAACTGACTGAATCACATTAAAAGTTTGTAGATTTGATAAACAGAGAAAATGTTCATGTTAAAATATCAGGCACTAAGTACATTTCCAAAATTTGTTTTCACACAAAAGTATTAAGTTGAATTTCATAAAAACAAGTTTTCCGAAATGATTAAAAAGAAATCGAAAGATTTCAGTTGAATTCCATATGAACAATTGCCACTAGAAAAAAGTCTGAACAATGTAAGTAATGTAAATACTACCTCATCTAAGAAGTATAGACAAATACTGAAAGGTAAGAGAGTTTGTTGTTCAGAGAAGGGATATATGGTTGCATACATTCAAAAGTAGATGAAGAGGGATATTTTGAATTACTTAGCTTTGTTGGATTGTTAAAAGCTGTTTGAAGTGTTGAGAGAAAATTCTTTGAATTGCCACATACTTTGTTAAAACCTGCTAATATAATTGGCAAATAATTTTACACTGGCAAAAACTTCAACACTGGACATGGTGAACAGAAACAAAAACTTATACATCACTTCCAACACTCTTCTCTTCTTAATTTAATTTTTCTTTCAATTTTATATCAAAAGGAATTTCACATTGGCTCACTGCTTTCTTTTCTTCTTCTCGGCTCAATGGCTAACTTCTGTGAAGACAGGCTTTTCATTGGTCTGAAACAATTTCACACAGGATTTGCAAGTTTTTTTCCTTCTTCTTTTCAGCTTGCTGACTAATTTCATTTCCATCTTCTTCTTCAGTCTTCTGAATTTGAAGAGAGTGAGTAAAGGGAGTTATTGTTTTGCACTTGCTACACTGTTATCTCATAAAGGGACAAGAATGGAGTATTGCTACCTTATCTAGGCTGGTACTCCCAGTCCTCCCTGTCAAGCTTCAACAGAGTTCAAAAGTGATTGTCTAGGTTTGTATATCATAAATTCTTCTCCACCTTGCAACCCTTATACCACAGATGAAACATGACTAAACTCTTACTACTATATCATGATTACTATAGAAGATGTTTGGACAAGTTGTATTTCGTATTTCCACCGGCTTGGACTTTCGCAGATAGAACCCGCTCCATGCTATGTTCACAGTTACAAAGTGTCCTTTGTGTGCTTTTGGATTAGGAGCAAGTTCTACTCAGACAGCTTCTTCCCCAAGGCTGTTACTTTGTGGAACAAACTTCTGAAAGGATGATTCCTTGACAACTACAATCTTGGTCTGTTCAAGTCCATGGTCAATATCTATCAGGCATGATGTGCATTATGTACTCCCTCTTTCCTCTTCCCTTACAATAGTGGTTCTCAATCTTTTTGGGGTTGTCACCCTTTTACTTACTAAAACACAATCCTAATGCTCCTTCATGTATAAAAAACTTTTGATTGGATTTTGTTGTGCTCGTATTTCATGTCAAATGAGTGTCGTCATATTTCTCATAATAATTCAGGCACATGTGTGTGTGGTGTTTATTATGGCTCACATGTGCCATTGCTGTATTCTGGCTGCCCACTATTTTTCTCGCCAACTCCCAGGATCCCCTACTTAAGGGGGTGGTACCACCCACTTTGGGAATCACTGCATTACAACACTCTTACCCAGTATCTCTCTACTTTGAGTGACTGTAATGCTTTATTGGTGGGTTGAACATAAATTATTTGATAAAGACACGAGTTGAGATTTACTTTGTTTATTCATACCATAAGATAACTAATACAAGGGAGCGAACTCTTATACATTGAAGAGTTCACCTTGTCACATCTCTCTTGTCAAATAAGATTTGTTTTCAAATTATTTTCGTTTAAATTTTTGTATATGTGTATTAATTTTATTTCTTTATTTTTTTTTTATTTATATATAATGAAATCTTTATATTTTGTTGGGGGTTTTTCTTGTTCTCAAAGGCCGGTTTGATGATGTTGGTGGTTGTTCTTGTATATCACCAGGTTGTGTCTGCAGTTGTACAGGCTGGGTGTGTTGTGCTGTCGTATTGATGTTCATTTCTGTGGAATCATTGCTCTGTTGGGGTGGTGATGTTGGCTTATCCCAACTAATCCCCTGGGCTGGTAGATTGACGGTGATTCTTCTCTGTGGTCTGATTATTTCTTGTAGGTGCCTTCTGTTGCGTCTTAGTAGCTTTCCATCGCTGTGCATTTTGACGATGTAGCTACGTGGCTCAGTGCATTTGTCTATCACCGTTGCTGGCTGCCATGTGTCATTTTCCTGGAGGACAGACACTTTGCTATCTATCATCAATTTTGGAAGGTCTTTTGCATTTCTGTTGAAATATTGTTGTTGCTTCCTACTTTTGATGCTCATCCGTTCATGGATTTGGTTGTCTTTTACTGACTTGTATTCAACAAGGTTGGGATCTTTGTTCTTATTTTCCTGTTGTACAGAATTTCAGCTGGTGATAGCAATTGATTATCAAGCGGAGTTGTTCTTAGGCATAGGAGAGCCATTTGGTAATCCATCTTTGATTGTTTTGCCTTTTTCAGTGTATTTTTATTGTTTGGGTCATTCGTTCAATGAATCCATTTCACTGTGGGTATCTCAGGCTTGATGTAATATGCGTGAATTCCCATTTTATTGAAAAAATGTGGAACTCATTCGATATGAAATACTTGGCATTGTCTGTGTATAGGCATTCTGGTATGCCGTGAACAGCAAAGATTGCTTTCAAGTGTTCTATACAGTTTGTACTCGTGACGCTTTTCATTGTCTTTACAAATGACATTTTACTGTATTGGTCAGCAACAAGTAAAATTTGTTGACCATTAACCTCAAAAATGTCAGCTGCGATATTTTGAAATGGCCTGGTTGCGTGTTCTTTAATGATCATAGTCTCTTTGGTATTCTTTGGTATTCTTTGGTATTTGGTATTCTTTGGTGTTCACTGCATATTTCACATGACCTTACCGTCTTTGTTTATTCCGCTCCAATAAACACTATTTCTTGCTTTTAGCTGACATTTTTCTATTCCTTGGTGCACATCATGAATTCTTTGGAGGACTGTGTTTTGCATACTTTTTGGTATGACTATGCATTCACCTTTAGTCACTACTTCATCTTGAACTGACAGACAATTTTTCATTGACCAGTAATTTCTTATAAGTTTGGGTGTATCCTTTACATCCTCTGGTTATCCATTTAATATCACTTGTTTTAACATTCTTAATTCTTCATTTTCTTCTGTAGCTTCTTGTAATTCTATTTGCTTCTGTACTGTTATGTTGACAGTATGTATTGTTAAATCAAGTTCAATTTCTTCACCTTGTGTTCTTGACAAATAATCTGGTATTCTCATCTCTTTGCCTGGTTTGTATATGATCTGAGCAGCGTATGGTTGTAACCTTAATAGCATTCTTTGCAGTCTTGGGGTTGCTTGTGCAATGTTTTTATTTTGTATGTTTTCTAGTGGTTTGAGATCTGATTCTACTTGGAATTCTTTTCCGTATACATATGTATGAAATCTCTCACAACCAAATACCACTGCAAGTAGCTCTCTTTCAATATTTGCAAATTGTAATTCGGTATCAGTCAATCTTTTGCTTGTGAATGCAACAATTTTGTTGTCGTTGATTAAGGTTGCACCTAATCCTAACATACTTGCATCTACCTGAATCGTTGTTTTCACATTTGGCTTGAAGTAATCTAGGCAAAGATTTTCATGAATCTGGTCTTTTGGAAAGTTTTACCGTTTGTTTCGTTCCATTGAAATTCAGTATCCTTCTTGAGTAATGATCTCAGTGGAGCTGTTTTGTAACTGAGTTCTGGTATGAAAGGGCTTAGTTATTGGATCATACCTAAAAATTGTTGGAGTTCTTCTCAGAGGGTGTAGGTTTTGATTTAAGTTTGTTGCATTTTTCTGGGTCTGGCTGTGAACCATTTTTTCATCCCAAATAAGACCATAGAATTTTTTTTTCTTTTTTAAAAACAAGACCATACCTTCGGGCTGTATCCATTGTCTTCCTCAATCTTCTGTCATGCTCTTCAACTGTTTTGCCGTATACGCATACATCATCAGATATTCCAATGGCTCCATCGCAATCTTCCAGTATTTGGTCCATTTTTTGTTGGTATATGTCCTGTGACATCTTAGGATCAAATGGACATCTCAATTATTTGTATCTGCCAAATGGAGTATTAAAACATGTGAGCAGACTTGATTCTTCATCAAGATGTATAGCCCAGTATCCATGTTTTGCATCTAGTTTCGTAAAATGTTTAGCACCAACCAGTTTGTGGGAAATTTCTTCCAGGGTTGAAGTTTTGTGGTGTGTTCGTTTGATGCATTTGTTCGGTGGTTTTGGGTCTAAACATATACGTAATCCACCATTTTTCTTCCTGCTACATGCAATTGCATTCACCCAGTCTGTTGGTTCATTTGCCTTTTCTATCACTAAATTCTTCCATTTTTTTCAGCTCTTGCTTTAATTCTTCCCTCATGTGTATGGGATATGTTCTTGGAGATTGGATGACTGGTGTTGCATTCTCGACAGTATGTATTTTTTGTCTCCCTGGGAAGCTTCCAATACCTTGGAATCTGTCAGGGTATTCATTTGCCAGGTCTTCGATACTATACTTGTACTTGTCTTTTCGAATCGACTGTTGTTATACTACAATTGACTTGTACCAACCCTAACTGTATGCATGGTCTTAAACCCAATATCGTTGTGTCATTGTTGCACACAAAAAATTTAGCTTTTATAGTTTCTGAATTTTTATATTTAATTTTTAGAATTATCGAGCCATATTGTTGTATTTTAGTACTGTTTACTGCCCATAGGGTGGTTGTCTCTCTTTTTAGGTTACTCGGTATTTCTCTGTCATAATCATTTTGGGGGTACATTTTTTTTATAAATCCTGTACGGTATTATATTACCATTTGCCCTTGTGTCCACTTTCATTTTTATTTTGTGTGTTTTTTTCTCAAAATCTTCCCAATCTATGTTGGCAAATATTTCCTCTCTGTTGTTGTCATTCTCTTTATTTATGGTGTACAGGTACAAATCATCTTCTTGATCACATCCATTGTCTGCTTTGTACGTTACATTTACATTTTTCTTTGCAATATTCTGCTTTACGTTTCTGTTGTGTGGACTTTGGCTTCTGGTTCCACGTGAGCTTCCTTGTCTCATTTTGTTTGGACACTGTTTTTTATTTTGTCGCATGTGCATTTTTGTAAGACAGTATTTTTCAAAATGATGCAGTCCATGGCATCTTCTGCATTCTTTGTTAAAAGCATTACAGTTTTCTTTTCTTTTTCTGTGATTTCTTCCACATCTTGTGCATGGTATAGCTTTTCTTATCTCAACCTCATGGTATAAACCAATTTTTCCTTCACTAGCATCCTTATAGTGCATGTTACTTTGGGTTGTAGCTTCGTATGTTCTTATGCTTTTGACAACTATTCTTAGTGTGAGGTTTGGTTTACTAATACTAATTCTTCTTTTATCAGAACATTTTAATCCTTTGATTATTTGTTCAAGGAGTCTTTCATCCTTATTAGTACCGAATTCGTATCTATCTGCTTTTGTTTTTAGTCTGACTAAATATCCGTCTATTGTTTCTTCATTTTGCTGGGGTGAAGTAAATTCTAATCGTTCAAATTTATTTGGTTTTTGAATTATTTGTGTTTCAAAAACTTTGAATACGTTTTCTGAATCTTTTTTTTTGTTCAGTCGTTAGCTGGGCATTTTTTATAACCACTCGACCCTTTGGTCCTGTGCTTATTAAAATATAGTTGTATTTTAATTTTTCTTCCATGTTGTTAATAATGAAGTAGGATGAGATAAAGTCAACCCATTTGCTGAAGGCTTCATGTTTATTTTTGTTCGTCCAGTCCAACATTGGCAATGGAATATTTGAAATTGCCATCTTTTTTTCTTTTTTTTTTTTTGAGAGGGGGACATTTTTTTAAGTTTCTTTTTCATGGTATACTCACTTTTGTGATAGACTTATATCCATTCTTCTTCTTCTTAAAGTTGTAATCTTGCACATCATTCAGTCACCGCTGCCACCATGTAATGTTTTAATGGTGGGTTGAACATAAATTATTTAATAAAGACACGAGTTGAGATTTACTTTGTTTATTCAGCCATATTGGATAACTAATACAAGGGAGCAAACTCTTATACATTGAAGAGTTCACCTTGTCGCAGTGGCCTTTAAGCCTTGTACGGAGTAAACTAACAGTATGAAAAATTAGTCAGATACTTCCTGGAGTGGTACAAGTGGCTGTTATTTTCCAGCATCCTTAGTAATGGACTGAAGTCGAAATGCCAAGTCAGGATTGATTACATTGCAGATCCTTCTTCGAATTTTCTCAAGAATCTCAAGATGCACAGTAAGAGGACTAGACCAGATATGGCAACAGTATTCAATACACAAGACGAATGGTAGATTTATAAATGTGCAAGATCATGTTAAGTTGGTGAGAAAGTGACTGAAGTCAAGATGCCAGGTCAGGATCGATTACATTGCAGATCCTTCTTTGGATTTTGTTGAGAACCTCGAGATGAATGTGTTATGGGGAAATACACCTATTCCTCAGATAATGGACTCTCCCTCCTATATTAATAAGAGTTAACGGGAAGTTCATGGAAGTTCTTTAGACTTCTATTGGAGTTCAGTAGAACTGCTAGGCAGTTGATATTAGTTGGCAGATACTAAGGAGTCAGCTTTCAGTGGAAGATTACCAAGTTCCTAACATTTTGGGTACGTTAAGTCGATTAGCAACCGACATAGCACGATTATAAATTTCAGTGCGAAAACTACTCCACAACAGAATGACAGGAGTACCTAACCAGATAAGGCAGTATTCAATGTATGGATGAACGGTAAATTTATAAATGTGAAAGATGAATTCTGACAAGAAAAAATTTCTGGAATGACGATTCAATGCTGTTGATTCACTTCAGGTCGGTTGAAAAAGTGAGGCCATCAAGACAGGGTGCGGTGCTCACAAGGAGACTTGCATTAGCCATGCTGGCAGGAAAGTTTTTCTATGGTGGTTAAAGAAAAGCAGTTTTGTTTTTGGAGGCATTAAAATTTACAAGTTATTTCCTGACACAGTTAAACATTGATTAGAGGTCCATTTTAAAAACAGCAGTTAGGTTTACTTTGTCCGCCTTGACAGATTTTCCATTGAGACAGGAGTAAATGGTGGTGTCATTTGCATAAATCCCTACTTGGGAACTAAGTTTATGCTCTTGCTTGAGCAAGTGAACATGAATATCTTATCAAACAACCATATTTATGATTTAAAGCAAAATATAAACTTGTTTATAAATGGAACTTTGTCTGTGTGTGTGTCCGTTACCTATAGACTCTGAAACGGCTGAACCGATTTTCTTGAAAATTTGCACAGTTGTACTATAAGCTTCCGCGAGTGTTCTTAGTTAGGTTTTGTGTTGAGGTACCCCTGATAAATATCGAAAATCGATAATCGAAAAAATCGGGTTATAGAAGGAGTGGTCCGATTTTAATCAAATTTGATACACTCATAGACAAAGACATAAGAAACAATATTCAGAAGTTTCAAGGTTGCAGTTCTTACAATAATGCAGAAAATTGATAATATATATGTATATATATATATATATATAGGAAAAACTACTAAAAAGTTGTAGGTTTAGAAAGGACATACAGACAGATAAACAGACACTCACACAAACATCTTGCCTTTTATATAAAATATTATGTGAGTGTCTGTTTATCTGTCTGTATGTCCTTTATACAAATCCACAATTTTTATCCGATTCTCACCAAACTTTACACAAATATTCTTTAGGCAGAGTCTGAGTTCCAGGACCATGGATTAGTTTTAAAGCTTTCATTACACCCGAGCAATGCTGGGCTATACTGCTAGTATAGAATAAATGAAAAATATACTAATCTCTTTTTTCACAACTCTCAACAGAATTAAGGTATATTTTAATTGATCAAATATTGTGTGGAATGTGTGTGTACTGAAGTGGAAAAAGAAAAGGTAAAATACTGAAAGATTGGGTTTCTGCTAAGAACTGCTTAGTCTCTTTTTTTATATAATGATGACAAAGTTCTCAATGTCACATGTTGAATAAAAAATGAGAAAAGGGGTTCCTGCATGCTCAAATAAAATAACAATATTTAATGTAAAATACACAATTTCTTAACTTCTTTTTTTTTTTTTAATCATATCACCCCGAGCAAGGTGGTAACGCCACTGATGTGCAGGGGGCTACATAGGAGTGAAAAGATTGGAAAAGAGAAAAAAGGAAACCACATCCTAAACAGGGAACAAGGGATGAGCCTCTTCACCTGTTCAATAGACGTGGGTGGAGTGTGAACTGGGTGATAGTTTAGTCTATCTACTCCAATTGAAAAAAAAAAGTGAGAAGATTGTAAAAGAGAAAACTGGAAGCCGCATCCTAAACAGGAAACAAGGGATGAGCCTCTTTACCTGTTCAATAGACGTGGGTGGAGTGTGAACCAGGTGATAAAAGTTTGTATTTAAAAAACTCTTCTGACTGAAAAAGAAATAAACATAAATAGTGTTTAAGAAAGGAAGTGAGAAAATGAAGTTGGGAGACAATGTCAAAGGGAGTCCACTGTTATATTTGGTGAGAAAGACAGGACGACTTATAGGGACTTCGGTGATGTTTATTAAATTGGCCCTTTTCCAAACATAACCAAACTCTCCACAATTTATCAGAAGGTTAGAAAGAATAAGTGCTTTTTTTTGTATGGATAAGAGGAAATTTATTTACAGAACAGAAGATCATCAATTTTTTTGTTCGAAATAATCAAACTGTGAAAATGTTCTAAAAGAAATAGTAGTAAAGAGTTAAATGAATCCAGAGTTTGTTGTAATTGTAAGGTCTTTGTAACTTTCTTTCCTTTTGCGGCCGGTGAGGAAGTGAAGAGAAAGAAAAAGCAATAAAGGAAAATTGACATTAACATTTAAAAGTCAGTTGAAGTGTCTTATTGTCGTTGCTATTTTCTTTTTTTTTTATTGATAGTGAATAGGCGAAGACAAAAAAGAAGAGATAAAGGAAAATAGCTCATGTGAAGGAGAAAGAGAGCGAATGTATGTGTCAATGGGACCTTATATCCTGTTCAGGGTTTTGAAATTTCTCTTTTATATTATGGCGGTGCCCTATCTGATCTTCGCTCCCATCTCACCGATTCAAATTTCTTTCTCTATTTATATCAAATAACCTTTTGATACTGGCTTGTTAATTTCTCTCAGTTTTTTAAATTGCTCCCTTTTCATAATTCACACAGGGTTGTAAAATTTGGCTTTGTCTTTTTCCTTCAGTAGGGAATCAATCTTTTTTTTACTGGTAAAATTTAGATTTCACACTGAATCATGAATTTGTAAACAGTGAAAAGAAGAGAGTTACTTTTATTTCATATTCACCTCAGACTCATGTCTCTTTATTGTTGTCAATGTTTCTGCTGAGTCGAATGGACGTTTGGTTTATATGAATTCACATAGGCTCTAGATGCCTATAATGTCCCACTATCATTCACACATTCACACTTTCTTACATTCGCAAACAGTGATTAGTTTATCATTAGCCAATCATGTTGTTTGCAGGCGACTATTTAAGCAGTGCCTTCACACATGCATTTTCAGTGAGGGCCCCAGCGATTGAGGTAGCTGGAGACATGCGGCTTATTTTCACTCACAGATAAAATTCTTTAGTTAGATTTCAGCTGCCCCACGAATACTGACTAGTCAAAACCAAATCTTACTCACATTCCCAACGCACACACAGACATAAACATTTCTACCGTACAATCTTTCAGTTGGACCTTAGCAAAGCACTTCATCTAAGCAATGCTGATTCAAACATTTTCCACTCAACACCTTCGAACAACTATCCCAAGAACGTTATGTAAATAATTCTTCTTTTCTGAACAAAACTTTATTTCAATCAACCTTTTCCAAGAACATTCATTCACTAATTGACTTTCTCTCGAAATTGCAGTCTATGAGAGAAAACTCTTTCTCTTTCTATACACTTGTACACAGTTATCTGCATACTTTCTCAAACTATTGTATATTTGATAATACATGTGTAGAGGATGAAGCGTCCATTACTAATTTATATTTACGAGTCGACTCGGTGTAACTTGGATCATGAAATAACACAGGAAATAAGGAAACACAAAAAGGCGAAAGTAACCAGAACAACAATATATTAACAAAGGTTACATAGAGTTGAAAGCATGCAAATCAAATAAGGAAAGAAAAGTTCTTTCCCTTTGTCTGGAGAGAAACGTAAATGTTTGATAGAAGATTAAATTGGATCAAGTTGAATAAAGTTAATGTACATACTGTTAATGTCTGTTTCTAATTGGAGTTTTTTAGCATTGTGTGTGCATGCTGGTGAGGAATAAAAATTTGTGCTACTAATTGCTACTCGCAATTAGTGCGCGTGTGTATGTGTGAGTTAGGTAATAAACATGTCTGCTCTCGACCGGGATGAAACCCCTAACTGCTGTAACACGTGATGCTCCCGGCTTATATTGGCAAGCCGTTAGTGCGGGAAAACTAGGGTTATCACGTGAACATTGAATGACCATGTGTGTGTGGGTGTAACTGTATCAAACCCTACACATGTCTATTTTGGTTACAATTGGTGTTGTTATTTCATTTCTTGAGCCCTGAGTATTATCTAATCACAAATATAAATATTGTGAAGGTTTCCAATATAATTTCTAGGCCAAATTAATGTAATTGGTAATATCTACAAGTTCTTGTGGTAGATGTGATTACAAATTATTGATGAAACCTTTACAAGCCTCTATTTAGTTATTAGCAGGAGCTAATTTTATTTGCTATTCTTTATTTTTATTAATTTGAAAATCTGAAATATGTTTGAAACTGGAAGGCTGCATGGAACCTTTGGGTAATGTGTTTATTTTTGTCATTTGATCTTTTGATTGAATCAGTTAACTTCTGCTTACTTTACTACAACATGTGTTGGAATGTGGAAAATGAATTCAAACGTCAGTGGACAGGTGAAACTAATATCCTTTATCCATGTACTACTACATCTTAGAGCAAGAGAAAGAGAAAGGAAATGTTTATCTTTTTAGACAGTATCACCTAACAACATTTGACAAAGCCAAGTGGTGTTGAAGCTACGGGGAGATAGTTAATGTCTATTAAATAGGCCATGTGTCATACATATCCAAACTCCCTACAACTTAGGATTTCTTCGTAATCATCGGAAAGTTGGAGATTGGAATGTGTGGACTTGTGGAAGAATAAAAGTATACATTTTGTACGTTTAAAATAGAAATTTATTAATGGAAAAGAATAACAAGAATTCGTAGAAGTTAATGTTCAATGAGAAACAATATTAAGAAGTTAAGGGTATTGGGAGTTTGTAGTAGTAACATGTGTGTATGTGTGTATGAGCATTGTCTTTGGATAGAAGCGGCTTTGAAGTTATCGCTCAGGGTGAATAGTGAAAAGGAAGGAGAAAAATAGAGACAATAATAATAACGATCTCAATGGTACGTGTTAATTACTCTTGTCATCTTAACTCTCTGACAACAGCAAATTTGCTCTGTCATTTTATTTCATTTGAGGGGCGAAAAGGTCATTTGGGAATTCACTCCCGGATGTGATTCTGGCCTTTCCATTGGACAACTAACATTTTGCATTGAGGTGTGAAATTTCATGAGTTTTGTGTGTGTTAAGCAAAGTTTGTAAATTTGAGAAAATTTCTTTATTTCTAACAAAAACCAATGAGTCAGTGCTTAGCATTTGAATTTTTTTATTTTTAGAACTTGTTTTGTTCACTACAGTGTAACAAAATTTCAGTTCCTTTATTAATAACATCAAGGGTAAATGTACTTATTTATTTATTTATTATATCATCATCATCGTCATTATTATTATTATTATTAATAATAATAATAATAATTAATAATTAATAATAATAATCCTTAGTCTTCTTCTTCTTCAATATCACTATTTTATTTATTAATTTTATTCAATTTGCCTACAAATCTGTGGTCTATAATGATAATCTACATCCTAAAGTAACAGGTTTAAAAATAAATTATATTGATCATCTTTAATTACACTTTTCCAATCTTTTCAAATGTGAGAATTATGTTGAATTTTTGGTTTATTTCAAGAAAACTTTTCTACTGTTCTGTCCTGGTAAAAAAATATTACATCAGTCAAGGCAACACAATGCCCTTCTCCCCCCAAAAATAAATGCTGGATTCATTGTGATTTCAGAATTTTCTTAAAGTTAAAAGTAACAGTAATTACAAATATGTATCGGTTTCTTTTCATCCTATATTATTTATTTCGAGTTCATTGTATTCTTTTTTAGCAGTTAAGTCTAATCAGGTAAGATAATTTTTACAAAATGCCAATAAAAGAAAATCAATTTAATTTAATTATTGGAAGAGTTATCTTCCATTTTATTTGTAACCGGAAGCTGGCTGCACTGACTTCCGGTATAGCAAACACGTGGTGTTGATCAATATTAAGAAAGAAAAATGGCTATCGATGTACAGCAGTCTCATCGAGCAGGGAGTTTAAAGCAACAAAACAAACTACATAAACAGGGAAAGCATAGAGGGAAGCGTGAAGTAGAACGACAAGCTCAAGGTATGACTTTGAAGTAATATGAAATAAAGCTATTATAGCGTGTTTTATACAATGAATTAACTACTAAATTTTCTACTTGGAACCAAAACACACTTTTCTTAGTAACTAAACTAAAAACCAGTGATTGGTTCCAAGTGGCAGATTTCCTTTTCTTTTTTCCATCTATCTATTTTTTTGTCATGTACTCTCTGTTCTTCCTTCCTTTAGTTGAATTGAATGTCTTGTTTTCTCGTTTCTAGTATAGTATGTGGCCTATCTTCATTCTGGTATAAGTGCCCTACCCGGTCTGAATGTATCCTACCTCAGTAAAAATATTCACCTATTTATTGTAATCGAACTAATTATTTTCCCTAACCTAACCCTTATCAGACTTCTTTAATAATACTATTTTTAAATGTAGGTCATACCTGTGACAGAATTTCGTAGGCCACACATTATTGGCACCTATTTTCTTCTGCAATTACGGAATTAGTTTGTCGAATCAACCATGAAACACTTTTAGTTTTAAAATTCAGATTGTTTTAAAAAATAAATACGTGTAACTGTAAAGGTTAGGTTTACCGTACCATACATCTCTATTCTGAGTGGTGGGTCTCAGTGATAAGGGGTATTAAAATTTTTATTTATTTGTGCCAGACATAAGGAGTACTTAGTCCTGTATGAAAACTAAATTAAAACTTGAAAATCGTCTCTCTGGCTTTGTAATTGTTTCTGTTAGGTTCACTAAGTGTAAGAAAAGCTGTTAAAGAATAACTCATTTCTCTATAAGTGAAAGGGACTGCATTCATTTACAACATAACATGTGTTGATTCTGTTAAACTAAAAAAACAAAAACAAAAAAAATTAAACGACTAGTTTAATAAATTTTGGCGAAGTCAGAACCCCCCCCAATCTGTGGGGGGGGGGTTCTGAGGTTTAAGTAGGTACCTTCAATAAGTTCCTTGGGGGGAAAAAAAAAACAATCAAAAAACAAAACAAAAAAAATACAGGGCACCAAACTTACTAGAAAAAACAGTTTTTTTTTTTTTTTTTTTGCCGAAGTCAAAATGTTTCTTATTAAAAGGAAAGATCAAACTCAAAGTAATATTTTTTTTTAATCCTTTCAACACGTCTGAAATTTTGGTAAATAAAAATCTTGTCTTTTTCGACAACGGTTAACCAAATTGTTACCAGAGCTTAATGCAATTATTACGCAATTCATTTTTTTCCGGTGAAAAGCACATTAATTTGGTTTTGGTATTTGGAAATTCTTGCAAAAATCAAATAATTCAATTGTCTGATTTTAATGAAACTTTCGGAAGTTATACGAATGAATGAAATTATTATTTTTTAAAAATCTTAGTAAATACTTTCTTTTCTACATGTAACATCCCTCCATGTAAAAGTCATTTAGAGTTTGTATTTAAAATTTAAATGCAACAATTGTTCGGGAATGTAAAAATCATCTATTTTATTTTCAAATAGCCGTTTTTCTGATAATCTGCTCCAAAAAGTAAGATTAAAAAATTCCAATAAAAACTACATAACAATAACATTTTTAATACTGACTAATAATTAAAATTTATTACCTAGTAGATATCTCTATCGTTGAAAAACACTAGAGAGAGAGGAAAAAAAAGGTCCTAAGCTTAAAAAGAAACTTTTTTTTTCCATCAAAATGTTTGTTGTTATTAGGAAGAGGAAAGAAAGTATTTTTATTTTTAAAATGTTAAGAAATTCTAGCACGTTCGAAATTAAATCTTGATTCTTGTTTTCATTTTCGTTTACCAAATCGTTAACTGTTTACTTTACAATGGAAAACGTAATAAACTTTTTTTTTTTTTTTTTCTGGTGAAAAACACATTAATTTGGAAATTCTTGCGAAAATCAAATAATTGAAATTGTCGAATTTTCATTTTAATGAAACCGTCAGGACTTACTCAAAAATGAATGAAATTATTTTTTTAAAGCATTTTGGTAAAAAAATTTTTTTACATCTGTTACCCAACTCCCTCCTTAAAAATTCATGAAATTTCAAGAAATTAAATTTTGTAGGGAAAATTGGGTTTATTAGTTAAACGCAGGACTCATGTAATCATATTTTTTTTTCTTCAAACATTTGGCCCTTTTTCCTAAAATCTGCTCCCAATAGTAAAATAAAAAAAAACAAAACTTTGACATTATTGAATTAGATAAGCTTTTAATTGCTTAAATAAATAATATATATATTAAAGACATTAGTCTGAAGAATTTTTTTTGATTAATGAAACTTAAAGAAAATAGATTTTTTTTTAACAATTATAATTTATAAAGTTTCAAAAATACTTCAAAAACTTGTAGAGGCATAAGGTTATTAAATGAAGACTATATTTATTAATTGAAAATTTTAATACAAATTGACAATTTTAAATAATTTTTTTTTGTATGGTAATTTCTGTGTGTACATTAAAAAGCCATGTGTTTAATGGTTTCTTCTTACAGGAAAAAGATTTGGACACTCATGTCATTTCTGGTCACCATGCACTTAGCTTATCTCTCATCTGGCTGTCATCACATGTCAAATCTTATGAGGGGGAATGTTAAAAATGATTAAGAAATAGTTCTATTCTAAATTTCATGTGATAAATAAGTAACACTTTTGTGTAAATATGATTAAATTAACTTGAAATTAACAGAATGCATCACCACCTCAAGCCTGTACTGCTATAACCTCACCCCAGCAGACATTCACCTACTCCTGACGACTATAGTAGATAACACCTACTTTATGTTCCATGGGGGTCCAGCCTATCGGGATTACTTGCCATCACATACATGAATCAACTTGAATGTCGCGCCCTCAGCACCTGCCATTCATACACCTTATTCACAAGGTACATTGATGATATACTCATCCTCATCTCTTCATGTAATGAGGCGAATAGAACGGCAGGAACATTCAACAGTATGGACGGCAAAATAAAATTCATAATTGAGCACCCGATGACAATGGATGCTTATCACTGCTAGACTTCAGGCTAAAAGTATCGGAAAGAGGCAACATTCACACCAATTTCTATGAAACGCCTGCCAGCAGGGTTATGTTTATCCACTACATCAGCCCTCTCTCTCAGTGCTAAGACCGGGTACATTAGAAACGAGCTCACACATATCCGGGATAAGTGCAGCAAAGATGATGACCGTAACACCCACACTGCACATTTCAAGGAGATACTGAAGATAACCGGCTACCCCCAGTCCTTTGTGGGCTGCCTGGAACGGAAAGGTAATAAAGGCCCAAGGCGACGCACCCTCTCCAACTCATGCTTCCTGAGATTGCCGCACTTCAGTGAAAACATAACTGCAAAAATACATAGAGCTATCCACAGAGAGGGATTAGACATACAGCTGGCCCACTACGGCCACACTCTTCAAAGACACCTCAACTCCAACCACAATGAACAGCATACCAGCAACAACACCACATGCACACTGGCCAATTGCCCTATTCCTGACGCTGGTATATGCCACCAGGTATATGTTGTGTACCGCATACAATGCACTAAATGCAAGGAATTCTATGTTGGCAGCACCACCAGACCATTACACATTAGAATAAAAGAACATCTATATACACAGGTGTCATCTTAAACACTTAAAAAAAATGCAAAAATACAGACAAAAACATAATTATCACTATTAAAGCTAGGGTGTGGAACCAAGGAAACTTACGTGTAAAAGAGTTCTTAATAATAACTAAACTGCAGACCAACAATTGACAAGAGCTCAACCTAGACTAGAATAACAAATAATCAATGCTATCACAGTTTAATGCACACAAATAAACATACGTACGCACGCACAGCATACTTACTCATACCCCAACACACACACACACATATATATACACACAGGTATGTATGTGTATATATATATATATATATATATATATATATAATATAATGATTTGTACCCACAGAAACCACAGATAACTTTAAAAAGAATAGATGTCATAATTATCCCAAAACCCGAGGAACCTTTCGGCCAACACTTATCAAGGGCTTCGTTGGCTTAAATTATAAGGGGTCATAAACAAGGACAAAACCAAAAGGGAATACTCACAATACTGAGAGAAGATGGAACTCGTTTAAAAGTAACCGTTAATGAAAAAAAAAAAAATTAAAATGTAAGCGGGGGTGTATACATATAATTCCACAAGAGTGAAATAAAAGAAAAAAAAATGTTACACTCACAAACTCGCCAGTAATTGCAAGGAGCGAAGGAACTGCTCTTTCTGCCTGCACAGGCTCGGCTTCTGGATTTTTAGGCAAGTAGCCTCCAAAACATGAAGATATGCCGATCGAGCACTGTGCAGAACAGAAAACCAATTGTCCTCATATGAGGAGGCACATGCTTGATTGTCCAGCAGGTGTTGGCCAATTGCTGAATCTAGAACTGCTTGGGTTGTTCTTATAGTTCTAAGAGGGCTGCCTGAACGTATATTTGCGGGGACAAAATAAAATACTATGTCCATATTGGAAATACATCCAGAGATGGCTTACGGCCATATCATGTTGAATACACCGGTTCTCGCTCGATCACCGAAGTTAAGCAACATTGAGCCTGGTCAGTACTTAGATGGGTGACTGATTGGGAATACCAGGTGCTGTAAGCATTTAGTGACAGATGTGCGTTGTAGTGCAGTGGACATTGGCTCGAAAAGAGAAATCGGTGAGCCGAGTTCGAATTCCAGTTGAATACCTTGCATTCACTTAAGCACTGGTACCCTTGGGAAAGGTATTAATCCATCTCTTCCCTCCAGTTATGGGTTAAACAACAGGGTAGGACTTGGGGACCCTCCCCATAAAAACAAATCCCAATGAATCTTGATACCCAAAAAAGAAAAAAAGCATTACTAGACACAAAAACTTATATAAAAACAACACTAAATTGTTGAAAGAAAAAGGTATTACCAGCAATAAATAAATAAAAATTTAGTTGGCATTAAAGGTTGATATGCCATAAAAACAAAACAACCAACCAACCAACATCCAGAGATGTTTGTCTTTCAGAAGCCAGAAAATACCTCACTTTTGAGGGTGAAAAGGAACATGATCATTGTTGAGGAATGACATGTCAAGTTTAATTGGGTAATTATCAATCTTGAGGCTGAAGGATTTTTTTCTTCCAATTTTGTTGAGATTTGTTAAAATTCTATTTCCTTCTAAGGAAACAGCATTTATTAACTAAGCAGCCAGTGCTACTTTTGGCTAAAATTTATAAAAATTTTATTCATACAGTTTTTTATGAAAATGTTTCCTAAGTACATTGTTATAGCTATTTCCATTATTGATTTTGGTTTCCTTCCTAACTTTTTGTTTGAAATAGTGTGGAATATCAACATCTTCATGATATCGCTATTTTTCTTTGAGTACATATACTAGCCATTTTAGTTGTTGTTGAATGTCTTTAAGTGATGTTTTCTGTTATTTAATATTGTTGGAATACAACATTTTCATGGCTGAATATTGAAATTTATTATGTGTTGAGTGTTACATTTTATCATTCTTTAGTGTTTAGGCATTAAAAGATACAATATTTTAGTGCATGGACAGGCTGACCCCTACAGCTATACCCAAGTTTAAATTGCATTTAAAAAAAAAAATGAAAAATATTTGAGGTTTTAAATTTTGTTCTAATTTCAAGGTAATAAACAACTAAATTTAGATATTTCCAATAATCAAAATATTGTCATATTTCAAAACTGAATTTAAATTAAAATCTTTTTTCTTCTTCAGTCAAATTTGTAAATTTGTTCATATTGACAAGATTTGTCAACTGAACTTTTAAAAAACATGCTTTTCTAAAACTTGAGGAAGAAGAGTTGATTTAAAGTTTAATTAAATCTGAATTTAAATACATATTATTTTTAGTATAAAATATTGCAGTAAAGCATTTTTTTAACATAGATGTTTTTCTCAGGTGTGAAATGATTTATTGACAACCGTTGTGGTGCAATGGATATCGGCTCGGAACGAGAAATCGGGGAGCCGAGTTCGAATTCTAGTTGAATTCATTGCATTCACTTACGCGCAAATACCCTTGGGAAAGGTATTAATCCGTCTCTTCCTTCCAGTTATGGGTTAAATAACAGGACAGATTGGGTTCTATAGCCTTGGCTGGCAACCAGTCTACCGCAGAAAGCAATGGCAACCTACTGCGGGATAATCTTCTGCCCAGTCAGTCATGTCTCTTTCGAGACATGATCGCCCAAGCGTGTTTCATGTATGGCACTTAACTGACTGACTGATGTTTGGAAAATTTAAGTAAGAGAAACAATCTTAAAAATTCAAGAAAATATTCTAAGCAATGTAACATTTTATTGAATTTTTAGGTTAGCCTTATTTACAAAGACGCTTGATGAGAAAATGTTTAAAAATTAACAATAAATCCTAAATTTATTATTTACAAAAATTGACATGTTTATACACATACAAAAAAAATTAAGTTTCTTAAAACACTGGGGTTTGTTAAATTGTAATAAATGTAACCATTTATAATTAGTAAATAGTTTTAATCTAATAACAATATCACTTGGCTACTACAATAATAATACAGAATTTTAAAAATTTATAAATTATTCTAATTAAAATTAAAAAAAAATGAAAACAATCTTTGTGAAAAAAAAAAATTCATTATTCATCAAAGAAAATTTTTTCTTAAGACAACAGTGTTCATAATATACTTTATTCATAGAGGTAATTAAAATATTTTTAAATTAAATAATCTTAGTTTTATTGCATGTTTTTATTTTATAATTCAGGGCAGATTTTCGGTAATTGGGAGTCTTGTATGACAAAAACTGTTTTCTGAATTTTCTGAAGATTTGTTCTTATAACAACTATAAGCAATACAAAACACAATTCCTCAAAGTGGTCAGTAACATATGTAAAAAGTAAATATATTTTTATAAGGATTGTCTTAAAAAAAAAATTATATATATACATATATATAAAAAATAATTTTAATTTCTGAATAACTCCAGAAAGTTTTAAAACCTGACAATTATTTGATTTTTGCAAGAATTCCCAAATCAGTCTGTTTTCTCACATTGCAAAAAAAATGCTCACATTTTCTATATAAATCGAGATTTTTAGCCAAAATTTCCAAGGTTCTTTTTAGAACCTTGAAAAACAATTATTTTCTAACATGAAAATATCCTTTATCTTAATAACAGATTCTGATAATATTTTGTTTTTGTTATATTTTGGGCATTTCTTTCATCATTTATCTATTTTTTTAGTGAATATTTGGAGGTTAAACTAACAATCTGTTTATATAATCTATGATATAATGGCTAAAATTTCATAAACATTTCTCTCAATTTTTATTCCATGAATAATTATAACACATCAAATGGTATTTGAACCTGGTGTTGACAATGTTTTGGCTTTATTTTTAAATCATATCCCATGAACCTTTGGTTCATGGGATATGAAAAGCAAGGTTTTGGCTTTTATTTAATTTTTAAAAAAAAATTTTTTTTTATCAATACCCATTTTCTCTGCTTATCATTTTCTTCAATAAAAAATGAAATATTTCTGATGGTAACTATGTAGGAAAGAATTTAATTAGAGAACAAATGTTTTACTTAAAATTTGTTTTAATAAATTTCAAAATTGTATATTTTACCCTCAAAATCTACAAGAGATTGTCAGTGGTCAGGAATTAAGGCAGACATTAATCTGTCCTGTTGGAAGGGATTAGAATACAGTCTGCCTATCCAAGGGATCATCTTCTGAGGAAATACTTACAAACTCAGGTATAACTTCAATTGATGTGTACCATTTGAATAAAATGAAAACTGGACCAAGGGTTAATAGGTTGTTGAATTAACCAACTTGACCTAGCATAATAAAGCAAAAAAATCTAAATATTACATGTAAAATTCAAGATAAGTGAATGCTGATTTTGGTAAAATTTTTGGTAACTTAACTGCTCCTAAGAATTTTAGTAAATTTGTTTTCTAAAGAAGTGTTTAAGAAAGGGAGATAATTCTTAATTTTCAAAGATTTTATCTTATTAAATTTTAGTTTTCTAAATTTTCATTAAAATATTAGAAAAAATTAAATAATGAAAAAACAAATTGAAAAATGTTGTTGACTTTAAAAAGTGTTTTCCTCTGATTTGATCATTTCATTAATAATTCCAAATAAAACAAAAGTCCTTGTAATACCAAAGATGAACTGAAAGCAAGGATTATGGCAGCATTCATCAACTTAAATGAGGAGACCATCCAGAAGAGTTACAGAAGGTTCTGAAATCATCTGAAGGCTATGGTTGAAGCCAATGACTATTTTATTGAATAAATTTACTCTTTATTATTTCAGTGTTGAGTCTTCCTTTATGTATATCATATTGCCCTGGATAATATCCATTGGGCTCTTTTTATATAAATCCATCGTTTTAATATTGTATATTGAATAGATCTTGTTAGATTATTCTCTCCGCTTACAGACTTGGCATTATATATAAACTCTAAACAGATATTATGCAAGTATCATATTTACTTTTTTCTTTTTTTCCAGGTCGTCTGAGTGTAAAATCACTCTCCAAAAGAAACCGACAAGAAATAAAAAGAACTGAACGACGGAAACAGGTAAATCCTTTCTTTTGATAAATTAATAATTAATGTTAAAACAAAAGGCTCATGGGAATTTATAGACTTCATTTTATTTATTTACTAGCAATATAGCCCGGCATTGCTCGGGTGTAATGAAAGCTTTAAACCTAATCCATGGTCCTGGAGCTCAGACTCTTTAGAAGTTGGCATGAAAGACTAAAAAGCAATAGTTGTTTCTAGTTAAAGCGAAACTGTATATTGAAAGAAAATTGAATGGATGTAAGTCAAATTTTGATTTCCGGTATCTGTCAAGTTTTCCGTCTTAAAATGAAATTTGAAGGCTAAATAAGTCCTCTGAGTAAATGGTATCATGGCTGAGACTAAGAACTACAATTATACCTACTTAGAGCAAAACCCGAAGCAAAAACCAAAATAAAAAGGCTGAAAACCTGATTTTGATCAGAATCTATAGGATATCGGGGTATCGATTTCCAATATCAGAATCAAATAAGTCATCCAAGGATAAACTAACCTAAGTAAGTTTGTGAAAACTTATTGTACTCATTAGGAGAAAAATTAGAGAAAATGAGCCATATTGATGGCTGAATATCTTTTTTTGATCAGATTCGATAGAATATCGGGGGTATCGATTTCCAATATTGGGGAAAATGAGTCGTCGGAGAAGATCTACTAATGTTTGAGATTGAAAACTATAATTTTACCAAGTTAGAGCAAATTCTCCAGCAAGAACCATGATAAAAGGGCTGAAATCCTGATCTTGATCAGACCTGATCGGATATTGGGGTATCAGTTTTCTATATCGGGAGGAAATTGGAAAAAATAAGTAGCCCATGACCTGACTGGAAACCTAAAGAATATTTGTGTGAAGTTTGGTGAGAATCGAATAAAAATTGTGGATTTGTATAAAGGGCACACAAACATCTTGCCTTTTTATATATATATATATATATATATATATAATTTTTTATTTTTTTCTTAAAAGTTGAAAATGTTGAAGTCAGGCCTCAAGATTAATGTCATGATACTGTTCCAGGGAGGATAGAATATTAGTTTGGAATGAGTTCTGTTATGTATGTGACAAAAGAAATAAAATAAAGAAAAGCAATTTGAATGACAAGAAAATCAACCAGTTTTAGTAAACAAAAAGTTTTACTTAATTCTAATGATTTGGTCATTGGCAGGTTTTGGCAACAACTGACTTAACCTGGGGACTAGCTTAATTTTGGCACCAATCAATAACAATATCTGACTAAAAGACCTCCACTGGTAAGATCATCTGCCCACATCAAATGCCCCAGAAGTAGAAGTTTCATTCATGAAAAATAGAATTTCTTAACACTGCTTACTTAAGCTTTTGGGCATGATAAAAAATCTTTCATCAAATTTAATTGATTTTAATTTCCTTTTATGTAATCTAAAAAGCGGCTAATTTCTTTTAAAAGAAATCTTCTTACTAGTAGTGGCGGACTTTTAATAAATGCAGCACATGCATTCACACAGAGAAAATAAACTCTATTCAAATGTGACTTTTTAAACTAATGACTGAAACCTATCTGAAAATTGGACTTGTATTTGTATTACCATATTTTCCAGTTTACAAGACACTGCAGCTTGAAAGATGCAAATTAATACTGGAAAGAAATTTCTAAAAAAAAAAAAAGTCATTCTCATACATTCACCATGTGTCCCTCATATACTGATGCCATGTATTGTTTGCATTAATCACTTGTCCGATTTTGTTTAGTTGGTGGTTAGTAAATATACTATACATCTTTCATTGTCCAAGGGTAACTTTATTTTTTATAAAAATGAATTTAGTTTTTAAAAATATGCCTGTAAAAATATAAAATAATCAAAGGAATTTAATTCATCCTGAAATCACCAAAACTCATCACTGCTGGATTTATGTAAAAGCCCTAAACTATCATCCGCAGAGTCATCGCTATTGTCAGTCATGTACAATAAATGATCTTCACTACCATCCATGTCATGGTGGTAACTGATACATTTGTCTATGAAGATGTGCACATATTTCTTAGTGAAAAAATGCATCTTATAAGTCAGGAAATACAGTAATTAAATGTAAAACTATCTGATTTTAAGAACAAATTTTGCTTTAATACACACAGCAAGAAAATTTATATTTTTCTGTCAATTTCTGAATGAAATGTTGACAAATGGTTTCTTTTTTAACATAACTAAATTGAAAATTTGAAGAATTTAAAAAATGATAACCATAGAAAATATTTATATAATGTCTTGTCTATGCATTTCCCCTAAAAGGAAAACCATTGTTTTGTTTAAGTTTCATCATGTGATCTCTTGCAAATACTGATTCTTGTTTTTCCTCCTCCTCTTTTCTTATATATAAACAGTTATGTTGTATGTTATGGTGTACTAATGGTCATTTACTTCATCAACAATCACAAAAATAAGGTTTAATTTATAATTTTTAATGTGAAATGAATGTTGTTAAATGTTATTACTGCTGTAGTTAACATTACCATGATGATTATTGAAAGTTTAGTGAATGATGAAGTTTGCTGTGAATGCAATCGTAACTTGGTGTTTACATTTTCTCAGCTGAGCTTGTATGGATACAAGTTGATTTCATTGACATGGAATTATTCTTCGTATAGTCAATTTATTATGAAGTTATGCCAGTAATATATAAGCTAGAAATGGTTTTATTAATCAGTTTATTTGATAATGTGAATCTGTTCATATGTGTTAGGTTTCTTTTTTAGAATTATAGTATAAGATGACCACAAATTTTTAAAGGTGATTTTTGAGAAGTTAAAGGTCATCTTATTTGTCGAAATATATGGTAATTTGTTTTTGGATTTATTTTTAAAACTAATATTTTAGCTTTTTAAAAATTGTTATAACCTGTACTTCTATGTACCACATCTCTTAAGAACATGAGCAGCCATGGCTCTCTGCAAATTTTTCTACCTTGTGGTTCTGATCAATTTTTCTACTTTTGCTAAGGTTCCCACCCACTGTTCTGCTGTCTATTCACACTGATTCTAAGCATAAGTATTCTTTTTGTTGCCATTTTCTTTAAGTGTTGCTTGGAATTCTCAGTATACTTCTGTAGAATCACATTTCTGTTGCCTTTTATACATGGGGAGATTGTCCAGTATTCATGCCATGCAATTGACCCATGGGGGCATCTGTTCAGATGCTCAGCTGCACAATGCTTTACTGCCACATCCAGTCTTGGGACTAATGATATCTTTTCCCCTTGGATATTAAATTACTTTCACTTTTTTAATTGTTTTATGTAATCTTTTCTTTTTTCTTAAAATCCTTCATTTAAGTGGCATAACATAAACCTCTATTCCCTGAATGGCATAAAATCAATAAGTCATTCAGTTAGTTAAGTGCCATATGTGATACATGCTTTGGGCGATCATGTCTCTTTTGATCCATGACTGATTAGTAGACTGATTGCCAACCAAGGCTATAGAAGCTAATCTGCTCTGCTATTCAATTCTTTTATCCAGTTTAGTCAGTTAAGTGCCATACGTAATACACAATTAGGTGATCATGTCTCTTTTGATCCATGACTGACTAGGCAGAAAAATTTTTTTGCAGTAGGTTGTCAATTCTTTTTGCGGTAGACTGGTTTCCAATCAAGGCTATAAAAAACAATCTGTCTTGCTGTTAAACCATAGCTGGAGAGAGAAGAGATGGATTAATACCTTTCCCAAGGGTATTTGCACATAAGTGAATGCATTGAATTCAACTAGAATTCAAATCTCTGACTTCTCATTCCGAGCCAATATACATTGTACCGGAATGCATATTCAAAAGTTTATGGTTGCTTACAATTAAACATTATTACCATAGGTAATGATGGGTTACACAGCAAATAAATGTTGAAAACACAAGATTGTTCTTGTATTGCTGATGTGACAAATTTGTGAAGATGTCACATGAACAGCAGGTGAGAAGTTCCAAACTGTTGATGCAGTTTACACCTATGCAAAAGTTTTTTTTACATTTTTAGTAGGGATAGGCTCATTATAAAGGTCCACAAAATACTATTCATAAATAATGGCATCATGAGAATCTTTCTTTGCTGATTTCCTTGATTTCAGTATAAGCAGACCAACCATTTGAAACAAATAAAATTGTTTTGCAGCAAACAGTATTGTTGATGTTGTCGTTAACATTTTTTGTTGAGATTTACAAACTCTGTTTCATTTAATTTTGCAAACCAATCAATGAAATTTGAATAAGCTGATTTATTTGCAAAAATACTTTCAGAAAAATTCTACTTAAGTTTTTACGCACACAGGTAAAACCAACTGTACTTTGCACCTCCCTCCCCCTTACCAGTTTGCACTTTTAACTAAAATTTGGTTTCAATCATCAATGCATGGTTATTTTAAGAGATATGACAGATGGACAGACTAACAAAAGTCACAGAATTTTATATATATATCTATATCTTTCAGGATGAATATACTGCATAATCACGTTTGTAAGAGTCTCTGCTTGCTGATTGGTTGTCACAACTAAAACACTTTTCCGAGCCCCACTTGATACCACTGAATTGACAATGGGCTATTAGCCATGCTGATATTTACAATAAAAAAAACTTTCATGTATTTCATTTGATATAAAATGAGTTTGACAGTTTGATTGAAGTTTTTTTTTCCCCCCTCTGTTTTCCACTTTTGCCCCCTTCTGTTTTCCACCTTTGCATCCCCCGTTTTCCACCTTTGCCCCCTTTCAGCATTTGCCACCCTGTTTTCCACCTCTTCCCCCTCGTTTTCTACTCTCCTCCCTCTATTTTCCTCTTTTTATGCTTGTCAAACATAAATAAGGAATTAAGAATATTTTTGTTTTGTGTTCATGTTCGGCGATATTCTAATTTGAACAATTTTCACATTTGTATATTTGTTTAATCTTTGCAGGCACTTACTATTCGCAAGACAAAGAGGGATGAAATTTTAGCTAAGAAACGGAGCCGAGGGAGTGCTGACAGTCCTCCACATATTGTTGTAAGTGTTTTGTTTCTTTTTAAATCATTTTACTCCAAGCAAGGCAATAGAGTGACTAGGATGCAAGGGTTTACTGAATATTATGAAATATGAAAAAATTACTATTAAGGAGAGAGGACAATAAAAGAACAAGAATAAAGACAGGAAATGATGATTGACATTGCCTTTAAATTTTTGAAGAGCAAAGTTGCCATAGAAACAATCAGCTGGAAGAGAATTCTAGTACAAATGTGAAGTGCAATAGCAGAAACTGTTAGCATAGAACTTAGTTACATCGAGAAATTTAAACTGTAAAATGACGAGCTTGCTGACAATCTGGTACTGCACTTAAATAATGTCAACTAACTTTCAGATTAAAAAAAAACACCTTTTTTTTTTTTTTTTTTTTTTTTTTTTTCAAACTAAAATCCTGGAAGTCTAATGGTTTCCAGAGTAAGATGACTTACTAGGCAAATTATTTTCCTGCAGTTGGTTGCCATTTCTTTCTGCAGTAAACTGGCTACCAACTAAAGATATAGAACCTAATCTTTCTATTTAACCCATAGCTGGAGGGAGAAGAGATGGATTTATACCTTTCCCTAGGATATTTATGTGTAAGTGAATGCAATGAATTCAAACGGAATTTGAACTTGGCTCTCTAATTTCTCATTCCAAGCCGATACCCATTGCACCAGAACGCACATCCATAGTACATAGCCAATCTAGTACTGTGGTTAAATTTGTGAAGCCAAGTTACCTAAGATAAAAGCTCATCAGAATAAATTTCATAAAAATTACTTATAGAACATGCTACAGCAGTGGGAAAGTAACTAAAGCCATAGTGAGATTCTCATGCTATGGTCAAGTTCCAGTCAAAATTTACATTTACTTTGATGCAAGTACTCAAGTCATGTGTGTGTGTGTGTGCATTTATCTTGATAGTATAAAATTATCTACAAAATATCTGTACTTGAAAGCATATGATTGCGTTCAAAATATTTACATTTTGGCCCATCGAGGTTGAGATGCTGTTAAAGAAAATCATCCAACCAAATCTTGGCAAATCTTCTACTCCTATCTATGGGTTAAATAGTAATGAAGACTGGGCCCTGTAGTCTTGGCTCGCATTTATTATTGATGTTTGTATTTACAATTTATCATTCTTAAAAATAATTAAAAAAAAAAAACAAACTTTTTTCTAGGTAATTTTACCTTTACACCATGGGATTGATACTGAGAAGATTTTAAATTTGTTGAAAACCTGTGATGAAACCGCAGTTATTAGGGAAAACGACCAAGGTGTGACACATTTGAGGTGAGTTTTTACATTATGTAATTTTCTTTCTCTTCTGTAATTGCATCGATAGGAATATGATAAATTGTTATAAAAATATTTGATAATTGAAAATTGTTCTTCAGTTTTCAGTCTATTGGTATCACCCCCTCACTCAGTGAATTGTTTTAGTAAGTTGCATGGAGTGGTTGGTGGGACAATATATAAAGAAACTTAGAGATAGAGGGCTGCTTAGATGGTCTTTAGATAGTTCCCCAGGGAGTCAAGTTAGCAAGACTTCACATGACATCAGGTGTTCAAGGGGGATTATGTAAGGCATCTAGATTCCTCTGGCAATATCAGAGAAACCCCTGAGATGGCAAAACCCAGTCATTTATAGAACCCAGCTAGATTTGAAAAGACCTCTTGTAGAGGTGAGATTGGTTAGATTTTCAGCTTGTAGAAAGTTCACAGTTAAGGTCTTTGCAATTCCAGTAAAACAACAGTGGAATGCAACACTGCCACTACACTGCTTAGTGAGGATATTTAGCTGTAAAAAGCCCATATATAGGTACATTAATAAAGGTACATTAATAAATCTATAATAACATGAAGAAAAAACATTTTACAAAACAAATATTTTTCAACATAATCTCCTTTGCTAATGCCTCTTATTCAGTAATGATTATTTATTGCATAAATTGAACATTTTTACAGTAAAATTTTTAGATTGGAATCCAACAAATAATTATTTGCCAAGCTATTGATTTATTTATGCTGTATATACTTTTGAAAAGTCCTTATCATTTTAAAGATTGTTCTTTGATCAACAGGGAGAGAAATGAGACTATATTTGCGTATAAATATGAAATCTGTTTTACATAGGTTGTTGAGAGAATAATTGTTTTTGTTGCTAGGAATGAGCCAAACCGTTGTGGTACTTGAGCCATCTTTTTTTTTTTTTTAAATTTTTTTTTCCTTTATTTTTTTTTTCCTTTATTTTTTTTTTTTTTTTAGTAAAGGATAGAGGATTTTTGCATCTCTGAATATAATTAATTCAGATATAGATGCATTGAAAGTACCATGGTCTATGAATCCACCATTGTTAACAGATGTTCGACATATCCCACCTGTGTTAACAGATGGTTGATGAATCCCGCACTTCCACCTGGGTTTAATAGATGGTCAATGACCCTCCCCACCAAAGTTTCATAGATGGCCCATGAATCCCCTATAGTTAATATAAAATCAGTTCATCACCTGTTCTTACTAAACTGGTGTTGAAAAAGTGTGGTATATGAAAAATCTTAAAACAAATAAAGAAATAAATACAAACTGGGTTAAAATGAGTAAAACTAATTAAAAAAAATGCTATTTGATTAGTGAAACATGTCAAAATAAGAATTCCCCTTAAATCATTTTGTATATTAAACATTCAGGTTTAAAAACAAATTAAAAGTTTATATCCTGTTTAACTTTATTTTTATAAGTTATTATTTTGTTGAAGGGTTTTATAATTAAACTGCTTTTCCTGCTATATGGGTGTCTGAGATCAGCTTTCATTTCTTCATTCTTTTTAAAAAAATTTTAATCATGTGTATCCAATTATCGCACATTGCAAATTTCTTATACTTGATATAGAATTTTTTTTTATAGAAGAAAATTATAGCAAACAATATATTTACACTACTTGGATTGTTGTCCTATTTACAAAGCTTCAGATGTTGTACGCTCCAGCTGCCTTTAGGTGATATACATTGGAATTTCAAATTAAAACAATTATTTAGTGCATGGGGATAGATTGTTCTAGTTTCATGTGCCATGCCCATTCTGGATATCTGTTAATTCCCTTTAGTAACATAATTATTCAAGTTTTTGTTCACCTTTGTTGTGATTTACTTCAACTAATCCCATCATGCCCTCGGGGGATTAAGTGAAACTGAGATATCCAGAAAATGCATGTCTAGTAGAACTAGAACAATCTACCACTGTGGTCTAATAAATAAAGGTATATTGCAAGGTATATCACCTGAAGACAACCAGAAATGGTTGAAACATCATTAATATGTTAATGAAGATGAGGACAACAGTCTGAATAATGTAAATAGTATAAATAGTTACAATATATCTTGGGAATGTAAACAGCAAACAATATCGTTTATTTTTGCAATGCATGTCTTTTAGCTTGTTACGTACGCTAACTTCTCCAACTGTATTTCTTTGCAAATCAAGAAAGTTTTTTTTTTTTCAATTGTAAAACTTGATTTTCTCACTAAAATTGTAACACAGCCAACTAAGAATAAGAACTTTTTTTACAAAAACCTGCGCATTTGATGGATTAAATTTATATTTGAATCTGAGCGTCCAGTTCATTATTATGTTTCCCCAATCATCCCCACAAATTTTCTGTTAAATAAAAAAGGCCCTAGTGAATTTGTAAGAAATTTCTATCAACCTCCAGTTATAAAGCATTCCTGTCACTATTGATGTTTTTTATATGCAGTGTACCTTCAGGATGTGGGAAATCATGGCTCTCCACACTTTTCTGTATCTCTTATTAATGAAGTTTGCTATTTTGCTATCTCTCCTAATCCCTGTTCTGCCAACCATTTATGCAAACTCATTAGGTAGGTCATGCATGGCTTTTCTCCGCCCCTCTTGCTTTCAGTATATCCTGTGTCAACTTTTTCAATCCTTCTTTCCTCATTATGTTCTTCAGAAATTTCAAATTTTCTGTTTTTGATGCTAAGTATAAGTGCCCTTTTCTTTTTTTTTTTTTTCATTTTCACTAAAACTTTGTTGTTTGGACCCTCGGTTCCTGTATGATCAACAAAATTGAGCCTGATCAGTATCTAGTATTCGTGCTGTAAGCTTGAACATGGAGGTGGTGTAATGGATAATGGCTCGGAATTGTTAATCAGAAAGCCAAGTTCAAATTCCAGTTGGATTCATTATATTCACTTATGTGCAAATAGCCTTGGGAAACGTATGAATCCATCTCTTATCCTCCCAGCTATGGGTTAATTAGTAAAGCTTGTATCAGTAAATCATTATCTAAAAAAAAAAAATTATCTAAATTTTATGGCGTTAAATTATTTGCAAATGGTTGATATGCCCTAGAAAACAAATCAGTCTAAAACTTTGTCATTGCTCACATCTTTAGTCTTTGGTATTCTCAGAATCCTTCAATGTTTTTGTTGTCTCTAGTCTCTTCATTTTATTTTTTAGCACTGCTTAGTTATTGTTCCCTCTGTTTTTATTGAGTTCACGTACACATTGTCTGACACTGGACAATAGCCTAGTGCTGTGTTTCCCAAACTATCATCATCATTTTTCCATCACACCCAATGGTGCATAGGACAGCAACTTTTTGTTGCTGTTTCTGTAATGAACTGTTTTTTTACGGGGCATGATTGTTAGCCCTGCACCCAACCCCCAAACCTGGATGACTGGTGGACCATTCTTGGTCCTTATGTTTACAGCACCTGGTATTCCCATATGGTCACCCATTTAAGTATTGACCAGGCTCGATGTTGCTTCACTTTGGTGATCGGACGGTAACCGGTGTATTCAACACTATATAGCCGTAGACTTCCCAAACTATGGGTCATAAATATTCATACTAGAATTACGCATTAGCTTCAATTAAACACTATTTGTTGCGATAGTTCAAGACTGACTCATTTCCAGGCTGTTGTTGTACTAAGCAGTATGTTTTAACGAGCTTAACGAATCGGGGTTGATCATGCTCTTAATTCAAGCATTTGTCATTGTAAAAAGGAAAGCAGTTTTCACCTATTCATTCAGTAATTTAGCTATAGTACCAGTTTTATCAGTTGATTGCAGAATTTTAACTCTTGATTATAGATATCTATAGTTATGTGCGTTGAGGTGCAAAGGATATCAACTCAGGACGAGAAATCGGGGAGCTGAGTTCGAATTCCAGTTGAATTCATTGCATTCACTTATGCACAAATACCCTTGAGAAAAGTATTAATTTGCCTCTTCTCTCCAGTTATGGGTTAAATAAAAGGACAGATTGGATTCTATAGTCTTGGTTGGCAACCAGTCTACTGCAGAAAGCAATGGCAACCTACTGTGGGGAAAGTGTTCTCCCCAGTCAGTCATGTCGTTTTCGAGACATAATTGGCCAAGCGTGTATAATGTATGGCATTTAACTGACTAATGGTTTGATTTATATTTCTGGGTATCCTTTGATTATATGTAGATATGTGCCCCAAGCTCCTGCATCTATGCTGTTTCAATAAAAAGTTATAATTCTGTGACCAAAGGTTAGCTACTTACAAAGGATTAGTATAGTGCTCCTGCTGTCCATATAGAGATTCTTGACAAAATCCGAAGAAGGATCTGCAATGTAATCGATCCTAACCTGGCATCTTGACATCAGTCATTTTCTCACTGTTGTGATGTGGCTTCTCTCTGTCTTTTCAACAAATATGTTCATAGCAACTGCTCTGATTAGTTTTTTTTTTCTCCTGGTGTTTCGAAATCATGAATTTAAGCATGCTACTAGATTGGAATCTAGGTCCCACCCTTTTAGTGTTGAAATAATTAAATATGACTGTCACTTCTATTACAAGAGTTTCTTTTCTTGCACTTCCCACCTGTTGAACTCTCTTCCATTTGCTTACTTCCCTTATAATTACAATCTTCCAAAATTTAAATGCAATGTAAATCAGCATCTTGTGTTTTCTTTAACCCCATTCATTATTTGTCCTTTCCTCAATCCTTCCCTTTCACTGACACTCCCTGTAACCCCCTGTGTACTAGTGATGTTCTTGCCTTGCCTGGGATAAAAGGGTTAAAAGAAAAAAATGTAAAGACTGTAAATAATTACTCATCCCAGAAACAGAACTTATTTGTATTTATGAAACTGGAAAATAGCCACTTAAGCCACTTCTGAAAAACACTTTTGAACGTCTTTTTTTCTTTTTTTTTTTCCCCAGCATTCCTCGTTTGAAACAACGGCTTTCATTACTGGTTCCTGAATATGGCAACCAATATGCCCTTCTAGATGCAGTCAAAGTAGCAGATTCTGTATTGGCCTTAATTTTTCCAGCTGGTGGTATTGATGACTATGGAAATCATTGCCTCTCTTGCCTGTTTGGACAAGGTTTACCTGCTGTCACCATTGCTGTTCAGGTTAGTATAGAACAGGGCGCTCTCTATGGAATGTTTATATGTATGAGATGTAACGCATTAGTCGGGTAAATTTAAAAAAATGTAAAATAGCTTACTCAGGAAAAAGAAAAATATGATTTGTATAATGGATATTGGCTCTGAATGAAAAATAGAGCCGAGTTCAAATTCCAGTCAAATTTGTTTAATTCACTTGCGCACAATACCATTGGGAAAGGTATTAATCTTTCTTTTCCCTCCAGCTATGGGTTGAATATCAAGACAGATTGGGTTCTATAGCCTTGGTTGGCAACTGGTCTACTGCAGAAAGTAATAGCAACCTTCTATGAGAAAATCTTCTGCCTAATCAGTCTGCCTGATCACCCAAGCATGTATCTTGTGTGGCAGTTAACTGGCTGATTGACATACAGGGTGTTTGGGACACATTTGACAGGGTTTAATGTTTTTTATTTTTCAAATTGGTTTGGAATATCTGAAAACTGTGAATGAACCTAATCACTTCAGTTTTAGAGGTGTCAAAGTTAAATGACATGGATGAATGGAAACCACCTGAATATTGGAAAAGAGGTAACCTGCATTATGACGATTTGTGCCAGGCATCAAAATGTCGCAATCATGATAGCTGCTCAATGTTCTTTGAACGACATGAAAACAAATGTGAAATAGTGCTGCAAAGGATACTACAAGCCCATGGCTTGTAGGAAAATTTTCTTAGAAACAAAGTGAAAAATACTCAGTTGTTATTTAATATCAGTTCTCCTATATGGCATTGAATGCTGGACAATCTCATGACAAATGAAAAAGAGGCTTGAGGCAACAGAAATGTGTTTCTACAGAAGATTGCTGACAATACCGTGGACTGAACATATAATCATTAACAAAGTTTTAAAGAAAATGGAAACAAAAAGGATACTTAGGACGAGAAAAAGAATTGAAATTTCTATGGCACATGAAAAAGGGTTTGGAGAATTTGACACTCGCATGACATACTGAAGTTGAGAGAGACAGGAAAGCCGTGAATAATCTACTTAATAAGCTTGTGTAAATGGTTGGCAGAGTGGGAAGTGGGTATAGCAAAAAGATAAAAAGATAGCAAGTTTTGGAAGGCCATGATTGCTCACATTCTGAAGGGACACAGCATGTAAAAGATATGCCGGTATAATCCAGGTCTTGACTATTTACTCAGCATGGATGGGTACTTCAATTAATGGCAGACCTTTTTAGTATGTGGTTTATTTTTTATTTTGAGTTATTTGACAGTATTGGCAGATGTCAAATGGAAAAGAGATGGATTAAAAATAAGTTTCAATTTACAATTGCAGGGATTCAAATCCATTCCTCAGAAAAAACAAGGAGATGTGCGCAAAACTTTGCAAAAGAGTATTGAGAAATGGTAAATAGATTTTCTTTTTTATTCAAATATTTTTGTACATTTGCTGTATTATACATATTTCCACCAGTCCCACGGAAAAAATAGAAGTTATATTTCTCAAAACAAAATACAGAGAAACATCAAAAAGCTGATTTGATAATATGATATATATATATATATATATATATATATATATATATAATGATAATAAAAAAAAAAAATAACATAGAAGATAAGTTACTTGGCTGCTTCCATCCAGGTCATATATTTTATCAAGATATCACTATTTACATCGTTCAAATTGTTGTCCTCATTTTTATTGCCATTATTCACAATGCTTTGGCTGTTGTATGCCTTTTTCAGGTGGTATATGTTAAAATTTTGAACCAAACACATAAATTAAATTAGTCCATAGGGGTAGATTGTTCTAATTCCATGCGACATGCTGGTTTTTTTTTTTTTTTAAACTGGATAAAAGTGTTGGTTGAATTATCCAAAAAGGGACTTGACCTAAAGAGTTGTGAGTTCAATACCTGGCAATAGCAAAAAGGACAAAAACTATAGAAGATTTGAATTGCTAAAGTGTATTTACTCAAACTGAGATATACCTCCCCACACAAAAAAAGGCATGGAGCATGGAATCAGAACATTTAGGTGGTGAGACACTCACATTCACAGGACATTAACATCCTGGATTGTGCAGAGGTAAAGCTACGACCTTACTCTTCATCTTGGCAACAAGAGGCCTAACAGATTGCTGCATGACTCAGAACCCATTCACAAAATTGCAGTAAAATAGCCCTGATATCATGCACTTGTTGATAGCCTCCTTCATAGTTACTCCAAGGTCTGAATCTCTTGACTAGCAGGCGGATAACACCAAAAAATGCACCATTAATGAATAAATAATTCAGGAATGAGATAGTTGTCATACACTGAGTGTACATATGTCTACTCAGAAATCAAGGTAATAGATCATCTCTTTAAGCTAGAAACATTTTATTGGGCTGAGAACATAGGTACCAAGATAAGCTCGCATATATGGGTTCTGAAAGACCCACTAGGAGAAGTGGGTTAGCGTAGATTGCTCAGGGATACATCCGCATTCCTTACCCTCACTACTTCACCATTACATAATAACAATAAAGAAGAGGACATTAGTCTGACTAAATAATGATGGGTCTTCATCTCAGAAACATAGAAGTAAAATTTCTGTTTGAAATGTGATTTCTAAGTTTAGTACATTTGCACTGCGGAAGAGTTTACTTGGGGAAAAAATGTTTGCTATTTATGATAAATAATGTTTACTTATGTATTAATGTTACTAAATGTTACTAAATTAATGTTTTGGACGAGCTCGTGCGGTTTGCCTCTAAATGGAAAGTGGCTCTGACTGTCACCAATCGGAAGCATTTGCAAGGTTTCCTACCGGGTCTAAACGTAATTTTCCAGTGTCTGAAAGCGCTTATCGAGAGTGGGCCGGAGGCTGATCATCTCTGGTTGGGTTGGCAGGGTGAGGGGGGTATGATGTTGAAAGACCCGAAACCCCTAGTGATCCTCATGATGACATCACTGATGACACCCTCGAGCATCCTCATTATGGTGCGTATGTTTGAAAAATAAAATGCAAAAGAAAATTGTTTTGAGGAATTCACTGATATATTAAATTATTTAAAAACTGGTGATCACTTGAGTGAATGTTTTTAACGATATTGTGTAATGTATGCTAACTATATTTTCTACAATTAAAGGTTTTAAGAGAATTTTTGATGCAGGATAAAACAAATATAATATAATATTCAGAAAATAGGTTTTTCACTTTCTTTTAATAATTTTTTTTTTTTTTTTTTTTTTTTTACTTCTTTCTTTAGGTTTCCCAATGACAAGTTTCATTCACTAGACAATTCCCAAGATGGTCTCGTGATTCTGCGGCAATTGTCAAACCAAAAGCTGACCTCAGTCAAGTACCGAGAAAATCATCCTCACCTTATGGCTGAGAAGGTTTCTTTTGAAGAAAATTTAGAAAATGTAAATCCTGTATTTATTTTTTTCCTTGCTGTTTTGATTGTAAAACAATTCAAATAATGTTTACTAAAATATCAAATTAATCACTTACAGAGAGAATATATTAGGGACTTTTGACTGTGTTCTGTGGTGTAATTTATGTCAGATCGAGATGAGAAATCAGAGAGCCGAGTTCAAATTCCAGACAAATTTGATTCATTCACACACTCAAATACCCTTGGGGAAATTAACCTATCTCTTCCTCTAGCTATAGGTTGGATGACAGGACAGATTGGGTTCTATAGTCTTGGTTGGCAGCCAGTCTATTGCAGAAAGAAATGACAACCTATTGTGGGAAAATCTGCCTAAGCAATCAGGAATTGAAAGAGTGTGTATCATGTATGGCAATTACTGGCTGATAAAACAATCAGTTCACAGATACGTATTGTATTTGACAGCATATTAGCTTTTAGCATACTCGTGGTGATTTTGCTTGCAAAGTGAAAATTTTATGCCACAGCAAGTGACTTGGGTGAATTAATGATGGCGTGTTTGAATTCTGCAGATGTGTTGTCATATCCAGCTATGGCAACAGAAAATGATCAGGACTGAAATTAAGTAGTGAGTAGAAAAGCCTTGAAAAACAAAGTAGTGAATAATGCAGTGTGTTAAAGGTTTAATTTACAGTGTGTAGATAAAATTTAACCTATCATATCTCATCTTTACATGTAAGAATTGGAAGTAATCTTTTCACTACATTTTTTCATCATTTGCACAGGACCAAAATGAAACTGAAAGGAAGTATGCAGAAAATATTACTTTTGAGATGATCGTTAATTTTATTTTTTAATTTGATGTCTATAAAATGAAGGTCAGTTATTGCTAAAAAAAAAAGTTTAGAAATAAAAAATTAATTTTCGGATATATTATTTAATCGTATTTTTCTTTCGAATTCCAGTTGAATCCATTGCATTCACTTACGCGCAAATACCCTTGGGAAAGGTATTAATCCGCCTCTTCCTTCCAGTTATGGGTTAAATAGCAGGACAGATTGGGTTCTATAGCCTTGGTCGGCAACCAGTCTACTGCAGAAAGCAATGGCAACCTACTGCGGGATAATCTTCTACCCAGTCAGTCATGTCTCTTTCGAGACCTGATCACCCAAGCGTGTATCACATATGGTACTTAACTGACTGATAGGTACAAATTAGAACATTCACTTTCTTATCATGAGACCTGGGTTCAAATCTTACCATAGTTGATTTGTCAGGAAGGTGACGTCTTGATGTTATTGGTCAGTGTGTAACACTTTTGGAAATTGCCTGAGACCCAAGTCTTGTGAGTGAAATTGGGTAGATGGAACATTTTGGGAGCTGTCGATGACTGTACTAGCACAGTCACAAGACATCGTGACCAAAGGTTTAAGTGTCCTGGCCTTATTCAGACTGGTGATCACACTAGATAACATGCACTCTCTCAGAAACTGTAACTAAGGTTCACTCAGCATATTTGCAGTATAAACCACAGGTGGACTCTGTGGGTATTTATGTTTTTAAGATGACAAAATAAAACGGTTATAGAAAAATGACACACTCACCGAGTATTGGAAATAACTAGGGAATTTATTATCGTGGAAACATGAGTATAGCGAACAGTTGTGGATGTTGAATAGTGATGTGTTTATAGAGAGCATGGCAAAGTTCTGCATGCCATGTTGCTTGCTTCTACCGGAAGCCCCTTCTCCCTGTTTCTCAGCATGCACCTATTAGCTGGGAAACGGACTCCCTGGAATGGTCCAGGAATTGGTTCTTTTTATGGCGATCTTAATACCCCCCCTTTAACAAAAAGACAATTAGCTGCAGTATAGCTGGTAGTTCAAATGTGTCCACAGTAAGTCCGGTGGAATGTGTGATGTGTTGTTTGTCTTAGTGTTGTTGGTGTACCTAGGACACAATTGATGTTTGTGTCGTGCCCAGAGTTGATTTCCAACTTGTACACTAGAGACAAATCGTCCTTTTTTTCTTGTGGATGGTACCTGGTGTATATTTTGGTTGCTTAGGCCTGTAGCTCATCACAAACACTGGTGCACCTACTGATAGTGGTTGATCTGAATTCTGGCACATACCCTGTTTTGTTGTTCTTTTGATGCTGCTTTGCCAACCAAATTGAGTGGGATGTCGAGAAGACCCAGTGGCTCAATAAAATCAAGTCCCAAAAGGTTGTGCTGGGAGTTCGAATTGTATATGATCCCAGATGCTGTCTTCTCCTCAATCCTGATTGTTGCAGGCAGTTTGCTTGTAATATGGACACAATCCCCAGAAGCACTCCGTGCTACATGCTTTGTAGATGCAAGTGGAGGTCTGCCTATATTTTTCCACAGTTTCTGGGAAATAAGGGTTATGTCTGATGCTGTGTCGATTTGTAACTGAACCAGATGGTTGTTCAGTTCCACAGACACACATTTGTGGTTGGACTTGGAGTTGGGAAGGAACGTTGCTATCAGACTGTTTGTGTTTTATGTCTGTTTTAGTTTTGTGATCACTTGTGTGTTGTTTTGAGCCCTGGTGGTGTGCAAAATCCATCTTTGTGACCTTGCCGGTTGCATTCGTGGCAGCAGTGAGTTTTGAAGAGGAATTTCCAAGCAAAATGCCAGCCACCACAATTCCAGCTAGCAGATGGTGGTTACTTTTGTGTTGCTTCTGGTGACTGACGTCTTTGATAGTGTTGATTGTGGATGTTGTTGCAGGTACCGACTGTTGTACCATATCTAAAATGTTTTAGATTCACAAGCCACCGACATTCCTCTGTAATTTTCTGCAGAGTAATATCCGGATTTTGTTCTATTTTTGACATAATTCTTGTGCGCATATCCCTGTTACTTGTGGACCTTAATCCACAAACGAAAATCAAACACTTAAATTGTTCGTCTGTGATGGTGGAAATTTTGAACCATTCGCATTGCTTGTTGACGAATCCTGAGTAAGTTGTAAAATCGTCTGTATCACATTTTGTGATATTGAGGCAGTTGAATCTTACATTAAACAATGAGGTGTGTTCACCAAAAATTTTATTTAGAGTTTCAATGAAACTGCAATCCCGAGGATGTTTTGGTAAAATGTAGTTAATATATATTTCATGCTCACTTAGACCGATTTTTTGTAAAAGGAATCTCACTATCCAGCTATCTGTTTGCTCTCCAAAATCTTCTTTAAAGAGATCCTCATAATGAGTGAACCACATTGCGAAGGTTGTGTTTGCCTCCTTATCATATTGGAACTCTGTGATGGAATTTTTGAGAGCTTGTCCCGATATTAATATTGTTGATGAAGGAATTGTTTGTAGTACAGTCCCTGGTCTCTCTGAAAAGAGTTCCATCCACCTTAATTGCTGTTGTAGAATCTGTTGGATAGTATTTGAATCCATTATTTCACACTGAATGGAAAAGGAAAAAAAAAAATTCCGGAAACAAGAATTTTTTTTTTTTTTTTTTTTCAAAAAAATGTTAATTTTTTCAATGTACCTGATGTTTGTGTGTACAGGAAATTAGATGTCTAAAATCCAATTTCTGAAATTCTCCACTCAATGAAACAAATTCTACTTGTCAGTTTCTTTTCGTTCCAATCCTCTAGGTGAATATTTTCATGTGCTGCATCTCATCCTTGTCACTAGTTTTGTTAAGTTTTTAACATGACAAAATAAAACGGTTATGGAAAAATGACACTCTCTCTGTGTATTGGAAATAACTAGGGAATTTATTATTGTGGAAACATGAGTACAGTGAACAATTGTGGGTGTTGAATAAGGATGTTTATAGAGAGCGTGGAAAAGTTCTGCATGCCATGTTGCTTGCTTTTACTGGAAGTCCCTTCTCCTTCTCCCTGTCTCCCGGCATGCACCTATTAGCTGGGGAACAGGCTCCCTGGAATGGTCTAGGGGAGATAACTTTTGACCTTTTTTTTTTTTTTATGGTGGTCCTATTAGTATTGAACAAACAAATGTGCCTGATCAGGTGTCTACCATGGGGGATAAGATGTCTTGCCTTCTAAACAGGCAACCTTGGATACGATTAGGTTAAAAGAAAAGATGAAGATGTTTAAGAACTTTGAGTTTAAAGTTCTCAGAAAAAAAAAATAATTTAACTAAAACAATAAATCACTTTGGTTCAGTGTTCAGGAAGATGGTAATTTTTTTAAATTTTTTTGCAGTAAATATGTGGTGAGTTGCAGGTATCAAAAAATACTTGAATAATGAACAGATAAGGAATGCATTTTAATTCATCATTATATCAAATTAGCAGTAAACCTCTACCTTGAATACTTCTCGAGTCTTCAATTGTGTAAAGATTAGTATTAAAAGAAAAAAATGCAAATAGTTTCTGAGTGACAATGAGATTTGAGATCCTAATCAAAATGAATGTGGCTTACCTAGAAAATCAGCATGTGAATTTCTGACTTTTAACTGGCTACAAACATTGATCTCTAGAATTGGTGGGTACTATACAAATATTTCTGCCACTCTTGGGTAACATTGATGGTAATAAACTTGAAGATTATTAGACTGTTTTTAGTATGGGGCAATGAAATTGAGGTATTTTTTTTTTTTTTTTTTTTTTTTTTTTTTTCAGAATATCATGCTGCTGTGTTTTTTTAAAAAAAAAAAAAAATGTAAAAATTGATTGCAAATTTTCACTGTTGCTTTTCTCTGCAGCCTGAAGTTGGTACTTTGAAAGTAACTGGTTACTTGCGAGGACGAATCCTTAATGTGAATAACCTTGTTCACCTGCCTGGTTGGGGAGATTTCCAGATGTCTCAGATAGATGCCCCACCGGATCCTTACCCTCTCATTGAGAAGGTAGAGAAAAATAAAAAAAAACAGGTAAATGTTTTTTAGTAATAATGTAAAACATTTGAACAATTTTCCTTTCTCTCTTAGCATTAATAATATATCAATTGTTGAAGGATTTTTTAGACTAACTAGCTGTGGGCTTTTTTCAGATAAATGTTACAAACAGAAATTTAAAAACTTTCCTTTATCTGTTGTTGACTGGGGCAAGAAATGGCTTGTTAATTTTACCACCTTCAAAGTAAAACTTTTTTCTTTTAATCATCATATAGAACCTTTTTTTTGTGTTCCATAGGACAATCAAAATGTAGAAAAGTCTAGCTGACTGAAATTAAAAAAACAAATTATCTTGTCACACATCTTGATCTAGACATTACACATCTATAATGCAAAGAGGAAGATTTCCAAAACAAAATAGCAAATACAAAAAGCAAGCAACCCAACAAACTTGTCAAAAAAAACTTTTTTTTCTTTTTTCTTTCTCCTTTTTCTTACTTATTTTTCCTTAATGTTAAATATTTGTACTTTTTTTCTTTCTTTCTTTAAAAAAAAAATAGTTCTAAAATTTTATTCTATCTTTTTTGGTCATTTATTTAAAATTTTCTCCGCCACATGAAGACTGAAGATATGGTAATGAATGATGAAAGTGATATCAAAATCTTGGACAAAGCTGATCCTGTCAAGCAGACTAGTTTGGAAGCAGAAATGATCCCAGATCCAATGGAAGGTGAACAAACATGGCCCACACCAGAAGAAATGGCTGCTGCAGAAGGTCAGTTGATAATTGAAAGCAATGAATTTGTTAAAACAAACAAAAAAAACCAAAAAAAAAAAAACCCGAGGTGCTCAAGCTTGATTTCTTCATGTTCCATGTCCTTTCAGGACTTCAGCAATCATGGACTTCCACTTGGCTCTTTTTCTTGTTGCTCTTTTAGATACCTCCACTCATTTTTGATACCTCAATTTAAATTTAATTTTTAAAGATAAAAACGTTTTCTTGAAGCTTTGATTTTAGCTTTAATTGAAAGCCAAGAGATTAAATTTACTAATTACAGTAAGCAAAATACCCTGGTGTATTTCAAACCAAAATTATATTGATCAGAATCAAAAATTTTGTGGCTTTTTAAAAAAGTTGTTAAAATTTCAAAGTTTCTGCTATTTTTCATTGATTGTAAACAGAAGCCATTTTAAAAGTCTTACAAAAATAAAATACGCCTTGCTGACACATTTTATTCAAATTATCAACTTTAAACTTACTTTTAAGTTGGCTTGAATAAATTATTTGCTTACTTCCTGAAATAATTTAAAAAAAAAAAACCATTTCTAAGTTACGGTATCCTTGTTATCACATCTGTCAACACTTGTCAAGGAGGCGTTAATGATATGATTTACAGTAGCCAGCCAAAAAATGCCAAGTATGGAAGATGAATTTAGTGTAAATCTTATTCATGCAGATCGCTTTTTTTATTTTTAACTGTTAAAATGAAAAATTTAACAGTTTTCAGCAATTATCCAATATTTTATGAAATTTTTGTTTTGTAGGCTTACGTTTGAAGATGTTTTATGAAAAATAAAAATTAAAATAATATAAAACTTTCTTTTGAAAAATTGTACAATTTAATAACAATGAAAATAACGGCAGAGGTAATTCAATAATTTATGAAATTTTATGCCATTTATTAATTTTTATTTTTAATATTTATTTTTCATATTCTTTTATTCTCCACAAATTGTGAATTTCACAATTTTTTTTTTAACAAAATTAGAAAATTAGGAATTAAAATGTGAAAGTTACTTTAATGATAAATATCACGTACGGCCATCTGTATAAATAAGATACGGGCAATCAAAATAAACACAATTAAAATGTTTAAATTATTTAAAAAATTGACAGGGTCAATCATTTGTATTAAGCTTTTCAATTTTTGATTATTAAATGTAGTCTTCATGCATTAATTTCATACCCTACCCGCCCAGTTAAGGAAAAAATTTTAAAATATTTTTGAAACTTTATATATTATTATAAAAAAAAAAAACAATTTAAATGAAAATGATTCTTGTAAAAATTCATTATTCATTGAATTTTTTTTTCTTTTCAGACAATGATATGCTTAATTTATATTGTTCATAAAAGCAATCAAAAGTTTATTCAAATAAAAATTGGTATAGTTATTGCATTTTTTGCAATCCAGACCTACTTTTTGGAGAAAGAAAAGACATTTGATTTGCATTCCCCAATGACTCCTGAATTTAATTATGGGCCCAATTAAGCATTTCTGGAAATTAATTGGTGGGGGATAACATATGTAAAAAAAAAAAAATATATATATATATATATATATATATATATTTTACCAATATTTTATAAAAAATAATTATTTATAAATTGACTTCAGTCAATTATGAATAAGTCCTGGAATTTTCATCAAAATCTGACCATTATTTGATTTTTTGCAAGAATTTCCAAATTAATGTGTCTTTCACGGTCAAAAAAGTGCATTGCATAATATTACTTTTTTTTTTTTTTTTTTTACATAATAAACTATGCGTCAATTTAGGTCTTGCACTGATGTAAATAGAAAAAAGATTTTCTACAAAAATTTCGAACGTGTTAGAAATAATTAAAAAATTTTAAAAAATAATTAAAAAATGCTTTGATCTATCCTCTTATTGATAATATAAACATTTTGCTGATAAAACATTATTTAGTTTGGGGTCTTTTCCCTTCATACTATGCTGTTTTTTCAGCGACTTTTTGGAGGTACCTACTCTTAATATTGTTCCTCTTGGTATCTCTCCCAAACCCTGCTCTGCTATTCATTCAGCCTACTAAATATGTCTCGCATTGATTTCCCCTGTCTCTTTTTTTCCTCTGTCCTGTGAGTATTAGATTCTCCATTATGTGACCCAGAAACCTCAGTTATTTCTTCTTGATAAGTATCAGTCGTTCTTTTTCCTTTTTCTCTCCAACGCCTCATTGTTGCTCACGTGGTCTGTGGTATCCTTCTGTAGAACCACATTTTTGCTGCCTCGAGCCTCTCTTTCATCCTTGAAGAGATTGTCCAACATTCCCTGCCATATAAAAAGACTTTTCACCTAGCAATCCAGCACTCTTTTCTTTGTTTCCAATGAGATTTTCCTAGTAGTCTGGTTAGCTTTCGAAATGCTCAAAGTTGAAGAATAGTTTGATCCAGCTTTCTTACTAAATTGGCAACTTGTAAATTGATATCCAACTAAATTTTCATGAAACATTTGATATCGTGGAAGACTAGACGTGTAGATAGATGGCTACAAAGGAAAACTGGCCTGGTTTCATGGTTCCATTCTTTGGTTGGTTGATAGAAATGACAAGATTTGTCTAGGCAGATTTCTTGTGAGGAAGACTGCACTAGTCAAGCTGTTGCACATTTGTATGGGCACCTAGTGAAAGATGGACCTGGGTAAAAAGATAGCTAGCAGAAGATATGTATTTGGGTAGATCAGATTTCACATCTCTGACTAAAATATTGTGAAATGGCAACAAATGTTGGTTCCATGAAAAGAGCTCCAACTGTCTTTGAGTTTCAGGGATAAAGCTAGAGGACCCTGATAAATATGAGGGAAGGAAGAAATTATCAATCCATGTAAAAAATTAAAAAAAAAAAGGGCCAAGGTCATCACACAGAAGATGAAATCCCAGCCCCTTATCTTTAAAGTACCGTATATACTCGTGGATAGGTTGCACCCTTTGTTTGGGTATTTGAGTTTGACTTGCAGATAGATCGCACTGGAATCTGAAATTACACTGCCCATTGATGAAAATAAATATTATAAAATATTTACCTTCATTTCAAAAATCTGCTTTCAAATATTGAAACATTTTTACTGTATCAGCATATTTTCAAATATAAACAAAATTTATTAAATGTCAGCAGGACTGAATCCCAAGAATTCATCATCGCTGTCAAACATTCTTCTCATTTGTTCATCAGATACTGTATTGTCATCATTTTTATAATATTGAAACGTTACGCTTTGCTATGAAATCTTGGAATACCAACTTACGCGGAGCATGAAAATGCAACCATACCATGTGTAAAAATATATCCGAATACGCATGCTCGATACATGATATAGGGTAAGGTCGTAATTCAAAATGTAAACAGTGTCAAACGTACGAGGATTGGAAATGGAAATATTATGCAATTTTATTCTAATAAAATATTTCTAATAGCATCAGATCAGTATAAAGCTGTGAATTGTTAGGATCGTTTTGTACATAATTTGCGCAGAGGACAGCTTTCCAATGCTTAGCATATGAATTCTGGTACTTGGATCTAGGTCTATGTGTTACCGCAATGTCAGTTACTGAAAAATTACTGCCGAATTTACAGGTATGTTGAATAGATAAGTAGCACCCCTATTTTTTTAAAGAAAATTTTGGTAAAAACGGTGCAACTTATCTGCGAGTATATTAGGTATACAAAATCATAGAATATTTTTAGAGGTTATGTCGATTTACTGTGAATATATATACTGTGCCCGATAGAAATTGATGATTTGTGCAGCGATCATTTGTGACTTTCCAAGCCAAAATGATGACTTTTTTCTATAACTTTATTGCTGGTCACTTATTGTATGAGAAATTGTTTTCTGTTTTATTACCATATACATGTTTCAGCTGTTGTATGCCCTGACCATCTTCAGGTGATTGGAATTTTGAACTAAACCTTTTATTTACCCAAGTGATTGAAATAAAAGGTTCAGTTTAAAATTTGAATTCCCTGAAGAAGGCTGTAGCATACAACAGTTGAAATGTTGTGAATATGGTAATAAAGATTACTTTGCAAGGGCACATGGTCCAGTGGATATAGGTGTTGGTTGGTTCCATTGACTTGACCCAATGTGTTGTGAATTCAATACCTGGTTACAGGAGTGGTAAAAAAATAACTTAGAGAGTTAAAGGGAGATAACTATATAGCATCCGGAAGTGGCATCGCACATGGAATGAGGATTATATACCCCAATGATCAAATTTCCTAGCACCCAAAGAAAGCTAGATTGTACAGTGGTCAAAATGTTGTAAACCTAGCAATAAAGATGAAGATAGCAGTTTGAACCGTGTAAATAATGTCATCTCAGAAGTATAGACAAATACACACACAGTTTGACTGAATTTTAAACATGGCATTTGAATAATGTGTTTCCCTCCCACTCAGGACCATCTCTATTCTGGGATGATCAATAAAAGTCAAAGTTGGAGAACAAAAAAAAATAAATTATTCAACATTAAGAAAATCAGAAAATTTCAAAAAAGTTATAATTATTCAGTAAGAAAATTATTTTTAAAGTTTGATTTAAATTAAGATGTTTAGCAGTGTCACAAGAGCTAATTTTTCTTTCTGTTTGGTAACAACTCCTGGATAACAAAAAAGGATATAAGCTTAAAGCATGCAACCCATTGAAGTTATTTTTATGATTTGTGTTTTAAATTAGTTTACCCTTAGCAAGGTGGTAATGCCACTAAGACGCAAGGGACTATTGGAAGTGAAAGAGAAGGAAAATATTTTAGAAGGAATCAGAAACTCTGTCCTAAACAGGGGACAAATGATAAACTCATTTTCAAAAGACCAGGGAATTGTTTGAAACTGAGTATTTTGTTTTTTCTAATAAATGTATTTGAAATAGATAATTTAGATTTAAAATTTGATCAAATTGCTGTCGGTAAAGTGACAGATACTAAACAAGTGATTCTTAAACTATATTTTTTTTCTTTTATAGCTCAAAATCCCAAAAAGAAAACCAAGAAAGTCCCAAAAGGTACTTCCAAATATCAGTCAGCATGGATTTTAGACAGTGATGAGGAAGCAGAAATCTCGGATGATGATGACGATGAATTTGTAGATGCGGTAATTTATCTTAGATTTCTTTGGCCTTGTAGTAACCACAGCATCTCTTTACAGGTGTGCACATTTGTACCCTCTGTACTTGGGGAAAACCATCACCATATTGAATATGACAGTATACAGGGTTTTATTTATTTTGACATCTGTTGACATTTGTTGCAGTTTATCGTAATCTGTTGGATTTAGAATTTATTTTGTATCTTCAAGGTTGTTTACAGGACCACATTTATTAACAGTGAAAATGGTTTTATACTATTTTTTATAACTAGTATTGTTTATACTTTTGAGATAAAGTATTGTAATTATTTACATTGTTCAGACTGTCCTCAAGGGCATGTGGCCCATTAGATAAAAATGTTGGTTAGATCCAGTGACTTAACCCAAAGAGTTGTGAGTTCAATACCTGGTTACAGCAGTGGTGAACAAATAACTTAGTTGAGTTAAAGGGAGATGACTAAGATATCCAGAAGTGATAGTTCTCATTGAACGAGAACAATATATCCCAGTAATCGAAATAAAGGCTTCAATTTGAAATTCCTGAAGAAGATTGGAGTGTACAATAGCTGAAGCATTGTGAATATTGCAATAAAGATGAGGATAGTCTGAACAATTTTAATTAATATTTACTTTCGTCTTGTTTTGTTAAATGAAACATTGCCAGTCATCACTATTAATTTTTGTTTAGTATTTCCTTTTTTTAAAGTTGCTTGTTGCAACTTTTACTAGTCTCTCAATCTATAATATAGAGTAGATACTAATAATTACTATTTGGTTCTTCAGGAGATAATTATTTGAAAATTCTTTGCTATTAAGGATAATTCCAGTTCTGTTGTTTTTCTTTTTATATGTTCCTCTGAATCTCCCTAATATTACATTGTTACATGAATTTGTTCATGTCTTATATTTTAATACTTATTATTTATTAATAGTTTTGATGAATCATACAACTATGTATTTCTCTTCATTGTTTATGACCCTTGCTCAAGGCTTTCCTGTGGCAAATTCTGTAATGACATCATCCATGTCAACTTATGCATTGACTGATAAACCTATTCTTACTACTGGTAACATTTATCTCCCATATTACCATCACAATCTGGATATAATCTTCCCTACAAAGATAGAGAAAGTAAGCTTCCCAGGAATTATGGGAAGATTGAAAAGAGTGTAAAAGAAGGCATTTTGATTGGATAGATTTATTTAGCTTCTCATCTGAATAACTTTAATGGAGCCCCCACTTTTTTTTTTTTTTCTTCTTTCAACCATTTGATAGTTTTGCCATTTATTCTCTCAAATGTATGAGCTTAGTACATTACAAAGCTAAACTGTTGTTCTTTCTTCAGGTTGAAAATATGGACGAAAGCATTTCAGAGGATGAAGTTGAGTCTGGAAGTGATGAAGAATATGAAGAAGTAAGTAAGGCTTCTTGTTTGGAAAAAAAATTGAAATATAATGAATTTTCAAGGCAAGAATTTCCTTTCAGTATTTCAACCAGGTTCTTTGGTGTGCATTCTTTTAAACCTAATGTAAAGCATATATTTTGTTTTTCTTTTTTTAAATCTATAAATGTATCCTCAGTGCATAGCAGCAAATCATCTGCAGTCATAGATATGAAAATTAGAGTTGGACTTTGAAGATATATGAATTGCTCAAACTTCTTAAAGGATTTTTGTTAATTTGGATGTGTTTATCCTTTCATCATTCTTTATTCATTTTTGCCTATCCTGAGTATGATGATAAATTACATCTGGCAGCAAGGTTTCTGATTGGAAAGTTTTGGGGAGCATGGAGCCACCTTGTAATTGCTAACTCTGGGTGGAAGCACTTGTTAGGGTCACAGCTATGGGCAAATAGTTAACCCCAACCAACTAGGATCAAAGCACTATGAAAGTATAAACATTTTTACAGTAAATTTACCAGCAATATGTTTTTTTAAAAAATTAATGCTCCCAAGAAAATTAAATTTCAGCATTAAACTATGCATAAACTGTTGATATGCGGCTAAACAAACATAGTCACATTTTCTGCAATCTTTCATGGCATTGCATCTTCTGTGTCCTTTAAGCACACATGGATGAAAAATAAGTTACCACTTCCTAGTTTTGAAGTAATGGTTAAAATTTTGATTTTGCCTGCTCAAGGTTTTCCTGTGGCAAATTCTGTAATGATATCATTCATGTCAAATGTCTTCCCAATTAGTGAATGTGAGTCCAAATTTTGTGATCTCATCCCTGTTATAGAATGAAGATGAAATAAAAAGACAGTCAAAATTAACTTTTATTATTGCAATGTTAAGGCATTGTTGCCTGACTGTACTGGCCCATTCTAGATAGAAAAATAAAAGTATTGCCATTGACTGGAAATAAAGAATGTTTATAGTGATTTCTCATGGGTGCTGTCATTTTCAGTTTCGAACAGATACCCTATAGTACAGACTAAGCTAAATAAGGTCTCTCAATTTAACACAAACACTAAGAATTGACATTTTATGGTTTTGTGAAAATGTATATATATATACGTCAAGAGCAGGCAATGTACATTTTGTAAAGCTGTATAGTGGGTTTGTACATGTTCTGGAAATTCCAAAAAGTCTTATCAGTATTAATATCACTGAAAAGAAAGAATGCGAACAATCCATTAATAACTAATCTATTAAACAGAATCAACAACATCAGCAAAAAAAACCCACATCATCTTATGTTGGATTCCCAGTCATATTGGCATCCATGGAAATACAAAAGCCGACACTGCAGCAAAAAAAATCACTAAGCATGAAAAACTCTAAATTAAAAGTCCCCTATACTGATTTCAAACCAATCATAAATTCATACATTAAAAACAAATGGCAGCTACAATGGAATGTATACAAAAAAATCAAATTGCAAGAAATTAAACCTATTCTTGGAAAATGGAGCCCCAATTTCAAACTAACCTGAAAAGAAGAGGTGATCATTACAAGAACAAAGATTGGCCACACAAACATCACCCACTCATTTCTACTGAAGGGAGAAAACCCTCCTGAGTGTATAACATGTCAAAAGGCATACACAGTAAAACATTTTCTAATAGACTGCACTGCCTTAGCCTCCACCCGACAAAAATACTATAATCCAAAGAATATAAGAGAACTTTTCGAAAAAAACGGATGAAAAAGTCATATTGAACTACTTGAAAGAAGTCAATCTCTTTTCAAAAATACAAACCCTTATATATATATATATAAGGGTTTGTATTTTTGAAAAGAGATTGACTTCTTTCAAGTAGTTCAATATGACTTTTTCATCCGTTTTTTTCGAAAAGTTCTCTTATATTATGCTACACCCATTTAAAGAAAATAGACATCATAGTAATAAATAACCAAGACTGACATGCTGAAAAAATCAAAACAAATTTGCTTCTCCATGATACTTGAAAGAAAATGGTATTACCAGCCACAAACTTATAAAAAACTTAAAGTTTAGATTTAGATAGGAGCACAGTGTCACCATTTTAGGTATTAATGCTGTGATTTCAGTTGCCAGTAAGATTTTATGGAATGAGTTGCAAGGCCTTACCTAATAAGGTTTACCTTCAGAATTATTCTCCTAGACTGGTTGCCGATCAAAGCTAGAGGGCTCAATCTGCAGGGGAAGATGTGGCTTCATGCATTTAGGCAAAAAGCAAATGCAATGGTTTTGGCTGGGACTTGAATTTGACATGTACTTTTCATGCACATATTCATAAGACACAATTCAACATCATTTTTTTTTTTTTTTCTCTGTATTTATTTTCGTTTTTTTTTCCCTCCCTTCTTACAGATTGAGATTGCTGAAGAAGATGAAGTTGCCAAATATGATGAAACTGTTGATATGGAAGAAGAAAAGAAAATGTAAGTGTCGTATATAGTTTGTCATAGTTTTACTTTTGTTTATTTTTGTTTTGATACATTTGTATAGTGTGAGTTTTATGCAAAAAAAAAAAAAAATAGCAGACATAGATAATTTTTTTTGAAGAGGTCAGAAAAAAAAAAAATTGTGCATTTTTGGTGATCAATTACACTATACACAGGTACTTTTCTCTTATAGGGCCAGAAATTCATGCAAAAAACAATTCGGGGGTTGTACTCTCAGCTTATACACGACTATACACAGCAATACAACAATGTATTACTTCAAGTGTCTGCATTGGATTTGAGAATCTAGGGAAATTAGTGTGAATCTGCTAGCTTCAGGTTTTTTTTTTTATCTGACATTATTTCTTAATACTATAAAGGTTAATAATAAATAATAGAGGATAAAAAAAAAAAACCCTTTCAAAATTATTTTGTATGTGTAGCAAAATGTGAATGAAGTAAGATTGTAAAGGAGAACATGTTTTTTTCATAGGAATGTGTCAGTAATGCATATTTAGTACTTTTTAGTACAAAGTATTGACATTTAGCAGCCTGTCGTGTGCATTAGATCTCGTCTGTCTAGGCCTGGCACACCGTCACCAGCTTCCGTGGTTCGCTGCTGCACTTCGTTCGCCGTTTTGCCGTTGCCAATGCCGCCGCTGTTACAGCTGCAACTGCCGCCGATGCGAGCTGACAACGCCTACGACTATGACGCTACTGCACGCCGCAGCGAAGCAGAGTCGAAAACAAACAACGAAAGGATGTGTGTTGCGATACAGTGGATATCGGCTCGGAACGAGAAACCGGGGAGCCGAGTTCAAATTTCAGTTGAATTCATTGTATTCACTTACACACAAATACCCTTGGGAAAGGTATTAATCTGTCTCTTCCTTCCAGTTATGGGTTAAATAACAGGTCAGATTGGGTTCTATAGCCCTGGTCAGCAACCAGTCTACCGCAGAAAGCAATGGTAACCTACTGCGGGATAATCTTCTGCCCAGTCAGTCATATCTCTTTCGAGACATGATCGCCCAAGCGTGTGTCACGTATGGCACTTAACTGACTGACTGATTGACATTTAGAAAAAAAAAGTAGTTTTTACAAACAGTAATCACTAAGCTGGGGTTGGAATTAAAAAAAAAAAAAATAATTTACTTGTACTGGCACAGTACATATCTAACTTTTTACTTGAAACCAACCTTGTCGGACCCTATCTTTGGGCAGAAAGGAACTCATATGAGGCTGTTATGAACAGCAATCTTGTCTGGGGAAAAACTGAAAAGATCCCAACCCTGCTTGTGCAGGGTATACAGAAAATTTTTGCCCGAGCTTAAGGGCTCAGATATCTCATGTTAAAAAGCACCTTGTGTCACATATGGCCTCACTTGGGTGATTTCTGGTAAATATCTAGTATATAGTTAACTATATTACTTTATGAACAATCTAGTTTATGTCTGCTGTCAAAAATGTTATTTTCAATATATTTTTCTCCACTCATTATATTTACCTCATTCACTTGGCATTATAATCATCTTGGGAAGAGTCTACTATTATTATTAAAAAGATTCTGTGACTTTGTGTTGTTAGTGCAAGTACGGACACTACTATAATGAAAACACTTTGGTGATTAAATTTGTTTTTGATACATTTGTCATTTTTGCTGAAATATTTTCTTAACCATCACTTTTTTATTTTTATCTAAATAATTAAAAAAAAAAAAAAAAAAAAAAACCAGATTGCTGAAGATTCGTGAAGAGAAGATGAATCAAATGTTTCCTGATGAAATGGACACGCCAGTTGAAACTCCTGCAAGAGTCCGATTTGCGAGGTCTGTATCCACACCAACTGAAATCAAATCCTTGAACTTGTGCTTAACCAAGTCACCCACTCAGATTTTACAAGTTTTTCTTATTCTTTATTACTCTGCATGTGACTTCATTTTCTGTACAAAATGTTTATCCTGCCACTGAAGGTGGCTCTGATCCCTGAGTAATAATGTTTTTGAATTTTATAGTTGTGTTGTCATATTCTTCTATGGCAACAGAAAACAACTTTGAGTGAAATTAACAATAAGGATATTGCAATTGAGAGGCCTTAAAAGAGGAATGCAGTGGAAAGGGAAGTAATATTAATAATGCACTGTGCTTAATGTTAAAACTAATGAAATTAGATTCTTCTTGAGACAACTGGCCTTTTGACATTTGGAAAATTACACATCCCGACAGAAAAATAAAATCAAAGATTTGATTCATGAGATATTTTAATTTTATTGTAATATTTTTGAGGTGTCAAATCCAGAAATCCTACATTTTTTGTCATTATGCCTAGATCTTTCTTTAGTGAATTCAAAATTCTGTTTTGACCCTGGAAAGTTAAGAACCTAGAAGATAATTTCACAAACTTAGTTTCTAAAAAAAAAAACAAAAAAAACTGATAATAAAAATTGATACAGTTGCTTTGCAAACACTAACTCAAAATCAGCCATCTTATTTTTATTTGAGTGTCTTTGGTAATGTTCTTTCATTGTTTTGATGTCCTGCTGAACTCTTTCCTCTTATTCATAAATTATTTCACCTAGGTTTTCAAGGAAACCCTCTAAATAGCTGAATGGAAAATATATTTTTATACAGTGCATTAATATTACAACCAAGAGTGTTAAAATGTTGAATTAAAGTTTGAACTATCTTGTTTGATGTTTTCAAGGAATTTGGTAACAATCTTGAATGTCAATTCAATAGAAATAGCAATCTTTAATAGGATCTTTTAGTTTCTTTTCAAACAATCAGTGCTCCAAATGTCTAGTCCCTTCCTTATTTCATTTGCCCTACTTCTCAAATTTGCTAAATGTGTTTTACAAACTATATGAACAGCCTATTTTTTTGGTCTTCTAACCTAAAATAAAAATAAATAAACCTTTTTCACCATATTAGTAAATTTGCAAAGTAAAAAAACCACAGATGAAGCAAGTGGTCAGGGTTATTCAAACAATTTCTTCATTTGGAAGTCATGTTGATTTATTTTTTCTGAAATCACAGAAAATTAAAACTCTCAAGAGGTCCTGGGCATGAAGATAAATTGCAGCTGGCAGCAAGGCTTCTGATTGAGAGGTTGTGAGGAGCATGGAACCACCTCTTAATTGCTGTTGTTCCCAGATCCACTCTTACCCTGAGTGGTCGCACCTGTTAGGGTTCCAACTGTGGGCAAATATAGGTAACCTCCAAACTGTTGCCAAAACACTATGAATGTATAAGAATACACTTTTATAGAAATATATATATATAAAAATAGACTTTTATAAAAAAAATATACATTTTTGAAGGAAAAATATTACCAACAAGACATTTTTAAAGGAAAAATTACCATAACATGTTTTTGAAGGAAAAAATTACTCTCTGCAAAACCTTTTTGAATATAAAACTAGAAGACATTTTCAGTTTTCTAAAATAAAAAAGAATAAAAACAAAAAGTTTTCTTTAAAATCTGACTACATCAACCTTCTCCCTACAACCAAACATTAAGAAAATACCTTAAAGCCCCACCTTTTTGGCATTAAATAATCCACAGAGGTTGATATGCTGTTAAACCAAACTCAAACTAAAACTCTCAATAAAAGTCAGTCATGCTAGCATCTCATTGACGAGAATATATAATTGTTATGCAGAACTTTGAATGGAGTTGAATAATTACTAAACGAGCATTAATTAATGTTTTGCAAAGTTTAACCTTTGTACCTACATTTAAGAAAAAGAAAGACAATTTTTTTGTTGACAGTGCTATTATCATATACTCCCCTTCACTCTCTTGGTAATGTTTATTTACAAGATTATAAAAATGTGAATCAATTTAAACTTTATGAAATGGTAAATAATATTTTGTTATAGTTGGTTCACATATTTTATGATTTAGTAAATTTGTATAAATTTATGTAGAAAGAAATTTTCAAATTTATTTATAAATTGGTAAGTGGTAAACATTGTATTGTAGTTGATTTGCATATTTTTATAATGTTCCAATTATAAAATTATTCTTGTAAATAAACAATCTAATAGTGTTTAATATTTTTGTAAATTCTCAAGAACAAAGAAAATATGTTTCTCCATAAGTTTTGTTGGTTTTTTTATTTTGTGGTGCTTATTTCAAAAATTTAATCCATTTTACAAGATCTATCATTTTGTGTTAATATCTCCTATACTGCATGAAATATCGCGTGATTGAATTTTTAAAACTCTTTGATGATTAAATAAAGAGTTTTTGAACTGATTTCATTGACTGAATCATGTCTAGACATATTTGATAAAGTTATAAAACATTTGGCAGAGTTTAACCTTCAAGTACACCCCACCAAAAAAAAAAATCTGTTGAAAGGACAGTTTTTCCCTTAACTCTGCTGTTACTATATAAACCTTGACAATGTTTTAAAATGCAATGATTACAATTGCAATAAAAACTAAGCACATGATTGTGAATTTTTCTTTGTTCATGAGAATTGACAAAATGATAAACACTATTGATGTGATTATTTACTTACGTATTTATTATATTGTTTATTGAAATGGTTGGCAAAATATCAACTAATTACCAATTGATTTAAATTTTATAAAATATCTAATAAGGATTTTATTAGTTTGCATATTTTAATTTAGTAAATGTTTATAAATTTACGAATAAAAAAAAAATTCATAGTTATTTCTTTATAAATTTCTAAACAATAAATATTGCATTGTATTAGTTCTTAGAATGTTACAAATGTAAAATTATTCTTGTAACTAAACAATCTAATAGTGTTTAATATTTTTGTTGTAAATTCTCAAGAACAAAAAAATGTATAAATTCAATATCGTGTTTAGGTTTTATTACAGTTCTAATCAGAAACTTTGCTGAGGAGTGAAGATAGTTACAATAATAGCAGTGTCAAGGGAAAGCCCATCCTTTGGAAAAATTTTTTTGTGGTCATGAATGTCAAGGATTGTTGATTTTACGATAGAATATATTAGACATTTTAGAATGTAGTGAAGGTGATTTTACTATAGAAATGCTTTGCAAATATCAGACATTTTTAGTGGTCATGGATTAATGCAAATATTATGAACTGACAAAAGGACTATTATATGCATAATTGTTTTCAAATTGAGAATTTTGGAATGGCATCTAGAAAAAAATAAATTCTTGCTTATTTTTTAATTCTTTGCATTTATTTTTTAATAAATTTTAACTTTTTTTTTAAATTTTATTTTTTAATTTATTTTTTAATTCTTTGCTTATTTTTTAATTCTTTGCATTTTTTTTCTGTGCATCTTTTCCTTTGTCCATAGATATCGCGGTCTGAAAAGTTTCCGCACTTCTCCCTGGGATCCGAAGGAGAACTTACCTCTGGATTATGCAAAAATTTTCCAATTTGCTAACTACAGGCGGACAAGGAAGAGAGTTATGGAAGATGAAGAAACAGATGGTGCTTGGGTAAATTAAAGGTTTTTTGGTTTTTGTTTATAGTTGATATTTTTGCTAATGACAGAAGAGTTGCATTCTTGTAATATGTTTGATGACAAAAGATGTTTATTTATATTTTTACTAGTCTACATGTCGATGTACCAAATGATGTTAATTCTGTAACCTCTCCATTTTTAAATTTATGCCGGGTCTTCCACACATTGCTATGACTGATACTTGTTTTTCTATTGTTATAACACAACCCCAGGCTGTGTCCAGTCAACCTCCCTGAACTTTGGCCAATTCTGCCCACGTTATGTTGTTGATCTCAGATTAACCGAAGCATTATCGCTTATTACCACTTGTTGAGGTTGGTCCAGACATGCAAGGGATTGGTATATGATGAAAACCAGATTTAAGACCGCAACAACATGTAGATTTATATGTATTAATATATCGAATAATTACAAGCAAATCAAAATAAGTGACAAAAGAAATATCAGTTGACTAGTATTTCAGTAGAATATTAATGTTATGGTACAGTGGATATTGGCTCGGAATGTGAAACCGGGGAGCCGAGTTCGAATTCCAGTTGAATTCATTGTATTCACTTATGCGCAAATACCCTTGGGAAAGGTATTAATCCGTCTCTTCCTTCCAGTTATGGGTTAAATAACAGGACAGATTGGGTTCTATAGCCTTGGTCGGCAACCAGTCTACCGCAGAAAGTAATGGCAACCTACTGCCCAGTTAGTCATGTCCCTTTCGAGACATGATCGCCCAAGTGTGTTTCATGTAAGGCATTTAACTGACTGATTAATTTTATATTATTTCTATGGGATGATCAGTGGGTTGAGTTTGGCAATATCTCTCTCCCTGATCGTCTTCCTCTTATTTCTAGCAGCAGGCAAATTTTTCAGACCGATCCATATTTTCCAACCTCTTCTTTTAAGCTTCAGGAACTGACTCTCTAATTTTGTCTCTGCATTCTCATTTTGTTAAACGGCACTCAGATTGGTGTGGAAAGAAGGTAATGGGGTTTCTATTTCCCTCACTGTATAACCCTTTACCATCTCTAAATGAAAACAATTACATTTATTCATTTTGACTTCACACCTCCTCTTATTAACTGCTTTCATAATTCAGTACACATGAAATTGTCAAAGCTATATTTTGGCCTAGGGTTATACATTGTCAAATCACATCAATAGATGTTGTGACTGGAATTGAGTGGATGACTGAAGAGATTCTCGACATGATGCAAAGGAGACAAAAAATAACGCCAAGACATGGAAGGGAATACAGAAAACTACACAGGGAGATAAGGAACAAATGCAGACAGGCTAAAGAGGAATGGTTCAACAACAAATGCGCCAAGGCAGAGAGTGAGCAGGACCAATAAAGCAGACATGCATAAAGAGATAAGATTGGTATTGGTATAAGATTGGATTGGTATATGATAAAAAACAGATTCAAGACCGCAACAACACTGTGTAGATTTATATGTATTTATATATATCAAATAATTACAAGATAATTACAAGTCAAACTAAGTGACAGAAAAGAAATATCAGTCGGTTGGTATTCAGTAGAATATTAATGTTATATTATTTCTATGGGGACGATCAGTGGGTTGAATTTGGCAATCTCTCTCTCCCTGATCGTCTTCCTCTTATTTCTAGCAGCAGGCAAATTTTTCAGACCGATCCATATTTCAAAATCTTTTTCCCAACCTCTTCTCTCAAGACACAGGAGCCGACTCACTAATTCTCGTCTTGCATTCTGATTTTGTTAAACAGCGCCCTAATTGGTGTTGGAAAGAGAAGTGTAAGGTTTTTATTTCTCTCACTGTATAACTCTTACTGGCTCGAAATGAAAACAATTAAATTTAACCACTTTGATTTCCAATAGAGGCGGAGAAAAACACACTCCCTGGATTTGTCTGCCTGCTCTTATCAACTGTCCTGGTAATTCAGTACACAATAAATTGTCAAGGCCACATTTCGACCTAGGGTCACACATCGTCAAAAGCTATTGACATATTTTGACTTGATTCACTTTGATGAATTCGCTTAAAAATAATTTTGTACCCAGAATATACTCCGCACATGCAATTTTCCACTTGTTAACATTTCGGCTACTTTTCTCGACAAAAATAATTGTATTCTTCAGTTTGAGAGAAATCTCTTCTCATCTTGAAAATCACCTAAAATTAATACCAGCCATCTAAAGATTACATTGTCAACTAAAAAAAAGTGTCACCAAAAGGGGTTAAGATTCGGTTACTTGGACATTAGCCAGTGAATTTTTTTTTCTTCTCCTTCCCCTTAATTCATTTTCTCGTATATATTCTCTCATAGAATGTGTTTTTAATCTATTTCTTTATTGTTCATACTTGGAAAGTTTTTCTGATCTATTTTTAAGGAAAAGTTCATTACAATCTGTTTTTATGCAAATTGTATCTGTAAAAAGTCCTTCTCATATTACATGCAAAAATGTGTGCATGAAAATTAATATTAAGGTTATATTAAACCTGGAAAAGAACAGGACAAGATATTCTGGTGAAGTAAAAAAATAAGAAATTTCTTACTTAAAATATTGAATTCAAATTTTATTTTCATCTGTAAAATTTTAAGAAATTTAATTACTTGTCCTGCTCTTTTCCAGGTTTAATATAATCTTAAGGATATTAATTTTCATGTGCGCATTGTTCCATGTCATCCATGGTTTTTTTTGAGGCATTTAAATTAATTTAATGTAAATTCAATGTTGAAAACCGCATTCAAAAATATTAAAAAGACAAAAATATATCTGCAATTGATTAAAAAACAAACAATAAAAAATTGACTATTTAATTCAAACTGTAATTAGTGGTGAATCTTGAAAGCTGCCTAAATTCACTCAGTGTCAATGTTGGACTGAAGAATATATTCAACCACTACCATGGTTGAATGATAATTTATATTTATCCCCCAAATTATTAATACAATACTCACTTGAAAAAAGAAAACAATTCCAATAAAATGAAAAAATATGTTCTGGTTTTAAATAAAACCCACAAGGGGTTGATAAACTGTAAAACAAATCAATCAACTCATCAGTCATATATATATCTTCCTCAAATAAGTTGAGTATTTTATGAGTAAATAGCAAGACAGAATAGGTTCTATAGCCTTGGTTGGCAACTGGTCTACCACAGTAGGAATTGGCAAGGTTATTAATACATAAGTGAATGTAATGAATTTGACTGGAATTTGAACTTGGCTCTTGGATTCCTCAATCTGAACCACTATTCATTACTCTATCATACCTCCAACACACACACATATGTATCACTTGCATAATTCCTAACTTTTAACGTCTTTTTTCTTTTGCATTCATACTAGTGTATTTTCTCTTTTTTGCTCACTGATATAAAAACCAAAATATAAAATATTGCTTTGTTGAAATTCATTCCATTTCTTTTCGACTATCTTTTAAGCCACAGCTGGCAACATTTGATAACCACCCCCCACACTTGATGTGATTTCAGAATACACCTAACCCAATATAAATTTAAATATCCTGCAAAGGGTTTGTTTATGAACCACAAAAAAAGCAATTTAATTCTAACAGTTTAAAGAGATCTTTGTCCTTCATTAAAATTCTTTTGTGTAGTCATAGAAACATAAGTATAGAATTAGATTTAGAAAGGAAAGTAAATTGTGTTTTTTTTTTTGTTTTGTTTTTGTTAAATGCGAAATGTCTACATATACCTAAATTTCTGAGGTGAGGTATTGTAAATATTAACACTATTTACATCATTTGCACTGTTGTCCTCATTTTTATTGCCATGTCCACAACGTTTTAGCCATATACTCTCCAACTTTCTGCAGGTCATATGTTGGAATTTTGAACTGAACTCTTTATTTAGTCCACAGAGATAGATTGTTCTAATTTCACGTGCCATGCCTTTTTTGGATATTGCAATTGATTCCCTTTAGTAATTCTCCAAGTTTTTGTTAATATCTGCTGTGGCCAGGTAATGAACTCCCAACTCTTTGGATCAGGTCACTTATTGGATGACTCAACTGTTGCTTTTACCCATATGTCAATTGTGTAAATAGACAACATGTATGTTTATATTTACTTTTTAGCTATTTTAATGCTGTGTTGTGTGTGTGTGTGTGTATGTATATATATATATATATATATATATATATATATATATCAATTTTATATCATATTAAGCTCTATAATACTCATTATATTGAGCACTGTTTATAATAAAATAAATGTCAGAGTACTCAAAATAAAAAAAAAAACCTTGAGTCCTCTTCACTTGGAAATATAGTTCCTTTGGACATCTTAGCATTGTCTGAATTATCAGGATAAAAAAATAATTTTATTACCTGAAAAATTTTGTGTGACAAATTCATAATAAACATCAATTCACTTATTGATTACTAATTTTTTTTTGTCTTTCTATAGCCAGGTCTTTATATAACAGTTCATGTGAAAGACGTGCCTAAAGAATTCATGGGTGAGTTGGGATAATATTTTTTATTTTTTAGTACCACCCACCAAAAACCATTTGTAAGATCAAAAGAAGCAAATAGCACGTTTGAATTGCAAGAAGAATCTGTTTTATTTTTATTTTATAATTTTTTTTTATATATATATATATATATATATATAGTATCGTGTTATGCTTAAACATGCTTCTTGTAACATGTTAGCAGGTGCAAACTGTCACATGGAAGGGTGGTTGGTATCTAAACTACCCTTGCTCCCAATTGCTTTTTCTTTAGACATCACTTTAAAAAAAAGAATTTCCAAGAAGTGAAGGTAGCATGGTTCATGGTTCAAAACTGTCTTTTGATACTTTAATTTGCAGGCATGAAAGTCAGTTTGCCTGTTTCCCTTTTTGAAGCTATGCAGAGATTATTTAAGATAGTAGCTGTATTTATTTCTATATCAGTCAGTTAAGTGTCATATGTCATACATGCTTGGGCGATATTGTCTTGAAAAGACCAAGAAGATTTTCTTGTAAGGTCCAACCAAGGCTATAGAACCCAATCTGTCCTACTATTAGGACCATATGTGAAGGGATGAGAGGGATTAATACCTTTCCTAAGGGTATTTGTGTGTATGAAAATGCAACGAATATTGACTTTAAACTCGGCTCCCTGATTTCTTGTTCTGAGCTGATATCCACTGCACTGCAACATATCTTTTCAAAATAAACTCACTGTAGTGCATTTATTTTTTTTCATGGTTTTGGAACATTTCTGTTTACTTTTTCGTTTTACTATTCGAAATGAGGACTTCTGTTATTCGTAAAATAAACTTGATTGTTTTAATCTTTCAGATGAATGTAAACCAGGAAAGCCTATCACTTTGTTTGGGTTGTTGCCTCATGAACATAAAATGACTGTAATGAACTTCTTGATCCAGCGCAAATCTGACTCTGATTATCCAATCAAATCCAAAGATAATCTCATCTTCCATGCTGGCTTCCGGCGATATTTAGCTAGTCCGATCTTTTCCCAGCATACGACGGGCAATAAATTCAAGGTAGATAACTCTGGATTATATTTTGACCTATTATTTAGTTTTGAAATTTTGTCTTTTACTTTGCAGGTTTTAAATATTCAGGAGGCATTTGCATAAAGAATGAAATTAAGCTAGAAAAGCAAGCTTGTAAATAAAAAGTAAAGATACTTTTTTATCTCATCTTCCATGCTGGCTTCCGGCGATATTTAGCTAGTCCGATCTTTTCCCAGCATACGACGGGCAATAAATTCAAGGTAGATAACTCTGGATTATATTTTGACCTATTATTTAGTTTTGAAATTTTCTTTTACTTTGCAGGTTTTAAATATTCAGGAGGCATTTGCATAAAGAATGAAATTAAGCTAGAAAAGCAAGCTTGTAAATAAAAAGTAAAGATACTTTTTTAAAATGTTTTATTTAATCATTTCACCCGAAGCATGAAGATTGAAGAAAGAACAAAAAAAAGGAATGGGGTTCAATAAGACAGAAAGTGGTGATTGGCATTGCATTTAGAGATTGTAGTTATCAGGGAAGCAAAAACTTAGGGAGTTCCACAGGTGGGAATTGTAAGGAAAAAAAATGTGTTAAAATAGAAGTGGCATTTGACAATAAAACAGTTAAGACCTAGTTGCCCATCTAGTAGCATGTTTAAATACATGTAGTTGGGGCACCAGGGGAAAAAAAATCTCATCAAAGTAGTTGCCATAAAAATATATGTAGAAAAGACAGAAGGAATGTTTTAATATTCTATGTACATTGAAAGTAGAGCTGTTAAATGACTTGTGCTTAAAAATAAAATCGAGTAAAATAACTTTTGTTCTGAGGTAATGATTGAAATATTTTAATTTTCATTTGTAGTTCCTTTATAAATGATCACTTTTGCTGTGCTGGGGATGATGCAAATAAACATCGCTATATTAATAAAAATCTATTTTTTCTTTTGATAATCAAATGGAGGTAAATTACAACTATAAATATTTTTAGACTGTTTTGGAATGTTTTGTAGCTTTGAAATGACCAATAAAATGCAACCGCAACTTCTACTCCAATAGTTTCTTTTCTCGCACTTTCCGACTGTGGAATTCCCTTCCACATGATTGCTTCCCCCGATGGCTACAATCTCCAGGAGTTTAAATGTAAGGTCAATAGACACCTCCTAACACACTAACTCGCTCCCATTCTTTCAAACAGTCTTCCCATCTGCCCAACCCTCATCCTCGGTATCCTTACCCATCTATCACCTTCCTTTTGACATTTCCTACACCTAACCACTCCTCTTCTTTACCTTCCCCTATGTAGCCCCATGCGCAATAGTGGCAATGGAATGCCTTGCTTGGGGTGAAATGATTAAAAAAAAAAAAAATTGAACATCAAAATTTTTTAAATCTCTAGAATATCATCAAAGCAAAATTTAGTCTTAAGGAATTCTTGCTTGTTTACCAGTTCTTAGGAATTCCTTGCTATCATACATTGCATTTAATACTGTTGCCATATCTAGTTGGGTGGTCCTGCTATTTATCTCTGGGTTTTTGACAAAATTCAAACGAGGATCTGCAACATAATTGATCCTGATTTAGTAGCTCGACTTCAGTCACTTTCTCAATGATGGGATGTAGCTTCCCTCTGTCTTTTCTACACATATTTTCATAACTTCTGCTCTGACAAGTTTCTTTCCCTGGTGCCCCAGCCACATAAATTTACTTGTGCTACTAGATTGGCATTTAGGTCTCAACCTTTTACTGTTGAAATGGTCAAATGTAACTGCCTCTTCTACTCTAATAGTTTCTCTTCTCACAATTTCCATCTGTGGAGGTCCTGGTCATGATGGTAAACTGCATCTGGCAGCAAGGCCTCTGATTGAGAGGTTGTGAGGAGCATGGAACCACCTCTTAATTGCTGTTGTTTCCAGGTCCACCCTGACCATGAGTGGTAGCACTTGTTAGGGTCCTAGCTATGGGCAAATAGTTAACCCCTAAACTGGGGTCAAAATACTATGAAAGTATAACAATAGACTTTTATAGAAAAATATACGTTTTTGAAAGAAAAATATTGCCAACAATATATTTTTGAAGAAAAAATTATAACACATTTTAAGAAAAAAAAAATTCTCAACAAAACATTTTTAAATACAGTACTAGAAAACATTTTCAATTTTCTAAAATGAAAAAAAAAGGACAAGAACAAAAAATTTCATTTAAATCCGACTAAATCAACCTTCTCACTATAACCGAACATTAAAAAAAAATACCTTAAAACTCCACTTTTTTGGCATTAAATAACCCACAGAGGTGTTGATATGCCGTTAAACAAAACTCAAACTCCATCTGTGGAACTCCCTCCTGTTTACTTCTTTGATGGCTACAATCTCTAAAAGTGTAAATGCAACGTGAATTGCCATCTTCTATCTTCTTGATTCCCATCTTTCTTTTCTTCTTTCTTCAACATCTCCAGTAACTTGTTCTTTATTTTACTTTTTTCTTTTTTTTTCTTTTACTGTGGCAGTCTTGTCTTGCTTGGGGTAAAACGGTTATAACAAAACGAAAACAACTCATTTAAAGACTTTTGTGTATTATTTACACATACAGGGCTTGCACAACAGAACCAAGCAGGTTATTTGTGATTTTTGAATTTCCTGAATAATTTTCAGATCAGTTATAAACTGTGTTAATGCTTTTTGCACTTAGAAGGAAGACTAAAACAATTTTGCATTCAGAAATAATAATAATAAAAAAAAAAGGGTTCAGGTCTAATAAAAAACAAATTAAATAAAAATTTGTTTGCAATGTAGAGATAAGAATTCTCCAAAAAAGCTTAAATTTAGCATTTAACCCATTTAAACATTTTGTATTTTTTTAGCTTCCCTCAGAAAATGTCTAAATAGAGATTTAGATTTATTGTATAAAAGGAACTGGGTATGTTTTGAATATTTTCCTGAGAAAAAAATTGATATGTTTTGCAGATTTAAATTTTAATGTTTGTGAATTTATACTGAAAAGGAGACAAAACGATTATGTTTTGTTAGCATTTAAAGTTGAGTGGTCTGAGACAAAAACTAGCTGGCAAAAAAGCTGGCAAAAAGTATTTTAATTTGACTGAATTTAGTGTTGTGGTGTCTCAAGATCCACTTGATATATACGTCATTTTTGAAAAAGTGACAAGTTAAACCAGTCTCTCACTTATAACATTATTTTCAAAAAGATTCCAATGATTTAAATTCCAAAAAGTAGGCAGAAAAAAACAACTGATAAAATGTAAAATAAATGATCATACATATCACATTGAAGGTGACTTTTATCCCTGAATAGTAGTGTGTTTGAATTTTATAGTTGTGTTGTCAAATACTGTTATGGCAACAGAAAACAACTTTAAGTGAGATTAGCAGCTTTGAGTGAGATTAGCAGCTTTGAGTGAGATTAGCAGCTTTGAGTGAGATTAGCAGCTTTGAGTGAGATTAGCAGCTTTGAGTGAGATTAGCAGCTTTGAGTGAGATTAGCAGCTTTGAGTGAGATTAGCAGCTTTGAGTGAGATTAGCAGCTTTGAGTGAGATTAGCAGCTTTGAGTGAGATTAGCAGCTTTGAGTGAGATTAGCAGCTTTGAGTGAGATTAGCAGCTTTGAGTGAGATTAGCAGCTTTGAGTGAGATTAGCAGCTTTGAGTGAGATTAGCAGCTTTGAGTGAGATTAGCAGCTTTGAGTGAGATTAGCAGCTTTGAGTGAGATTAGCAGCTTTGAGTGAGATTAGCAGCTTTGAGTGAGATTAGCAGCTTTGAGTGAGATTAGCAGCTTTGAGTGAGATTAGCAGCTTTGAGTGAGATTAGCAGCTTTGAGTGAGATTAGCAGCTTTGAGTGAGATTAAAGATATTGAAATAGAAAGGCCTTCAAAAAGAATGCAGTGGAAGTTGGCATCAGAAAATTTTAAAATATTAAAAGAAAATATGAAAGGAAGAAACTTAATTTCCAGTCCAATAATACTGAAGAAGATATTCACTGGAAGATATTCATTCAATCCCTCTAATTATAGACCGTTATCTATTCCTAATGTTTGATTTCTTGAAAAGATATAAAAGAAAAAAATTATAAAAAGCTTCATATTCAAGCTACACCACAAGGCAAAGTTGAATTGATTCTTTTGTCTTTTATTGAGACACACAAGGCAAAGGGAATGATTATCTTCACATTCAACATAAAATGGATTTACTTTTCTTTTTTAAATCATCTTCCTTTGCATTCATTGTTTTCCTTATTTAATAGAATTTAAGATAGTTTGTGGAGAACAAGGGAAATGAAACTTGGAAGTCAGCATGTTAAAACCACTCACCTCAATGAGTAAAGTGGGGATATTTCTTTGTATTTGTTTTCAATTTCAGTCTGACTCTTTCGCTGGGAAAGTTTTAAATAATATTCGCTCAAGCTTCAGGAGGCTATCTTAAGGCAATACCTCTCCTTTGGGGACAGGCTGGGTTTATTGCCTGGTGCCTGAGGTGGCCTCAAAAGGGGAAGTGCCAAAGGGACTTGAGCAATTTTTCTATGATATTGCTATTAAACTGACACGTGCTTTCAATTACAGTTTGAGAGGTTCTTGACCCCAGGTGTCTCGACCATTGCTACGGTGTATGCCCCCATTACTTTCCCACCAGCACCAGTGCTTGTTTTCCAACAGACAGCCACAGGTAACTTTTGATTTTTGCTCTTCTTATCACACATTATGCAATCATTACTCAATTTATAAATCGAAAATTCGTCTGTGCATTGAATACTGTTGCCATATCTGGTTGGGTGCTCCTATTCATTTTGAGGTTTTCAACAAAATCTGAAAAAAGTTTCTGCAATGTAATCATTCCTGACTTAGCATCTCGACCTCGGTCACTTTCTCAAATATTTTCATGGAAACTGCTCTGACAAGATTTTCTCTCTTGCCTTTTCCATGTGAATTTCAGCGTGCTACTGAATGTGCTTTGTGGTGGTGTAATAGATATTGGCTCGGAATGAGAAATTGAAGAGCTGAGTTCAAATTTGTTTAATTCACTTATGCACAAATCCATCTTTTCTTCCCTAAGCTATGGGTTAAATAGCAGGATAGATTGGGTAATATATCCTTAGTTGGCAAAAAATGACAACACTGTGGGGGAAACCTTCTGCCTCATCAGTGATGTCTCAAAAGAGACATGATCACTCATACATGTATCACGTATGGCAATTAACTTAACTAGATTTTGCATCTAGGTTCCACCCTTTTACCATTGAAATAGTTAAATGCAACTGCCACTTCCACTCCAACAGTTTCTTTTCTCACCTGTGGAACTCCTTTCTGTTTACTTGCTTCCTTAATAGCTACAATCATTCAAAATTTAAATGCAACATCAATTGCTATATTCTTGAATCCCATTCACCGTTTATCCTTTCCTCAATACCCCCTGGACCTAGGCTTTTCTTTCACTGTAATATCTCCGGTGCACTAGTGACAGCCCCACCTTGCTTGGTATAAAAAGATTAAACAAATTAAAAACATTGGAGGGAGCAACAAAGTGGCCAAGTAAGAATTATGAGTGCCTTAAAAAATTTGAGGACAACTTGAGATGGATCCTGGAACATTTCTTTGTTTAACTAAAGGATAAGTTAAAATGGATCCACCAATTTTTTTATGGTTATTGATGGGATCTCAGAGCATATATTTTATTCTTTTTTTTTTTTTAAACGAGAATTCTGCTTTAATTTTAAGTTTAATGTTAAACCAGTCACTTACTATTTGCTCATCAGGTTAGCTAAACAAAATTTTTATCTTTTTTCTTTCACTAAATAAAGTCAACAGCTGGCTGAATATTTCTTAACCAGAAACCAATGTTGTTATTTCATTCCTGATGTCTTTTCAGTCATTGCAAAATCATGTCTACAATAGCAGATTCAGATAATTATAAAGATACATAAAGCAAAGAAAACATGAACTTTAGGCAGTTTATGTTTTTTGATTCAGATGTTCAATGGCTTATTGGAAAAAATACAGTAAAGAAATTAAGCAGACATTGGTGGTTGAATTTAATAAAACCTGTTTAAATAGAAAAATATTTCTTTGCTTTTTTAAATTAGTTTCTGTTTTGATTATGCCATGTGTTTCCTTTTTTAATTTTTTAGGAAGCCACACCCTAATAGCTTCAGGATCAGTTTTGTCTCCTGACCCTGACCGAGTTATCACCAAACGTATTGTGCTCAGTGGACATCCATTCAAGATCAACAAAAAGACAGCTGTTATTCGCTACATGTTTTTCAATAGAGGTAAATAGCAAGAATTTGCAGATTACTTTTGTCTTTATAGTTTTGGATACTCAAAAAATGGTTTTTAGATTTTGTCATAGTAGTTGTGACTTAGTGATATCTCTCTCCAGTGTGTGTGTAGATGTGTTGTATACCTACCTATATACAGTAATAGTATGTTCCTATCCTCTTAAATATGTGGACACTATTGAATATTAGAGTAAAGAGGAGAGTAGGATGATTATACTGACTAGCAGTTCACTGGCAGTCTATCTACTTCATGCAGCGTTCGAGTCTTGTATTTGTTGAAATACTATTATTCCCAACTTCCGTTTTGGTGATTACGCACACAGTAACATTTTAGGGTTACAACAGTATGAATCCCATGGTTAGTGTGACTAATGTGTACATTAAAAGATACACACTAATCAAATATAATAAACTTACAGAAAATGATGTAATTTGTACTTCAAATTTTAATTTCTTTCACAATTTGTAATTTGCATACTTTTTTAATTAAAATATAGGTACATATAAGGGATGTGTGGTGTGGTATATTGGATATCGGGGAGCCGAGTTCAAATTCAAGCTGAATTCATTGCATTCACTGATGCGCAAATACACTTGGGAAAGGTATTAATCAGTCTATCCCTTCCAGTTATGGGTTAAATAACAGGACAGATTGGGTTCTATAGCCTTGGTCGGCAACCAGTCTACTGCAGAAAGCAATGGCAACCTACTGTGGGATAATCTTCTGCCCAGTCAGTCATGTCTCTTTCGAGACATGATCGCCCAAGTGTGTATCACGTATGGCACTTAACTGACTGACATAAAATAAAAAAAGCTAAGAATTAATGTTTATCAATCTGATTTTAAATTTTATTTTTTCTTTCTTTCCTCTTTTTTTTTTTATAGAGTGGTTTATTACATGGTATTTATCTGTTCACATAATTAGCTTAGAAATTAAAATGTTTATCAATGTTATTACAAATGATTTTTTCTTTTAACACATTGATTCTATTAAAGACTTTGCCTTCCATTTTCTTTTTATTAAATTCCATATATTTTCAATAGGATTTAAATTGGGTGACTGTGGCACCCAGTATAATAAGTTTCAATTTAATTTTCTTTAGAAAAAAAAAACCTTGTTTTCTATTTTTGAAAATTTTCCAAACAAAATTGCTTCCTGGTCTCTGTTGTATGAATCAACAAAATTTCTCCTGTGCTTTTGTTGGAAATTTTACTAAACGTATCATAATTATTAGTATTTTAACCTGAAAAATTTATTTATAATATTTTCATATTAAATGCATACATCTTTTATTTTTCAATATTTTTTAGAAAATATATATTTTAGTATATACTCTATATACATTATTCGGATTATTGTCCTCATCTTTGTTGCCATTTGTACAACACACGCTCCAGCCTTCTTCAGGTGCTAGGAATTTTGAACTGAACCCTTTATTATGATCACTGGGGTATATTCTCATTCTTTGTGCAAACCCTCAAGTCACTGGAACTAACCAATGTCTATATCCAGTGGGCCATGTCCAGTGATTTGACCCAAAGAGTTGTGAGTTCAATATCAGGCTACAGCAGTGGTGAACAAGTAACTTAGAGAGTTCAGTTAGAGGGAGATTACTCATGACTACCAAAAAGAGGCTTACAAATGGCAACAAAGATGAGGACAAAAGTTTGAATAATGTAAATAGTGTAAGTACTACTTCATCTCAGAAATACACTCCCGATCAAAAATTTCACCTGGTTCACACTCCACCCACATCTATTGAACAGGTTAAGGAGGCTCATCCCTTGTTCCCTGTTTAGGATGTGGTTTCCGGCTTTCTCTATTCCAATTTTCTCACTTTCAATCTTTTCACTCTTACATAGCCCCCTGCACATCAGTGGCATTACTGCCTTGCTCGGGGTGATATGATTAAAAAAAAACAAAAAAAAAACTTAAAAATCTTCAAAAAGAAATTTTTTTTTTTTTTTTTTATGGATAGATTTTAAACTCCACCCACTTAAGGTTACCAATACTACAATCTAAAAGGTTATGGAAACAAAAAGCTACATTCCAAACATTTTATTCAGAAATTTACATGAGGCTTTTTACACATGATCAAAATTATAAGACCAGGGGTATAAATTGTTAGATCTATGGTAATTCCAATGTTTTTAGTTTAGTTAGAGATTAGCAATCACTGCGTAAAGGTGTTACCATGCCTAAAGCAAGCAAACTTACCGAAGTTGAGCGTTCTAGAATTCCATAAGCAAGGTTTGCCACAGCGGGCGATCGCAGCTAAGGTAAATCGCAGTAAAACTGTGATTTGCAGCTTTCTAAAGAACAGTGAGAATTATGGAAAAGCAAAATCCTCTGGTAGGCCCCAAAAAATTTCTCCTGCATTGAGTAGGAGAATAAGACGGGTTGTTATGAAAGATGGGGGACTTTCTTCTAGTCAAATTAAGGCAGTCACAGATGCTGATTGCAGTCCCGTAACCATCAGACGACACTTAAGACAAAAAGGCATGGTAAATAAAAAGCGTAAACAAATTCCTTGGCTGATTCCACGTCACAAGGTGGACCGCTTAAAGTTTGGTCGTGAATACCAAACATGGGATGTTGAGAAATGGAAGAATGTGCTGTTTTCTGATGAGAAAAAATTCAATCTAGATGGTCCTGATGGCTTCCAACGATATTGGCATAAGAAAAACATGCCTCCTGAAATTTTCTCCACACGTCATAGTGGTGGAGGATCCCTAATGGTATGGGGTGCCTCCAGGTGGTGCAGGGTCGTCAGAAAGCGGCTGGTTATGTTAGCATGTTACAAAAAGCATCTTTGATGATGGAGGGCCATCGTTTTTGTGGGGGTGGATGATTATTCCAACAGGATAATGCTGCAATCCATGCTGCAAGACGGACCTTGACCTTTCTACAAGAATATGGGGTCCATCTCTTGGGACATCCTGCATGCTCACCGGACTTGAACCCAATTGAAAATGTTTTGGGATGGATGACAAGAGATGTTTATCGAAATGGCAAACAATATTCAATAAAAAAATGAACTTTGTGAAGCCATCTTCAGAAGCTGGAGCAACATCCCCTGAACCTTAATGGAAACACTTATTTCTAGCATGACTGACAGAATTTTTGAAGTCATCAAAAGCAGTGGAGGTAGAACTCATGATTAAATTTTGTTGTTGAATGTTTTCATACACTTTTGTAGAATTTTTGTCTCTGGTCTTATAATTTTGATCATGTGTAAATCACCTCATTTTATAAAAATGTAAATTTCTGAATAAAATGTTTGGAATGTAGCTTTTCGTTTCCATAACCTTTTAGATTGTAGTATTGGTAACCTTAAGTGGGAGGAGTTTATCCGTAAAAAAAAATTTCTTTTTAAAGATTTTTAAGTGGTCTTAAATTTGATCGGGAGTGTATAAACAAATACTGAAATTTCAGTATCTAATTATTCATTTTTATAACAAAAAATCAGAATTTCCTTGTTAAGACCTTCAAAATAAACAAAAAAAAAAATCAAAATATTACAAAAATTTTAGTAAACAAATATTCAAATATGTATTTTTATTATCAGCTTATATTATTAAACTTATAGATTTATAATTGTCAATTTTTTTTTTAATACTACAATTTCTTAGATAATGTAATACTTGCCAAATAAAGTAGTTACCAATTTTTAAATTTTAGAAGATTTTTAGTTTATCAGTAATTATGGTTAAATTGAGGAATGCTTCACTGCACTAATTGAGTTTGGTATAAAAATTTTGAGCACACTAATTGAAAATCGCTTGATTGAACGATTCTTATATATATGTGCACATGGCTAAGTGGTTAGAACATGTGCTTTCTGACCATGAAGCCCGGGTTTGAATCTTACCAGGGTTGATTTGTCAAGAAGGTAACTTCTTGATGTTATCAGTCTGGAGGAGGTGATCACAATGTGTGGCACCTTTTGGAAAGTACCTGAAAATCATATCACTGGTTGACCCAAGCCTTGTGAGTAAAATTGAGTAGATGCCCCCCTTTGTTGGAGTTGTTGGTGGTTGTGCTAGCTCAGTCACAAGTCATCATGATCAAGGGTTTGAGTGTCCTGATTTTGTTCAGACTGTTGTTCATGCTAGATAATGCGCTCTCTCCCAGAAACTGTAACTAAGGTCTGCTCAGTCTAGTTCCAGTATAAACCACAAGTGGGATCTATGGGTATTGAACAAATAAGCATGTCTGAGCAGGCATCTAAAATGAGGATTAGCTAACTGCACTGGTATCCCGAATATGAGTGGCCAGCCATTTATTACATTGTGCATATGTGTGTATGTGTGTGTGTGTGTGTGTGTATATATATATATATATATATTACACAAGAAAACTAATATATTTTATATTTGCCAAATGCACATTAATTATAAACAGGATGAATTTTCTATGTGAAACATTATTAAACACCATATTTCTGCCGTAGTTCCTCAAAAACATGTAAAATTTGTAATATATTTTAGAAAATGGAAGACAGCAAACCTTGTTTGTTATTTTTGTTCTTATATTAATAACCCTATCAAATCTAAACTAGCAATGACTAATATAGTGTATGAATTTCAATCTCCAGTACAAATTGTTTCTTGTCATAAATCAATTACCTATATTGGCCATACTACTACTTACCTGAGAAGATGCCTTACATGCCAGCTATAAAATGAAAAATTACATTAGAACATTACGACACTGGAAAAATATCCTTGAAAATGGCCTGTGAAGTGGCTGAAGGTGCTTGGAAAATCAAAAATTATGGAACATTTTTACATTCCTTATCTTCAACAAAAAGGAAGTGTAAGAATACTGGAAAATTTAAATAAATGAATAAAATATTCCTTGTTGGTCATTTTAACGAAACGTTTAAATGAAAGATTGCTGCCCAAATGTATGTATATATTAAACTTTGTGACTATTTTAAAAAATTCTCCTTTTTGGCAAAGAGTAATATCTTGGGAACCTTTTGTGCTTAAATGTAAAATAGGGGTGAAATTATGTATGTATGTATTCTTTATATATATATATATATATATATATATATATATATAAGGCTGGTTTCTATAGGTGAATTGGTAAGATAACCTTCCTCGAATAGATGAGTTCAAATTTTATTGCAAGCATACACTTTTTCAATTGATTTTACTTATTAGCAGTTGTGGAATGAAATTATGACCTGTGTGTTGTGATAAAAAAAGCAACAAATATTAAAACAAACTACAATGCTTCATCAAAAACAATTCAAATGTCTACTTTAAGAATTTGGTTGGAGAGTTACTTCCCTTGACTTACAGGCGCCATTTTCCCTATTGAAATATTTTTTTTCTCAAGTTTGAGATTCATCATGAGTAATTTCTTTTTATTGCTTTTTATTAAGCTTGTTTTTATTTAAAAAATATTCGAATCTAACTTGAGTAAATGGATGGCGGAACAAGATTTAGGAAAGATAGCAAAATGACAAACTTTAAGAGCTACTAAGGACAGAAAATTGTAGAGATCCATGATTGTGAACATCCTGAAAGGACATAGTACATAGAAGAAAAATGGTTTAAGGTGGTACAGAAAAATGTTTTTTCAAATGCTTACTGATCTATTCTCTCTTTCACAATGGCTGTTGTAGTATTCTAGTAATAAAACTTTTTTTTTCTTGTGTTCTGAGTGTGCTGTGTGAGCTATAGGCAAAAAAGCAGATTGTTATTTTTTTATTTAAAAGAATTTTTTTAAAATAAACATTTCACCCCAAGCAAAGCAGTACTGCCACTGGTGCACAGGGAGTTACAAAAGAGGAGAGATGAAAAAGAGGAGCAAGTTACAGTGGGTGACAGACTATATATATATATATATATATACATAAAAATAAGGATGTGCAGTGGGTATCAACTCGGAATGAGGAACTGGGGAGCCAAGTTTGAATTCCAGTTGAATTCCTTGCATTCACTTACACACAAATACCCGTGAGAAAGGTATTAATCAATCTCTTTTCCCTCCAGTTATGGGTTAAATAACAGGACAGATTGGGTTCTATAGCTTTGGCTGGCAACCAGTCTACCACAGAAAGTAATGGCATGGATAATCTTAAAGAGACATGATCGTCCAAGCGTGTATCACGTATGGCACTTAACTGACTGATACATAAAAGCAGACTTTTAAAGAAAAATATACATTTTTGAAGGAAAAAAAAATTATTGCCATAGTATATTTTTTGAAGGGAAAAAATTATTACCAGCAATACATTTTTCAGTTCAAAACTAGACATCTTCAGTTTTCTAAAGTAAAAAAAAAATAATCATCAAAATCTGACTAAATCAACCTTCTCACTATAACTAAACATTAAAAAATACCTTAAAACCCCACTTTTTTTTTTTTTTTTTTTTTTGCATGAAATAATTCAGAGAGGTTGATATGCTGTAAAAAACAAACTCTAAACTCAATTTGTCCATGCTTTGAATATTGCTGCCACATATGGTCTGGTGTTTTTGCTTTATATTTAGACATTCTTGATAAAATCCCAAGAAGAATCTGCACTGTCAATCTGACCTAGGATTTCAGCCTTAGTCCTTTTGTTGTCGCTGTGATGTAGCTTACCCATGCCTTTTCTCTAAATACTTTTGGGGTAATTGTTCTGTTTAACTTTCCCCTATGGTACCTACACTTTATGAATTTAAGCATACTACTAGATTAGTGGCAAGGTTTCATTATTTTGCAGTTGAAATTGTTAGATGTAACCATAAGTTTTATGCTAACAGTTACTTTTCTCATACTTCTTGCTCATAGAACTCTTTTTGAACTTCTTGGTTTTCAATCAATTTTGATTTTCAAAAATTTAAATGCAATGTCAGTCATTAGCTTCTATCTTAATTCCTGTTCTTTTTAAGTTTTTGATCCTTTATAATATTTTTCTTCTATTTTTTGCACTTCGTGTTAGTTACTTTGTTATCTTGCTTGGGGTGAAAAGATTATTAAAAAAAAAAAACGTGGGTGGGAAATAGCTTCTTGGCCTCTGTTGAATGAATGAACAAAATTTATCCTGGGCTTTTATTGGTTTGATTCTTTTTGGAGTTCAGCCAATAAAAATTGGTTTGACCATTGTTGTGGCTTTTCTATATAGAATGCTATATGGCTCATATTGATATATGCTTCTATTTGCAGATGATGTCCATTGGTTTAAGCCTGTAGAGCTGAGGACTAAGTGGGGACGACGTGGACACATTAAAGATGCACTGGGTGAGTTTTTATTCATTTATTTTAAAACTTGTTTTAATACAACTGATTTCAAATACTACAATTTGCAGATAAAAAATTTATTTGGTTTATTTGGAGAAATGTTGGCAATAGAGTGCACCTGCACAGTTTATTTAAAAAAATTGATCATGTAAGTAAACTTGCTTTCTGTGATACATTAATGTTATTTATGGACTGACACACTTTTTTTTTTTTCTTTTTTTAATATACCATTCCTTGGTAAGTCCCCCTCTCCGACAATGGTAAACTATTTACAATGAGCTGTAAATTTTTTCACATAGAATTAAAATTCTTGGTCCAACCAAGATGTCTTTCAAAAATTTGGTTGGATTTTAGGAAGTAGATGAGGTTGAGAACTTTTAATGAGGGTAGTACTAAAAATTCACCAAATGAGTAAACATTTAAAAAAAAAAATTAACTGTTAGTTATTTCATAAGTTTGTTTTTTGCTGACAAAATTTTATTTTCATATGAAAAAAAATTAGTTCATTGTAAATATTTCACTTTTGAAAAAAAAAAATTTATCAAAGTATGTTATATTCATTAACTAAAATTTAAATTTTTTTTTAATGTGTCTTAATACACATGTCACTTTCTCCTTAAAGGAATGTGTTCTTTTTTAATTAGACTGGCATTAGTGAAATCAAAGTTGTCGTGTGTTGTTTCAATGTAAAATATGAGAGAATGTTTGTCTAAACACAAGTTTTTAAAGAGAAAGTATTTTGAAAACATAATAGCATTACTGCCAACTGTAAACACATACAAAAGATTATATTACTTTGTCATATTTCTGCAGATCAATTCTTCATGAATATAACTTATGTTTACCTACTGCATAAAAATAAATCAAATAATACTAATTCTATCTTCAATGAAAAATTCCAACCAAAACAAATTTATCACATTTAGCTGCAATTCAGTGACAGCAACATTCCTCATACACACCTTCAAGTAAATAAAAAAATATCCAACCAAATATAGAATCACATCTTGCAACATTTCATGGATTTATACAGAAATGACATCAACAGATTTTTCCTCATTTACATATACTCATATTAACTAACTTTTCATAAACACATGTACTATTACATGCTTTACCATCCAAATATCGCTCACGCATATATTTAAAAATTATCCATTGCTTTAATACATGTGACGCATGTATTAACACACACATACACATATATTAGCGTCATCATCCAACATATGCCTAAACAGACAAATGTTTCTTCACAAACATACATTTATACTATTATTCACTTTACCATTCAAAATATTCCATGCACATACATTTAAAAATTGTCTATTGCTTTAATACACATGACATACAACTGACCAATAAGAAATAGCCCAAAATCATAAAATGCCAGTATTGTCTTTTTCATATTTCTCTTGATTTCTGAAGAAATTTTAATAAAAGTGAAACATGTTAGATTGAGATGTTTCTTATTTGTTTTTGTTTTTCTATCTATTTGCACACTTACAGATGCTGATAGGTTTTTAATGTAGTGTGCCTCCATGACCTATAAGTGGAGAATTGAGTGGATCCTAACTAGTTTCTTAATAAATTGTATTATCTTAACAAAAGGACTGGACTGAATTTTCCTTTTTATAAATTTTTTTATCATCATTTTGATTAGCAATTTTAATTGTCCTGAAAGACTTAAATTTTTAGAAAATCTTTTTAAAAGATTGACTGAACAAAGGCTTTCTTTAGAAAAATGTTTAAATGAATAAATTGGAAGTGTTTACCTCACCTTATGTTGGTAATTTGTTCCAGGAGAGGCAACCTAGATTCAAATTCACTTGTCACTAGGCAAAATCACAACCATTCCCAGTTCTGTATTTTATTTATAAATGCATTTTTAGTAATATATAGTCAATAAAAATCTATTTTACGCTCACAAACAAATTTTACTTTTTAATATAGTACATAAAAAAGTAATCTAAATTTATGAATACATGCACGTATATACTTCTACATGTAGATGTTTACAATTTGGCAATCTGTACAGTACATTACGGACTCATTATTTGAGAATGTGGTTTGCTCTAAGACATAAAATAAGATGATTTTGTAAAGTTAAAATAACAAATAGTTATTAAAATTATTTTGTGATAGTAGAAAATAAACTAATTTATGTTAAATTTACCAATATTTACATTCAGTTTATTTACATCACAGTCATAGATGGCTGTGGATCATCATCATCATCTGTAGTACATGATTTTATGTCCTCTTAATGCTTTTCTAGTGATATTACGTTTTCAATATTTGTGATAGGCAGATGTAAAGTCAAATAAAATGGCATAAACTCTTTTTTTTTTTTTTTTTTTTTTTTACAAATGATGTATAATTGAGAATGACTTAACACAAGGTATACCTGTACTTTGGTTTCTTATAAAAAGTGACTCGGATGATGCAAACTTTAATTTAACTAATCTCCCTTGAGTTAGCTTAAAAATATGGGACTAATTCAGTGATGCTCCTAACATAACATGTCTGTATGATAAAAATTAAAAGAAAATATTTTTCTGTTAAATTGCACCAACATAAATTAACAAATAAAAACAAAATGGTGACTGTAGCACAAAAATAAATTAATAACAAGAGTGCTGATTTTAATACATGAACAAAACATTTTTGCTATTTTGGTTGTTAGTAGCACCAGCAATTCTTTGTTCTGCTGGTCAACTTTACCTTACTTCATTCTAAGTACTTAATTACGTTTCTATCCCTAATGTATGTGTTCGATAAAATCTTTCTCTTGAACTTATTTTTAAATGTTTCATATTACAATTTTTATTTCTTTATTTTTAAATGTTTGCCTTACCTTATATATGGTAAACAATTTGTGGTAAGAAAACTTTTCTTGGTAAATAATTCAAGTGGATCCGAGTAATATTAAAAATTATAAAATATTGGAAATAATACACAAAAAGAGCTCAATATATTTAATTTCAGAGCAAATATTTATTAAACACTAAATTCCAAATCACCTCATCTGATGAATTTGGGCAGACAAATATGTCAGTCATCTGTTAGTCGACTATTCCCCATATGAGGTTATTCAAAATTTGTTTAATATACATATCTGAGTTAATCCATTTCATAACATTTCTTAAAATATGTTTTTGGATTTCTGTATTGTTTACTTGCTCATGAATTTAATGTTAATTCTTGATCACATCATATTTTTTCTGGCATGGTAAACTTGCTGGTGAACAAATATATATGCTTTTCAAAGAGGGAATCTTGGGACTTGGATATCAAGTTTTAACTTAGACTATTGCACGCATCCTTACTCTTTCCCTGGCTTCTTTGGCTACATGGTTCTAATGAATATGCAAAACCACTGTAAATTCTTGCCTTGTGTCTGTGACAGTGGTAATTACATTTTAAGTTTAAAACTCTCTTCTTTTTTTTTTTTTCTTTTTTCTCTCTCTCTCTCTCAAATAGAATAAGTAACTTCTCAGTATATGCCCAGCCTAATGACTGTTTCTGATACTAACTCAAATGTGTGTAGGGGATGCATATGCAACCCAGAGCAACTTTTGAACCCCTCTCCCCACACTTCTCTTATCTCTATGCATTTTTTATGCATATGAGTGAGCTTACCTTGGTGCCCTAGGTCTGGTTGATACAATGTTTCTAACCTAAGGAGGAATTCTGCTGTCATAACCATGAAGCAGATGAGACTTGAAGTATTGTTTAAATCTTTCCTGGGTTATTTGTTACCTCATTAAGGGTGCTGGAGGTAAATGCTTCCTGGATTTTGGTGTTATTTGCCTGATAGTCAGAAACCTGAACCTTTGATTAACTTAAAACGAGGCTATCCTATCAGCAGGTGTATAACATTTAGTCTATTGTACTGCCGGTGTGTGTTGTGGTACAGTGGATATCGGCTCGGAACGAGAAACTGGGAAGCCAAGTTCAAATTCCAGTTGAATCCATTGTATTCACTTACACGCAAATACCCTTGGGAAAGGTATTAATCCGTCTCTTCCTTCCAGTTATGGGTTAAATAGCAGGACAGATTGGGTTCTATAGCCTTGGTCGGCAACCAGTCTACTGCAGAAAGCAATGGCAACCTACTGCGGGATAATCTTCTGCCCAGTCAGTCATGTTTCTTTCGAGACATGATTGCCCAAGCGTGTATCATGTATGGCACTTAACTGACTGCTATTTTGTGGATGGTTTCTGCACTTTGCTATTGTCTCTGGTGCAGCCTTTTGATGTCATGATGACAGGTTCTCTTATGGAAATGTCTTTGGTTGACTCAATCCAGGTTATTATGAGTGTATCTCTAGTGGGTGTCTGTTTCATTGTCTACTAGTTGCCCACCAAAGCAATCATAAAAGCAATCAAATTGACTAACAAAACTAGTGAATCAAACATTAAAAAAAAAAGGAAAAAAAGTAGGCTCCAGGTATATCATGTCTTGCACCAATGTAAGGGGTCTGCATTCCAATTTTCCAGAAGTCGAACTATATCTTCTTCAGTCTAAATCTGGCTTCTTGTTCCTGTATCAATACCTCAATCCCATTACAGGAGCTCACAATTTTGGTCTACTCACCCATTAACAAAACATGATCACTTAAATCACCATAGTCATAGACTCGGTGACTACCTCAAGGATAGGTTTCCCTGTGGCAGGGACACAAAAAATGAAGGCCCTGATTTCCCGTTTATGTGCTTCTGCATGACATGTATTCATAATGCCACATTCATTTTTACTCTGTATCGTCCTCAGGATGAAAGGCTGGTGATCTTTGATCAAATATCAGAGAGGATTAAAAATTCTTCACCAAATTTCATTACCAACTTTCAGAAATACTTCAATATTCACTGCAAAGAGTTGGTTAGTCCACTCTAATAAAGCCAACAAAGAAGGCAGAAATTGCAAGATTTTTCTATCGCATATAAACTCAAATTATTGAAGAACCCACTCGTCCCAGATACGATGGGACAGCAAGTGAACCTCCTCAACACTTTTTTTAACATCCTGCCCTGACAAATTCTCAAAGTTTTTTTCTCTCATTGGCATGTCAAACCATTTCCTAGTCAGTGTACAGATTGACTTGAAACTAATGACATCCTCTGATTTACCGTTTCATAGAACTGTTTTTCGCTATGAGAAGGAAGACTGGGACAGCTTTTAGTTCTATAAGATGTAAGCTCGTCTTCCAACATTCTTCAGTCACGCTCCCCCAAAAACTGCTGCTTTAATCTCAAAATGGATCTTTTCTGGAACAAAGTGTTTTATCCCCCCCTCCGATTGTTTACTGGTGTCTAACTATAATAATAGTAGTTGTGGATTCTGAACCTATCAGTCATTTAAGTGCCATATCTGTCCATACTCGCAAGATCATATCTCTTGTGATTCATGACTGACTAAACAGAAGATTTTCCCGCTGTAGGTTGCCATTACTTTCTGCTGTAGACTGGTTGCCAACTAAGGCTATAAAATTCAAACAGTCCTGCTATTCAGCCCATAGCTGGAGGGAGAAGAGGTGTATTCATACTTTTCCCAAGGGTATTTTCATGTAAGTGAATGCAATGAATTTAACTGGAATTTGAACTCAGCTATCCAATTTCTCAATCCATACTGATATCCATTGCACCACAACACACATATTTACTTTTCAATAACATACACTGACTTTACCAATGCACCCTTTGATAGTTTCGGTCACTCAGACTCTGGGCCTGATGTCCAACCTTTAACGTGTATACTTCTAATTATGTGGCATCAGCCTAAAAGTGACCATGAATTGGAACCCAAAAGTTACGCCCCAGTTGTTGATGGTGGTACAGGATTTGCTGTAGCTGTACAGGCCCAGATGAAAATGTTATTAAATTGTGAGTGAAAACATTTGATGCATATGAAGATGCTTTGCCCCTAATGTTGCTGTGTTGTTTTCTTTCCTTTGAGCACACTTCATCTTGGTGGCAAGCCTCTGTATCTTCTCTCACTCAGTGAAAATTGCATCTCAAGTGTGAGCAATTGTTGACAATGCCTTACCATCTCTTGATTACCATCCCCTTTATGTCACGTCGATTGAAGATGAGGTTGCTATTGTACCCTCTTGTCAGTGACCAGGTCCCGATACAAAAGGACCTTTGGAATCCTCTCATCTTTCCGTGTTTTACTGTTGTAGTGAGGCGATGACAGAATATCCTCTCTATGGTGCAGACCTGAGCAGGGTTTTATGTGAGCTCAGCAGTTATCTTCATGCCATCAAAGATGTCCAAGGGGAAAATAGTCTAATAAACTTGGCACCTTAAGTGATATTACTGTCTCTTTTTTATATATTTAGAACTTGAGGGAACTGATAACTCTGCTAGCAGATTAATGATTCTTAGCAGATGGAAAGGCAAGATACTGGGTGTCAATGAATAACAATAAGGTCCCAATACTCAATTTTCCAAAAAGGTTGGCTAGCCAGTAGTTAGCTATCAATTTTGTTGCCTTTTCTACAATTGCATGAGTGAAAGAAATGAAGACAACACCTGCAGGGCAGAAGATGAACATTTTTTGCAAGGAATGTCTTTGATGTTTTTTCAACAATATATATATATATATAGCAATTTGGGAGAAAGATGTATGACAAAGTGGAAAAAGTTTTCAAAAACATTTTCCACATTATCATGTATATATATATATATATATATATATATATATATATATATATATAATGTGTGTGTGTGTGATCAAAGTATAGTATCTGTATGAGTCTCAGCATTTCTGACCTAGGATCATACATAATGTCAATTAGGAAAGAATTTGAGAAAAAACTCTGGGAGAGGAGGAAATAAACTTGTGGAAAAAAGAAAACCAGGTGATAGGAAAAATATATGCAGAAGAAAGGATGGAGACAAAAGACAGAGTTGCTGGATAGATATCATGAGAAAATGAGTGAATGAGTTTGAAAAGGATGGAAATGTGTGAGAATTGTGATATATTAACATTTTTCATTCAGTGATAGAGTAAAAGAAAGATGAAGAGGTCACAGTAGACAATAACCTTTTTTCATATCTGAAACTAAAGCATGTTTACATAATATTTAGATAAAAAAAAACAACGTAGATGAGCAACAAAACTTAAGGATAAGGGAAAGAATAAGAAGATATAGGTAGACTCTGGGGTTTTTGCAAATCAGTGGATCCCAACCTTTTTTTTTTCTTGACCACATTTTCAGAATGAAAATTTGTATGCACCTCAAAAGTACATTAAACAAAACAAGAAAAAAAAATGCAGTGAGTTAAAGGGAAATAACCACGGATTCAAAGTTAAAACACCATCGTTGATAACTTTCTCCTTCATTTTGCAGACCCAAGCTAATATATTAATACTTGACATAATGCAAAAATACAACAATGACAAAATCAGTCAATAATTATTTACACAGGTATTCATGTGTGCAATTACAAGTAATCCATAATAATATTTTAAATTTTAAAATCCTACTTTTTTTTGCCATATGAATGTTTTGAAACTATTTTTAGATCTTTGATTGTCTTTCAATCATTCCACCTTGCCTGTTATTCTCTTCTGATGCATTTATGAGATGTGCTTTACAATTCAAGAACCACTGCTATAGATGCATGTGATGCTTTTCTTTTTAAATAATTTCATCCCAAGCAAGGCAATAAAGCTACTAAGATGAAATCTTTGATGTCAGCATATTTTTCATTGATCCAGTTTATGTATATAAAAAAAATATTTTAGTTTAATGCTGAAATGCACTGATTCTTTTATCCTGTTAATCGCATTTACCTTTTCTATTTTTTTATTTTAACATTATTTAATGGATACTCGTATTTGAGTGGATAGTCTGTTTAATTATACAAACAGTCAGTCAGTTTAAGTGCCATACGTGATACACGCTTGGGCTTGAAAGAGACATGACTGACTAGGCAGAAGATTATCCCGCAGTAGGTTGCCATTGCTTTCTGCGGGAGACCGGTTGCCGACCAAGGCTACAGAACCCAATCTGTCCTGTTATTTAACCCATAACTGGAAGGAATAGACGGATTAATACCTTTCCCAAGGGTATTTGCGCGTAAGTGAATGCAATGAATTCGGCTGGAATTCGAACTCGGCTGGAATTCGAACTCGGCTCCCCGTTTTCTCGTTCCGAGCCGATATCCAATGCTCCACAACAAACAGTACATTATATAATTTCCACCGTCCTAAATTGTTTGAGAAATCCAATTTGGAAAATATCTAATTGTAACTAATGTAAACAAACACAACCAAACAAAATATTACAAAACCATATGAAAATTTATGGAACTGACATTGACTGACATATTTGAATTTTATTTGTTTTAACATTATTTAATACTATTTGAACTGATATATAAATTTAAAAAAAATCAGAACATCTATTTAAAAAAGCTTAAACTGAATCTTGTCTACCATGAATCTTCAATAGTCTTGTAAAACAGGTCAGATCTAATGACAGTATCTCTCCAGTATTGGGAGTATGCAAGTTCGATTTTAGCCAGTAGATAGATAATTTCAAAATATTTCTTGAACAATTTAGGCCAGTGGAAATTATATAATGTACTGTTTAATTATACAAACAGATTATCCACTCAAATACGAGTATCCAATAAATATTGTTAAAACAAAATAAAATAAAATTAGAATATGTCAGTTAATGCCAGTTTTGAAAATTTTTGTATAATTTCGTAACATATTTATGTATATTTTCATAGGGAATAATGTTAGATATTTATTATATTTATTTTATATTTAATACATTTATTACATTATTATATATTTACTTGTATATTTGTTTATGCTTATATATATATATATATATATATATATATATTGTATATTTGTTTATGCTTATATATATATATATATTATATTGTATATTTGTTTATGCTTATATATATATATATATTATATATTTGTTTATGTTTATGTTATATATATATATATATATATTGTATATTTGTTTATGCTTATATATATATATATATATATATGTATATTTGTTTATGCTTATATATATATATATATATATTGTATATTTGTTTATGCTTATATATATATATATATATATATATATTTATATTTATTTATATATATATATATATATATATATTGTATATTTGTTTATGCTTATATATATATATATATATATTGTATATTTGTTTATGCTTATATATATATATATATATATATTGTATATTTGTTTATGCTTATATATATATATATATATTGTATATTTGTTTATGCTTATATATATATATATATATATATATATATTTGTTTATGCTTATATATATATATATATATATATATGTATATTTGTTTATGCTTATATATATATATATATATATATATTGTATATTTGTTTATGCTTATATATATATATATATATGTATATTTGTTTATGCTTATATATATATATATATATTTATGTTATTTATATATATATATATATATATATATTGTATATTTGTTTATGCTTATATATATATATATATATATATATTGTATATTTGTTTTTCGTGTATAGGCACCCATGGTCACATGAAATGCGTCTTTGATAAGCAGCCCAAATCACAAGACACAGTACTGATGAATCTGTACAAGAGAGTCTTCCCTAAATGGACCTATACTGTCAGGGTCCCAGACCCAGCCCTTGTGGAGATCTCAGAAGAAGTTGACATGGAGGCTGATGCGGAAGAGAAAATCGGAGCTGCCTTCAGCATGTTTGACTGAACTTGTGAATAAAACATAACCATAATTTTTATCTGAATTTTTGGCATGAGAAGTTATCTTTATTTTTTTCACCAGGACTTAAATGTTTTCATGTTTGTTTGTTTTTATTATCACAACATTTTAGGTATTGTGCTCTCCATCTGTCATCAATTGCCTGTCAATTATATCCATGGATATAAATATCATACACGTATATATTTTTTTTATTTTTTATTTAATTTTTTTTAATGCCATATGAGACAAAGTAAAAAAATTCACATATAGGGTATTTAATTTTTTTATTTTATTTTATTATTTTATTCAGTAAAAGCATAAGCTGTTAGTGTGATGGATATTGGCACAGAAAGGGGAATGGGTAATCTGAGTTCAAATCCTGACCCAGTCTGTTGTTCATTTTTACACAAATGCCCTTGGGGAAGGGCTTTCATCCAGTTGTTCTCTCTCCCAAACTATGGATTAAATAGCTCTCTAGCTTTGGATTGCTACCAGTCTAGGAGAAAAAAATCTAAATGGCTGATCATATATGGAGAGAAAAGGAGAGATCACCACCCTCGGTGTGATGAAATTGAAATAATATACAGAGAACATCACTGAAAAATATGAGAACTTAAGTAATCCGCACATATGCTAGGCTACAAAAATCCAAGTTGGCCAAACAGAGAAATGAATGCAATATGGGAACTAGTAATACAGAAAGATTGAGAAAAATAACAAAATAAAAATGTTATATGAGCTCTGGTTAAAAAAAAACAAAAAAAAAAATGTCTACTGAAATAATAGAACATTAAATTAAAGAATTCAATAATATATATTCATTGTTTATGTGTGAGATAGTGTGAGTGAACAAGTGATCACGAAATAACATTTTTAATAAACATTATTTTCCTTATGGAATTCAGAGTGACATTCAGAAATCCAAACTGGCCACATGTGGCCTGTGGGATGCAGTTTGCTCATACCTGCCTTGAACATTATAAAAAATCTCTTATTCAAGGATGTAATTGAATCAGTTTTTTAGCTTCAGTAACACGGGATCGTATTATTATACACCATAAAATACAGCAGGTGAAAAGAAACCATATTTAGTGAAGGAGAAAGGATGGAAGAAAAAAAGAAAAAAGGTAGACTTGATGGCTGAATACAAAGAGAAAATGTGTGAATATTGTGGTATGTTAAAATTTTTATCTAGTGATACACAAGACAGAAAATAAATGATAGGATGCAATAAAAAATGATTTTATTCCCTTTTCATATTTGAAACTAACCCATATTTCGAATAATATTGGAGCCAATAAAGATTGTAAAGGACGAGGAAGAAAATAGGAGAACCAATGATTCCTTCTAGTTTCCAGAATCGGTCGGCAACCTTTTGCTAATTATGTGCCAATTTAGGGTTTTAAGATCATTCATCAACAGTATACGTATTTTTATACAAGTCAAGGTCAGTATACGTGTTCTACAATATATTTTATATAGTAAAATATACGATAATATGCATACAAACCACATTAATAAAAATGTTTTTTTTTTTTTTTTTTTTTTTTTTAAGTTATTAATGTGAGCTTTTCCCTTGCATCCAATTGCTCAGCATCGGCAACATTGCTACTTTGAGTTTTACACAATTTTCTAAATGTTCAGGTGTTAGGTAACTTTGTTGTGAACTTAACACTGCCTTCATATCAAAGATTTACTCACAGTAAGTTGAACCAAAAACCAGCAGAAGAGCAAAAGCAATTCTTTTCAAACAGGAAAGATCTCGGGAGGGGTGTCCAACAGTTGAGAATAGCAGCAGACTTTTCTGAAGTTTCATTTTCTAGAGACTTCCTTAGCTTATCAAATCATGCCATTGGAAATTGCTTGACGTGCCTTGTATGGCATGCTTGCCGTAGCTTCACTGACCCCTGCTCTAAGAAGTGGGACTGTTGGTGAAGTTCATTGTCAGGTCATAGATACTGTACATGCAACCCCTTTCCCACAGACGAAACGTTGCAAGCCTTTTGCTATTTTCAGGGAAAGTGTTCAAACAAACTACTTTCCTTAGTTCCACCAATCCTAACCTTTACGGCTAAGACCCGCCCTCCCATGCACCTGATAGCGAATCACCCTCATTTCTTTCATATTCAACTGGTGAGTTGAAAGTTCCGCTCAAGCAGCTTCTTCCCATGAACAACTGCTCTGTGGAACCAGTTCCCCATGAGCATGCTTTCCCTATCACGACAGTCTTAACGATTAATCCTAGACTTGAACAGCTTATCTTCGCCAAATATCTTCATAAACTGTGCTTCTTACCTCTCACTCTGTAACCGTCTACGTTGAGTGGCACTGAGAATACCATCAACAGAGCGTGTAAGCAAGGAAAAAATTTTCAGGAAAAAATGAACAAAAATGACAGTTGTACTTCACTTTGTTCTACAAGTGGAACATATTTTAAAACATTTTCTGCTTTAGCCACCACAGAGAAACTTTCCTGCCTACCATCAGAATGGATGACGCTAGTCTCCAAGAGTGCAACACACTGCATCGAATCCATAGTTGCATCTACTGCTAGGAAGGTTGGATCACTGTGTCGGGCCAGGAAATTTTCTCATCAGAATCCATTTTGCACATTTATAATTCTATCATTCGTCTGTGCATCGAATATTGTTACCATATTTGGTTGGGTGCTCTTGCAATTCATTGCGCAGTTCTCAACAAAATCCAAAGGAGGATCTACAATATAATCGATCCTGACTTGGCAGCCCGCCTTCATTCATTTTCTCACCAAAGTGATGTGGCTTCCCTCTGTCTTTTCTATAAGTATTTTCATGGCAAGTACTCTGATGAGCTTTTTTCCCCCCAGGTATCCCGACTACATGTATTTATCTGTGCTACTAGATTGGTACCCTTTTCCTATCGAAATAGTAAAAATTTAACTCTCTCTTTTACTCTAATATTTTCTTTTCTCGCATTTCCCGTTTGTGGAACAACCCTTCTTTTTGCATGCTTTCTTGATAGCTGCAATCTTCAAAAGTTTAAATGCAGTGTCAATTGCCATCTTCTATCTCCTTAATTCCCATTCATCTCTTATCCTTTCTTCGACATCTCCTGTACCTTGATTTATTTTCTCTCACTATAACCCCCTGCACACCAGTGACATTCCTGTCTTTTTGGAGTGAAATAATTATATAAAAATATATACAAAACAGACGTCAGTTTTGATTATTTTAATTTTATTAATAATACACACGGAGACTAAAATACAATATATGTTTTCTCATCGTGTTAAAATACAAGTTAGTATATATAACTGATACAGTATTTGTGCTATATTTCTGAAATGAGGTAGTATTTACAGTATTCGGACTATTGTCTTCATCTTTGTTGTCATTTGTACGACGTTTCGGCCGTTGTACGCTTTCTTCATGTGTTAGGAATTTCGAACTGAACCCTTTATTACGATCACTGGGGTATATGAACGCCATTCCTTGCGGGAAGCTTCGATTGGGAGTCATGAATTATTTGTTGACCACTGAACTCACAACTCACATCAGGAACTAACCAGCGTCTATATCCACTGGGCCATGTATGTATGGGTCCGTTACCTATAGACTCCGAAACGGCTGAACCGATGTTCTTGGAAATTTACACAGTTGTACTATAAGCGTCTGCGAGTGTTCTTAGCTAGGTTTTGTGTCGAGGTATCTCCGATAAATATCAAAAATCGATAATCGAAAAAATCGGGTTATAGAAGTTGTCCGATTTTAATCAAATTTGATACACTCATAGACAAAGACATAAGAAACGATATTCAGAAGTTTCAAGGTTGCAGTTCTTACAATAGTGCAGAAAATCGATAATATATATATATATATATATATATATATATATATATAAAAGGCAAGATGTTTGTGTGTGTGTCTGTTTATCTGCCTGTATGTCTGTATTTTTTCAGCCCTTTTATTTTAGCTTTGTTTCGGGTTTGGTTCTAAGTAGGTATAATTGTAGTTCTTAATCTCAGCCATGATACCATTTACTCAGAGGACTTATTTAGCCTTCAAAATTCAGTTTACGACGAAAAAAACTTATTTGATATCGATACCAGGAAATCAAAATTTGACTTACATCCATTCATTTTTCTTTCAGTCTACGGTTTCGCTTTAACTGGAAACAATTATTGCTTTTTATTTCTTTCGTGCCAACGTCCAAAGAGTCTGAGCTCCAGGACCATGGATTAGTTTTAAAGCTTTCATTACACCCGAGCAACTCCAGGCTATACTGCTAGTATATATATATATATATATATATATATATATATATATATATATATATATATATAATAAAAAGAGCTCTTTGTCTCATTGCTTTTTTAACGAGACTAGATGGGCGCCCATTTGGTCAATGTCCAGACACGCGAGCTTTTTATACTTGCCTTGACACTGAACAGTGTTTCTCTTATATTTACAGAAACTTTATATTCGAGTCAAAAGCCGTGTCACATCGCGCCTGGAATCGACAGATACGAAGAGCAGAGATTATTTTCGTCTTCCGTTCATTTTTATCTTGCATTCCTTTATTATTTATTTGCTTTGCCTTCTTTCATTTCTATCATTCCCTATTTATATCTGTGTACATGTCTAAGTTTTAACGCATGACGCAAGTTTGCAAAACATAGGATCCAGGGAATTGGTAACACCAGGTATTTTACTTAGTTTGGCGGCTCGCTCTCTCTCTCTCTCTCTCTCTCTCTCTCTCTCTCTATCTATATCTATATCTATATCTATATCTATATATAAAGGATTAATTCAAAGATGTTGAATGGCCATTTCGATATGAAGATCCCCACGGGGGACGACACATCACCTCAGCAACAGAAAAAAACCTTTCAGAAACTTTTTTTTCTGTTGCTGAGGTGATGTGTCGTCCCCCGTGGGGATCTTCATATCGAAATGGCTATTCAACATCTTTGAATTAATCCTTTTTTAATATATATTTGCTCTAATATTTTATTACACGGAGCTCTCTTCCTGTATCATTTTTTAATATTAATTAGGATCGGGTTTTTTGGAATTTACCTTCCTGCTTTTTTCCCTTGGATTGAAGTATCTGAATTAAAATATATATATATATATAATAACGATTTGTACCCACTAATGGCTTTAAAAAGAACAGACGTCATATTATTTAAACCCGAGGAACCTTTCGGCCAACTCTTATCAAGGGTTCTCGTTGGCTTTAATTTTAAGGGAATTAAGGAAAAGGACAAGGCAAAATAAATTAAATTACTTACATTGCTGGGAGATGATGGAACTCGTTTAAAATAAATTTATTGAAAAAAAAAATACATAAAATGTAAGGGGGGTGTACACATGTAATTTCACAAGAGTGTTTAAAAGTGAAAAAATGTTACACTCACAGACTCACCAGCAATTGTAAGGAGCGTAAAAACCGCTCTTTCTGTCTGCACAAACTCGGCTGTTGAATTTTCAAGCAAATTGCTTCCAAAATACGTAGATGATGTGTAGACCGAGCACTGTGCAAGACAGTAAACCAGCTGTCCTCATAGGCCGAGGCACACACTTGATTGTCCAAAAGATGTCGGCCAATAGCGGAATCCAGAACAGATTGTGTTGTTCTTATAGGTCTGAGAGAGCCACTAGAACGTATATTAGCGGGGACGTGTTGTGAAACCCGCGTCTCCAACCTCAGATCGGTACGTCCTATGTATGCCGCATCACAACAGCATTTAAATTTGTAAACAATAGAACTTTTTCGAAAATAGGACAACCTATCTTTACTGAAGGAAGGAAACACAGGTCTAGTCCGTCCCTTTCAATCTCCATGGCAACACGTAACTGGACTGCAAAATAACAGGACGAAACACATGCCGAAACTCTGTCGGCTACAGTTTGACATCTTCTACCAAGCCAGGCTATTTTCAGATACAAGGGACAGCGGCTAGGTCCTTCAACCTTAGGTTCTTTATAACGTTTGATCTTGCGATCAATTACCCGTTTCACCACATTAACCGGATACCCGTTGCCTTCGAAAATCTCCTGCAAGCGAATTCATTCGCTTTCTAAACACTCAGGAGAACAAATATTCAAGGCACGGTGAACCAAGGTTTCTATCAGGCCCAGTTTACGAGACTTAGGGACAAACGATTTCCAATTAGTATACAAACCTGTGAAAGTTGGTTTGCGAAAAACAGAAGTCCCGAAAGCACCGTTCCGCCGCTGGCTTTGTCCTTTTCCTTAATTCCATTAAATTTAAAGCCAACGAGAACCCTTGATAAGAGTTGGCTGAAAGGTTCCTCGGGTTTAAATAATATGACGTCTGTTCTTTTTAAAACTTTTTATCTTATATATATATATATATATATATATATATATATAATGAAGATAATTCAAATTCGACGAGTCTGGAACAATCTCCTTAATTGTTGTTCTCAGGTCAACCCTGGTCCGGTGTGGTAGCATCTGTTAGGGTCCCAGCTATGGGCAAATAGGGATCATCGTAACAAAAACACTCTGAATGTAGAAAAATACATTTTAATAGTAAAAATATCAGCAATACATTTTTATATAAAAAAGACCGACAATGCGTATAGAAAAATGACCAATAATACATTTTTAAGGCAAAATGACTAAAATGATTTTGCCTGTGGCCATACGTTGTCGAAGCCATACAATTGTGTTCAAATTATTTAGATTTCGGTATTAAATAACCAGTGGAACTTGATATGCCGCTAAACAAAATCAATAAAAAATCGTTCGTTTGTAAATTAATATTGTATCTTTTTGCACCAATAAAATTTTAATTTGAAGTCCGACTTTTGTAAAAAGTCAGCATTTTTAACTTGAAGTTAAAAGTTTAGTTGAAATTCAATTCTTTTTGGTTTGAAGGTAAAAAGGTGTAGTCTTATGCTTTAGCTGAAACTAAATGCTATGGCGTGTCTATTTTCAATTAAAGCATAAGCATTTGTGCATTATGGTGTACCTACCTCCCTACCTGCTTCAGCATTAACCCTGGTCGGGTTGAGCCGGCTTCCTCCTATGGAGAGGAGGATTCGTTGGGATTTGTTTAAGGACAGTGTCCCAAGTCCTACCCTATATAGACAGGCATTTTAATTATCACGCAACAGGTTGCCAATACCTGCTGCGGTAGACTGGTTGCCAACCAAGGCTATAGAACCCAATCTATCCTGTTATTTAACCCATAACTGGAGGGAAGGGACGGATTAATACCTTTCCCAAGGGTATTAGCGTGTAAGTGAATGCAGGGCATTAAACTGGAATTCGAACTCGGCTCCCCGATATCTCTTTCCGAGCCGATACTCACTGCACCACAACGGACATCTGTCAAGAAATGCTTACAGCACCTGGTATTACCAAGTCATCCATCTAAGTACTGACAAGACCCTCGGAATAACAACAATAGCGAGGGTCACGGTACTGACCAGGCTCAATGTTGCTTAACTTCGGTGATCGGACGAGAACCGGTGTATTCAACGTGATATGACCGTAAACACGCATTATGGTGTAATGGATATCGACTCTGAATGAAAGATCAGGAAGCTGATTTCGAATTCCCGTCGGTTTCATTGCATTCATTCACGCGCAAATACTCTTGGAAAAGGTATGAATCAATTTTTCTTCCTCCTCCAGCTTTGGGTTAAATAGAATAGACGAGGTTCTATAGCCTTGGTTGGTAACCAGTGTACTGCATAAAAGAACGGCAAGCTACTGTAGGATTCATAGTAAGACATGAATCAGAAGGGGCATGGTTGCCCCCCTAAAAACTTGTATACAGAAACATATATTCCAATCGTTGCCACAATAACGTCTCCAAAATGAGGGACAATAAGCGAATCAGTTAATTTCTACTTATCGGTCTAGGATTATATTGTTCATTCATTTGTTTGTAAGCTGATACTGTATGTTTTCGCATGAATATAATTTTAATTTTAAATTCAGGGTTTTTCATTTGAAATTGAGCTTATTTAAATTGAATTTGAACATTTTTTTTAATTTGAAATTTAATTTTTTTAATTTCAGGATAAAAAGATGTAGATGGTTGACAACTTAAAAGTAGTAGGTACACTAAGCTGGATTATTATATTTATTGAAGTTTATTTAGTAAATATCAAATACTAGCTGAAGTATTTGTCTACATTGGATAAGAGGCCAATATTTGCATCTCAGCGACTATAATGGTAATAAAACGTTTCCTTAATAATGATGGGAGCATTTATTGTTTTCGTCTGTGTGAAAATGACTAAATTATTAGTAAAGCATAACTTCATATATTTTCTCCCTCAGTGGGGGACTTTTGGGCCTTTGTATTGAGTGAACTAAAAGTATATAAAAATTACTTCTTATACCAAGATATAAATAAATATGTAATATATATCTATTTTACAATAATTTTCAAAATTCAAAATTGTTATTATTCATGTGCGCCAAGCTTAATTTTTAACGACATCGATCATTCAGTCAGTTATGTGCCATACTTGATACACGCTTTGGGCGATCATGTCTTGAAAGAGAGATGACTAACTGGGCAGAAGATTATCTCGCAGTAAGTTGCCATTACTTTCTGCAGTAGACTGGTTGCCAGCCAAGGCTATAGAACCCAATCTGTCCTGTTATTTAAACCGTAACTGGAGAGAATAGACGGATTAATACCTTTTCAAAAGGTATTTGCAAGTAATTCAACTGGAATTCGAACTCGACTCCTCGATTTCGCGTTCCAAGCCGATATCCACTGCACCTCAACGCACATCCGATCATGTACACTTATTAAGAAATAACAATTTGTTCTTCGTAAATTCCCATGAAGAAGTATGAAAAGTGCAAGAAAAACATTTTTGGAGAAAATTGTTCTTAGAAATTTCTTCTTCAAAACACAGGAATATCTTTTTGTTTTGACGTTAAATAATCTATAGTCAGTTAGTTTTGGGCCATAATTAAATTAAACCAGTTGTATTAAAAAGTGTTCAATACATTTATATTGTAGAATTTTTGAATAATTTTTCAGCTGGAAATTAGTTATTTCCCGAATTCAAGGTTTCAACCTTTCGGTATCTTCAGATGATTAATAATAACTGATTTTCCGTTTTTTAAGCTTACAAACAAGGACTTTTTATGAATGCGCGACTGGAATTTTTAAACACCCGAAAATATTCAAAATTAGGGAGGGGTTACTTAAAAATCTTAAAACACTTTTATCCATTTTTGTATGAACCTAATATGAATTTATAGGCGTGGTTACATCTGGAAATTACTTCTGATCTTTTATTCAGTAATTTATAGTCTTACAACAAATGATTACAAACAATAACTGTTATGAAAAACAATCCATTTAACAGTAAAAAAGATAGGCACCCTCATCAACAACATTTTCATGTTAAATATATTTTCTGGAGCCAATATGTGTGCATACCAAATGTGAAAGCTTTACATCTAAGGGTTTTCTGTTGTGTTGTAAACATACAACGAGCCGCTCGACCAAGCTTCCCACCGACCGGTCAATGATTAATCTACGTTGATTACCCTTTCCCGATCCTCTTAGTGTTCATCGAAAGCTGAGAAAGGACACAGTGCATGCTCACAAAGTAATACGAGGAATGACCACACCGAGAAATGAGAACGCCAACCATGTTTCTCATACTATATACATGGGTTTTGTTCAGGAAATCACCTGCTTGTTCGAGTGGATATATAGGTGATACCTGGGACTACTACTGCTATGTCACCTCTTTCTACTTCCTCACCCATCCTGATATGGGGGATAGCAATATAAAATAGAGGTTTTGGGACCGCCCGACAGACACGTCTTTTTGCAGGTACAGGTGGACTGGAACTGATATTTATTTTTGTTTAAGCGCAAAAAATGTGGCACAAGGCCAAAAATAGAGGCGGGGAAACTGGTTTTCATCTGTCTTAAAATAACTTAGCCAAAATCGCTGATCTAAGCAAGCAGTACAATTTTCTTTGCACCAAAACATCACATTCTTACTTATTTCTTATTTAAACACAGTAATACCTAAAAGACTCCTAAATAGTCCCACATGGACCAGAACTCTTCTCCGATTCCAAGAATGGCTGTTAATATACACCAGCATCTGGATATATCCAATTTCCGGTTTTGCTGCCAACTGGTCTCCGAAAATCTCTCATCCACCCCTTTACTTAGCGTTGCCGTTCGGTCAAAGTGAATACCGCTTAGAAGATCGAACTTCAAAAGGAAGCATCTACTGATCTATCAAACAAAAACACTTTAGAACGTGGTAAAACGACATCTTCCCTTATTACGTGGGTGTCTATAGTATCACAGTATAACAAACAGGCAAACTCTTCCTAATTATACGTCTAGGTATCGTGACACTTTGCTACATAATACATTCCTTGGCCGCTAATGACCACACGGAATAGAGACGACAGCTCATTTATTTGGAGAACTTATATCCGTCGCAATAATTCTTCGGCTATCATCACTAGCATGGCCGTGACTTTTCCGGCATCAATTAATGTCCATCCTCTCGGCAAATATGCTGTGTTAGTTGATGAGCAACAATTACAGATAATGAGATTTTGTTTTTCAATCTGATAAAGAGAATATTTTAATGCGCTTTAATGCCAAACCGATTCGATCCTACAAGTCACGACTGTGCATACGTTTTAAATAATGTTGGTCAACCAGAAGTAAGCAATTTTTATAGACTTATTTTTAATAAACATATTTCATCTTATGATGCAGATTTTTTTTTAATACAGATTAGGCGATATCAGTGTGAGCATTATTCAAGAGTACATGACTACCCCCATTTTTGTGAGATTATTTTCTGTAGGATAAATGACTTATCGATTTTCTGCACGCATATAGCGAGCTCATAAAGGCTAGTACTAATAGTCCGCACTACATTCTGTTTGCGATTTTTGTAAAAATTTCGTTCGTTAGAGTAGCATATATAGTATATAATAATAATAATGGCTGGCTACTTGTTTCCAAGGACACCCGACAGGACAGCTTGTCAATCTCTATTGCAAACGCTTGCTCAGGCACATTTGTGCTTGTTTAACACCTACAGAGTTTACCTCTGGTTTATCTTCCAACTATGCAGAACAAACCATAACACACATACACACACGCGCGTGCACACACAAACACATACTTTGCCCTGACAATTGACGATATCATAATGGTGTCCTCACGAAACTTCCAAGTCGGTATAATCCTGCTCAGATAAGTGACCGACTTCAGTGCATTAAACCTATCAACGTACTATCTTTACCCCGATGTCGAGCACTCTGCAAAAAACCTTGCTCGCCAAAATACCTTTTGTCAGTAAATTTTTTTAATCACATCACCCCAAACAAGGCGGTAAGGCCACTGGTGTGCAGGGGTCTATGTAAGAGTGAATAGATTGGAAAAAAAGTGAAAGCCGGAAACCACATCCTAAACAGGGAACAAGGGATTTTACTGAAAAAACAAACTTGGCGCTAAACAATATCACAACTCAACACTATATATGTATGTATGTGTGTATTAATAAATATGCATATTGTTCTACATCGATGGCACGACTCAGAATTTCACCATCCGCCCGTGCATTGAATACTGCTGCCATATCTGGTCGGGTGCCCCTGCTATTCTCCTCGGGCTTCCCGATAAGATTCAGAGGAGGGTCTGTAATGTGATAGATACCGACCTGGCAGACCTCCTGCAGTCTCTCTCCCCCCGGCGCGACGTGGCTTCCCTGTGTCTCTTCTATAAATACTTCCACGGCTTCTGCTCCGATGAACTTAGATCACTAGTGCCCCCTAAATACGAATTTGAACGAGATACTAGATTAGCAACTAGATCCCACCCTTTTAAAGTGAAACCGATAAAATGCAGCCGTAACTTCTACTCCAACAGTTTCTTTCCTCGCACTTCTCGACTGTGGAATTCTCTTCCAAACGATTGCTTCCCCGACGGCTACAATCTCCAGGAGTTTAAATGTAAGGTCAATACACACCTCCTAACACACTAACCTGCTCCCATTCTATCAAACACTCTTCCCATCTGCCCAACCCTGATCCTCGGTATCCTTACTCATCTGTCACCTTCCTCCTGACATTCTCTATGTCTAACCACTCCTTCTCTTTACCTTCCCCTATATAGCCCCATGCGCAATAGTGGCAGCGGAATGCCTTGCTTGGGGTGAGATGATTAAAAAAAAAATTACATTGGCCATTTAATAAATTTAATTTAAGTTCACTCGATGTTCAATCGTATAAAGTTAGGTTACTGCTTTTAAATATATCAAGAGTAAAAATTAAATAGACAAAGATTACATGGAGATAAAAAACTAAAATTTAAATTTAAATTTAAAAATTAAAATTTTGAATTAAAAAATTATTAAAATGCAGGGAGATGAATCAAAGGTGTGTAATTCATAATTATTAATAGTAATACTTGCATGGCAAAGAAAGAAAGAAAGAAAGAAAGAAAGAAAGAAAGGGGGAAGTAAGAAAGAAGAGGAAAACGTACAGATGAATCTGTATGTATCTGGGTTTAAGAATTTAAGTAAGTATTTTTTTATAGCAGCATGTGGCCATTAATTTGCTTTTTTGTTAAGTAGATTAGAGTTATATATATGGTTTAAGATGACAAGTTTTTCTGAAAGTCATAAATTACACCCTTTTGTAATATAAGATTTGGCTTTAGAAATAAAGCAGTGCTTTTGCTGTATTTACTGTTGTTTAAAGACATCATGTGGGTGTGAAAGCGAAATTTCTAATTGTTAGTAGTTAATTCAAAGTAAAATTTAACATCATCATCAGTCGAATGAATACTAGCTCCATAAACAATACTTTCGAACATACACTGGTCCTTCAATGGGCAGTTCTTATTGTTCGGCAGTTGCAATTATTTTTTAGAATCGCTATTATTATGGTAGTAGGTTAACTGGTATTATTCAGGTAGGCCAAGTATTTATTTGATAACATATTATTATTTTGTGACATACTTATATATATATAGTGTGTCGGGGCAGCAAATAATTTTCTAAACATATGCTGTTAAATATAAGAGACAATGAATGTCTATTATGTTTAATCATGAGCCGTTCTAAACGTCGTATTTTTGCTTTAATTTCAGTTGAAAATAAAGACAAAAATTCTCCAACATTTGGATAATTATTTATTGATTTTCTTCTAAGCTTTCGGCTCACATGAGCCATCTTCAGAGAGGTTATTTAGACGGAAATATAATAACATCCACCATCACGGACGATTTTATTTTGTTTTGACATAAAACTCCGCTTGGCAACGGCAATAGTTACCAAATATAATAAACGCAGTTCTTAATTTTGCGATGCGGTTTTATGACGTCACATCGCGTGATAGCGCGAAATGACAACAAAACCATGTAGTCAAATGCAATGTAATATGTTATGTCCGGAAACCGCATTGCAAATTTGAGAACTTTTTTTTCGAGTATCAAGATTCATTGGGATTTGTTTTTAAGGGCAGGGTCCCCAAATCCTGCCCTTCTTATTTAACCCATAACTGGAGGGGAGGGACGGATTAATACCTTTCCCAAGGGTACCAGTGCTTAAGTGAATGCAGGGTATTCAACTGGAATTCGAATTCGGCTCACCGATTTCTCTTTTCGAGCCGATATACACTGCACCAAAACGCACATCCGTCACTAAACGCTTACAGTACCTATTATTACCAAGCGGTCACCCATCTAAGTACTGACTTCGGTGATTGAGCGAGACCCGGTGTATTCAACGTGATAGGCCGTAAGCTCTCTATTAAATGGATTTCACTTTCACATATAATTCATGAACAAAGACACCTTTACCTTCTAGTTCTTTGTTTAACTCATTCAGCTTTTGCATAAAGGATACAGCAAATGCAAAATCATAAACTAATTTATCACTCTCCATTTCCTTTGAAAAGTCACAAGAGATTTCTTCCATATTAAAAAACTGTTTTGCAGGGGGTTACATAGAAGGAAAGTTATGAGAAAGAGCGACAGCTTATAGTGACGCATTAAAAATTCTCATTATTTCATTCAACCTGCATTTGTGAATCTGGATTGTTTACTTTTACTTACAATCAAACTTAAAGCACAAAACCGACTTGAGATAGATTGTGACATACTTATCGCGCTTGCCAAAACTGACCTTGATATTGACACACTGGTAAACAAAAAGCAACTTCATTCTTCTCACTGATCAATTTTTTAAATTTATCTTCTTTTATACATCTTGTATTTTTATACGTATATTGGTATATTTTTAAAATAAATTAGTGCAATTTAACAGTGTGTCTTGATTACTTTTTTTTATCATACACACAAAGGGGGAAATCTGGGTGATTAAACTCTATGTAGGGAGAAATAGGATGTGCGTTGTGGTGCATTGGATATCGGCTCGGAACGAGAAATCGGGGAGCCGAGTTCGAATTCCAGCTGAATTCATTGCATTCACTTACGCGCAAATACCCTTGGGAAAGGTATTGATCCGTCTATTCCTTCCAGTTATGGGTTAAATAACAGGACAGATTGGGTTCTATAGCCTTGCTCGGCAACCAGTCTACAGTCTAAATGGCAACCTACTGCGGGATAATCTTCTGCCCAGTCAGTCATGTCTCTTTCGAGACATGATCGCCCAAGCGTGTATCACGTATAGCACTTAACTGACTGACTGACTGACTGAGGGAGAAATAGAAAAACAGAACAACTTTTGGGAAACACTGGTTTAGATCTTTTAGATATGTACCTAGAAACAGTCGTATAGTCTGCATAGATATATACCAATTACTTGAGAATTTTCCTGAGCCAGTCGTTAGTATAAAATAGAAAGAGGGTACCCCTGCATTGATCTCATGGGCTTCAGAATCCTGGACATTAACGACGATATTTATGGACCTACATGATAGAAAATACTTGATAATTGAGACGATACTTTCAGAGATGCCATAGTTGGAGATATTTTGTAGCAATCCCATATGATAAGCCCTGTCAAACGTATTTGTGATATCTAAGGCGATTGCCCTTGTGATGAATTTATTATTAAGTGCTTCGCTATTTCTGTGTGTAATGACAGTTACGACATCAGCAGTGGTCACGGAGAGGCGAACTCCATAATGTTTGTAGTTCAAGAGGTTATTTCTGTTGAGATGATCAGCAACCTTTTGGCTACTGCGATTTAATCAGTAGGGGGTATGAATGGATTCATGCATTCTTCAAAGATTAAATTTGAAATTAGTTCGTCGATTCCACTGTCTGTGCCGATAGCTGTTGCTTTACGTACAATTATGAAAAGCTGTTTTAAAAAAGCGACAATCTGCGAAATTAATGAACTTTCTGACCTTTAAACCAAGCTGATAGTTGATTAATTTATTTGTTTTTTTACGGTATATCAACCATTTGCTGTTTTTTTAAAAACATATTTTGGAGTATTAGAATAATAATAATTTTTTTTGCAAGTGAATATTGCAATTAGAATTTTTGAGAATAACATTAAATTTTTCTAAATACAAGTCCTACTATTTAACCCATGGGTGCAATGTATTCATACTTTTCGCAATGGTTTTTACACCTCAGTGAATGAAACGAATCGACTAGAATTTTAACTCTGCTCTCTAATGTTCAATTCCGAGCTGCTATCAATTAAACCACCTGCACATTTACAATCCAGACAATAGATTATTACAAAGATTATTACAATTACAAAGATTATTACAAAGATTATTACAATAGATTATTACAAAGATTATTACAATAGATTATTACAAAGATTATTACAAAGATTATTACAATAGATTATTACAATTACAAAGATTATTACAAAGACTATTACAATAGATTATTACAATAGATTATTACAAAGATTATTACAATAGATTATTACAATTACAAAGATTATTACAAAGATTATTACAATAGATTATTACAACAGATTATTACAAAGATTATTACAAAGATTATTACAATAGATTATTACAATAGATTATTACAATTACAAAGATTATTACAAAGATTATTACAAAGATTATTACAATCGATTATTACAAAGATTATTACAATTACAAAGATTATTACAAAGATTATTACAATAGATTATTACAAAGATTATTACAATAGATTATTACAAAGATTATTACAATAGATTATTACAAAGATTATTACAAAGACTATTACAATAGATTATTACAATTACAAAGATTATTACAAAGACTATTACAATAGATTATTACAATAGATTATTACAAAGATTATTACAATAGATTATTACAATTACAAAGATTATTACAAAGATTATTACAATAGATTATTACAACAGATTATTACAAAGATTATTATAAAGATTATTACAATAGATTATTACAATAGATTATTACAAAGATTATTACAATAGATTATTACAATAGATTATTACAATTACAAAGATTATTACAAAGATTATTACAAAGATTATTACAAAGATTATTACAATCGATTATTACAAAGATTATTACAATTACAAAGATTATTACAAAGATTATTACAATAGATTATTACAAAGATTATTACAATAGATTATTACAAAGATTATTACAAAGATTATTACAATAGATAATTACAATAGATTATTACAATTACAAAGATTATTACAAAGACTATTACAATAGATTATTACAATAGATTATTACAAAGATTATTACAATAGATTATTACAATTACAAAGATTATTACAAAGATTATTACAATAGATTATTACAACAGATTATTACAAAGATTATTATAAAGATTATTACAATAGATTATTACAATAGATTATTACAAAGATTATTACAATTACAAAGATTATTACAAAGATTATTACAATAGATTATTACAATTACAAAGATTATTACAAAGATTATTACAATAGATTATTACAAAGATTATTACAAAGATTATTACAATAGATTATTACAATCGATTATTACAAAGATTATTACAATTACAAAGATTATTACAAATATTATTACAAAGATTATTACAATAGATTATTACAAAGTCTACAAGACAAAACCAGAGGTGCAGCACACATATTGATATCCATCGATCAATCAATTCTATCATTTTGAGAAACAATACATAGGTAGACTTAGGTTTTAAATACCTTGGAAAAATTGTCCAAGCTCCCTCAACACTTTCCTGAGACTTGGATTTAAAACTATTTGAACTTCCCCTACCCTCGAAAGGGCCAAAGCTTTGAATATCCTATATATATTGGTTAATCTTCCAATATAATTATCTGTAAATTACAGCATGAACGCAGCATAGGTTTGGAAAAGCAATAAAAGAGGTTAATTATGAAAAAAGCTTTTTTAATACAAAATATTCCCTGCTAGCAGGACACAAAGTTATTTTAGATTCAAAACCAGGACAACAATAGTATCACCGAATTGTGCAAACAAAAATTAAACATCCTGTCCCATGTACAAACCATTCAATCAACCTAATCCTCTCCTTTCTATGACATTGAGTCATAAAACATCTATATCCTATTCATTGTTACGTGACAAATTATATTGTAGCAATGATAGGCAAGCTAAAGCGGTAAGCTGAACAGTAATCTTTAGGATCAGACAGACATTTGCACAAAACGGAAACGGAAGTGAATTGCGTGGCTTTGCTCGTGTTTACCGTTAGGGGTTTGATAGCCCGTGGTGGTTAGCAATTCGAATTGTTTTCCCTATTTGAATGAGATTTTATGGCCCAAATCGATCACGCTAGTTCTTATAAAGAATCGAAGCAACTCGATATTCTACTCAGTAAACAATGGATCAACATAAGTTGCAAAATGATACACATATTGGGTAGGATTGAACTAACACAGGATGCGCGTTTGGTCTTTTTACAGAATTGTCACAACATATACACATATGCCGTAATCATCCATATATATATATTTACGCACTCACATCCTGATTGAGCACTCTGGAAGAATGGTAGACTTTGAAAAACATTAGCTGCTCTAGCATCTACGCATCGTTCATTCAGCAATGAATTAGAACACTCTCAGCTATTGGGCGTGTATAATGATAATATACCCGCTAAAAAGTCTGCCTCCTTCTACCGAGCGCCCGAAGCTCAGAGGTAGAATCGCCGACTGACGCCAATTCGGTCGGGTTTCGATCCTGGATAAAAGGCGATCGGCTCTCTAAACGTACTGATGAGCTGTGATACAGCGAAACAGATCTGTCTGCGGAAGACTATATATATATATATATATATATATATACCGTAATCACTCAGATATAAACGCATTTTGCTAAAAACAATAAGCAAAATTAGAGTGCGCATTATGCACAGCTACAAAATATCTTCAAAAGTTACCGTTTCATACGTCGATTTCAGTTGCCAATTGACGACTCATCACAAACACACGACAATTTGACACTAACATTCGGTAATTGCGACCCCAAAAGAATGTCAAATACAATCGTATGTACCTTACAATACTTAAAAATGTAAAATAAAATAAAAATTATCCAAAACTAAATTCGAACAATATTATTCTATGTTTGCACATTTTATCGAACATAATTGGTTAATGAGTCTGCGCAGTATGCATAATATAGGTATTTCCGTTTCCTTTTAGAATGAAAAATTTTGATACATATCTTCAATTACAGCTTGAATAAGAATAGGAAACGCTGGCCGTAATGAAATTGGAGAGGTACAATTTATAGGGGTTGATTACTAAACAAGAAGTGCGTATTTTGATTACTAAACAAAGAGCGCATATTTTGCGTGAGTAGAAGCGTTTTTCCACACTTTCAACACAGTTTTAGAGATGCGTATTAATGATCAAGGGTTATTATGCTTGTTGAAATATGTTATATATATTGAATATATGGATCGAAATCCAGCAACATGATAGACATCTAAAAGAACAAATCAGGAAACGTATCTCAATCTCTCATGTTTCACTTTTATGAAAGTTTCTTCAGAGACCGAGAGAAAAATGAAAAAAAAAAAAAAAAAAAATAACAAAGAGACGGATGACTGGTATGTTATGATTTGAGGTTGGTTCTTATTGGTCAGATATGTGTCACGTGTATTAAAGCAATAGATAACTATTTTTTAAATGTATGTTCGTTGAATATTTTTTGTATAATAGTGTATGCGTCGTTTCTTTTTTGGTGTATGTTTGACGGTAATGTTAGTTAACACTATTAACCATCACAGACAATCGCTCCTACAACATTAGCATGGGTCAGGCTAGTCTCCCTGAAAGTAAAACACTGCGCCACCTCGAGTTAACGCTCACAATAGACCTCAAGTGGAATGTCTACATAGAATCCATAGCTAAATCCGCTGCTAAGAAGATCGGTTTTCTGTGCAGGGCCAGGAAGTTTTTCCCGTCTGAAACAATCCTGCACATATACAAATCTACTATCCTCCCGTGCATTGAATACTGCTGCCATATCTGGTCGGGTGCCCCTGCCATCCACCTAGGGGTCCTTGAAAAATTCAACGGAGAATCTGCAATGTGATCGATCCTGACTTAGCAGCTCAGATACAGTCACTTTCTCACCGGCACAGTGTGGCTTCCCTGTGTCTCTTCTACAAATACTTTCACGGGTTCTGCTCTGATGAACTTAGCTCACCCATGCCCCCTATCTACTAATTTACTCGAGCCACAAGATTAGCAACTAGATCCCACCCTTTTACTGTGAAACCAATAAGATGTAAACGCAAATTCTACTCCAGTAGCTTCTTTTCTCGCACTTTCCGCCTGTGGAATTCCCTTCCGTTTACTTGCTTTCCCGATAGCTACAATCTCCAAGAATTTAAATGTAAAGTCAATAGTCATCTCTTATTTCACTAATTTGCATTCTGTCTTTCATCTAATTTTTTCAGTATTCTCATCCCTCTCTTACCCGCTTCCTGACACCCCCTGTATTCTGTCACTCCTCATAACTTTTCTTCTATGCCCCCCCCCCACCTGCACAACAGCGACAGTATAATGCTTTGCTTCGGGCGATACGATTATAAAAAAATGTGTGTGTGTGTGCGTATTAATATATATTTAAAAAGATTCCATTGCTTTAACACACGTAATACGTGTGTCAACACACACACACACACACACACAGACAGACAGACAGACACGCACACACACACACACACATATAGATAACTTCGGAATCCTTTGAAACTCTTCTGTAAGGTTTCCTTGTTTAAGTTGGTGAATGCTTGTTTAAGTTGGTTTCAGCCCGGGGAGATAGGTGACCAGATAAAAGGGGTAATGTGGTCACAGAAATTGTCTGACAGCCATGACTGTATTTTTATGCTTGTGTGGCATGGTACAGAGTCCTGTTACCAGACATAGGCACTTCCAACAGTTACCATTTTGACCTAGAGTAGTAATAACTTCTGAAGGTACTTGATGTATGCCTCCGTGTTGAGTCTGAGGTCCTCGCCAACAAATTCAGAAGTTCTTTTCTTATTAGAGCGATCAGAGAGTTATTTTTGTTAGCTGCCACCGTGCCACTTAATCACCATTAGACTCAGTCAACTCTTTCCAAATTCTTTGCACTGTCCTCAGATCAACACCTAAAACATTCTGAAATGTTCGTATTCGAACTTCCGGAACGAATGCCAAACAGGCGGGAGGTGCGAGAAAAGAAGCTGTTAGAGTAGAAATTGCGTTTACAGTTTATCGGTTTCACTTTAAAAGGGTGGGACCTAGTTGCTAATCTAGTAGCTCGTGTAAATCCATACCTAGAAGGCACCAGTGATCTAAGTTCATTGGAGCAGAAGCCGTGAAAGTATTCATCGAAGAAGCACAGGGAAGCCACGTCACGCCGGTGAGATAGCGATTGCAGCCGGGCTTCCAAGTCGGTATCGATCACTTTACAGATTCTCCTTTGGATTTTGTCAAGAACCCAGAGGTGAATAGCAGGGGCACCCGTGGTCTCTTAGTTCTTCTGAGTCGAATCCCTTGTATTACTACGTCTGGGACAACGTCGAGACGTAGTGATACAAGTGGTTATAAACAATACCGAAGACTTGTTAAACGCAGCCACTTTGGACTTTATGACCAACACGAACTAGAATGTCGCTTTCAACTGGGGACATACGAGAAGTCTTTTGACAGAAGACGCTAAGTGCGACACTGAGATTCGAAGCCGCATTGGCATGTCCAAGGACGTGTTTAAAAAGCTAAGTATTGAGAGACAGAAAAAAATAGTTAGAAACAAAGAAAAGAGCACGGAACTGTTTTGTGATATCTGTTCTTCTATATGGTAGCGAATGTTGGAAAATCACCTCACTGATGAAGGAGAAAATCGAAGCAACAGAAATGTGGTTCTACAGAAGGATGCTGAGGATACCATGAACCGAACATGTGAGCAATGGCAAAGTTTTGGAGAGGATGTAAACGAAAAAGAAACTTATACTTAGCATCAGGAACAGACAAATGAGGTTTCTGGGATACGTAATGAGGAAAGAGGGCTTGAAGAAGCTAATACTCCCAGGACGGATAGCCGGAAAGAGAGACAGGTAAAAGCTGCGCGAGACATACTTGATAGGCCTGAGTAAATGGATGGCAGAGTGGGGTTTGGGAAAGATACAAAGAGGAAGAATTTTGAGAGCGATGACAGAGTCAAGTGGAAGTCCATGATCGCCAACGTCCTGAAGGGACACGGCACATGAAGAAGAAGAATCAGTCACTTACTTGTTGCAAACTGCGCATCAACATGAGATATTATTCACGTGTTAATTTTATGAGCCTACTCTTCTATGCTGACAAAAGGCATGTTGGAAAAGAGCGCTTGGAGATTTTCCCTCAGTAGATTGACAGTCTTTTCTGTGGTAGACTGGTTGTTAACCAGAACTATATAACTGTCTGTTCTACTATTAACACTCTCCAAGCTGATTTTGAATTTAAAGTTTCCTTCTCCGAGACCGTTTGCCATCCAAGGCTATAGAACCCGGTATGTTTTGCTATTTACCCATGAATGAAATTACTGCTCCGGGGAGTAGAGATGGATTCAAATATTTCCCAAGAGTATCAGTACTTAAAATGATTTAGATTAAGTTCCCAATTTTGCAGAGTGTCGAACTGGATGACAATCGTTCTATGCTGTCACGCATATATCAAGGTGTAAATATTTAAAGAGTTGAATAAAATTTAAAGTTTCATCATCATTCGCTTACTATTATATTTACTTGATCGGCTGCCAGCCAAGGCTATGGAACCCAGTCTGTTCTGCTATTTCCCCTAACAAGCATAAAAGTTTACAAAAGTGTAAAAATAATCTTAGTTGGCAATAATATAAGTGACCGATGGCTATAAAAAGGCACTGTTGATTATTTATGACTAATTTGTTCAAATAACCCACGGACTATCGCTTGCGTCAGGTGGCAATATTTATTTTACTAAAGAGTACATTTGTACCCATCACAAAGCTGAAGAGGTTGGGTGAAGGGTTGTTCAGCACTGTCTATCCCACTCCTAGTTAATCGGAATCATGACCCATTCAAACGGCACAATTACCACAAGAATTCATCCCTTTCCATTCAATCAGAGCATGTGCCAAAATGCTGTATTATCACAGGGGACCTAATAATACACACATGAATATAAAGATTTCTAAATAGGGACAACTTATTCCACAAAAATATATAACATTTTATAATGAATGACATGACAGGGGCGTGAGTGGACCCCTTTAAATCAAAATAAAAGATATACTAGACATTTAAACAAATTGTGTTAGTTAGGAATCGACTAACATAACAAAAATTAGTATAGCTTCTGTATTCTTCTAATATACACAATCAAGAAGCTTAAATGATTTTCTAAGTGTAGCTTAGATGTGCCTCAAGTACCAGTTGGGGATCGTACTCACTATTCAGTTGTAACTGATTTAGCGAGATGGATTTGCTAAACAACACGATATCGAAGTGTCAGGGACGTGACAATAATTCTAAGTAAAATGATGCACTAAAATAAGTAACCGAGTAATTATTTTTGAAGTTCTCTGAATGTCAGTACTTTATTTTAATAAGAGATCTTTTTACAATCATTTTTCTTTTCATTCTCTTGTCGATACAAGTTTTATTTTTTTTAAAATTCTGCCTTTAACTCTTTTAGATTTTAAATAAGTATTTTTTTTTTTGCCCTCGTTTTGGCAAAAAACTAAAAATATCACGTGAGATACTAATTAACATAAAAAATTTATAAATAGAATTGTGCGCGCTCAGTGTTATCAGCCTAGGTTTCCTGTTTCGTCATGTCAGTTGTAGTAGCTCGCAATGCGCAGGATTTCGCTCACCAAGTGTCATCTCTCACCGACACCCAGGACTTCTATGATGACCTCAGCATGGATAGCAGTCGCATCCCTTCAAACGTTGTAGTTGATATTACAAACGATAATAGTTGTAGTAGCAGCAGCAGTAGTTCTGAGTACCACCGCAATGAAGAGACCGTAAGTTTTAATTCTCGAGTCTATAAATCACGAGCTTGTGAGTACGTGGAAGAAAATCTTCTCGAACCAGCTAAATCACTACTACTCAATTCGTCGCCCCCTTCTGACTATGACCCACACTATAAGGAACAGAAAGATTCCACGAGGTCGCATTTGAGTGTTACTGAGCAAGAAGTCGGTGCAACTGAAATTTCAAGAGAAAATATTGACAATTTATGTACACGTTCCTCAGAACCTAAGAGCAAAGAGCCACCGCAGAATGCATCTTGTCCCGGATCTAATTATCGTAACGACGGGATCTCTGAATCTGGAAATATTGTCTTCGTGTCTGGTCTAAATCCAGAGACAACCGTCTCGCAGATAGTTGAGCTGTTCGGCGGCAGAGAAGTCCTAAAAAGCAATAATAATGGTGAACCGGATGTTCACGTTCATTTAGACCGAATGACTGGGAAGAGCCGCGGTCAGGGGACTGTAGCCTTCAGGACTTCTGATCTTGCTCAGTCGGCGATTAAAAAGTTAAACGACAGCGAGTATCTCGGGGCAAGGCTTACAGTCCAGCCATACAGAAAGAAGACCTGGCCTTTGCGAAGGGGACCTGGCTTTAGCTATGTCCGACAGTATCTTCCGTGTCGGTGTTGGGACTGGTCACACCACCACGGTAATGACTTCTATAACCCTGTATACCCTGATACGAGACTCTCGTCTCGCAGTTACCACGGTGGCTACCACGGAATGAGTGGTTATTGCTCGGATATCTACGAAAGAATGCACTGCCCAGATCCATGCTTTCAAGGAAATTACCCGAGAAATCGCATTCGCAGAGATAACTTCCAGTTTCAAAGGTACGCTTCAGAAATGGTACCTGAACATGATTCTGGACCCCACTTCCATTGTCACTCAAGAACTAGTAGTTCTTGTTGGGACGGATACCAAAGAAATTGCTTTAGCATGGGCGGCTATGGCGGCTTCGCAAAACTGCAAAATAACCCGCGCGATTTTTATCCACGATCGATTTATGGGAGAGGAAGAATGTTCTCTGAAAGTGAAAGGTCACATAAGTCTTGGAAAATGAACGCTCCATTCGTAAGCGATTCTAACAAATATGGTGACGGATATTCGTACCGCGCTCCTTGAGGTCCATAAATTTTGTTTCGTTTCGAAAATAGCTTAGTCTATCTTGTTTTTGTTTTGTTAATTTGATCTGCCGACTTAAGGGCAAACCTTTTGTTTTGTCACCCCCTCCCCTTTCGAGTGAGTTCTTGCAAGCTTTAATTTTATTACTGGTTCTTTTAGTTCGGTTGTCTGAAACTTCATCCCGAACTTGTTTTTAGTTTTTAAACTTTCGTTTATTTTTCTAAAGATAAGTCTCCTGTCTCTTCACAATAGTTCAACTTTTAACGTTAATGATATAAATAAAACTTGTTTTTAAAATATATTACGAAGGCTTGACAGAACTTTAATCTCGAAAATAAGTTAATATTAATACTTGAAAAATTAATAAATTAAATGTTATTGCATGCGATTTTCTTCGCCCAAAATACTTGAATATCACCAACGTCTTTCTAACACTTACCATTCGTTTTAAATGTTTGAATTTGAATAAATCTTTGATAAAATATTGTCGTTGATGTTGTGGGGATTTACTTACCATAAACCTGCCATGTTGAAGTTTTTTTTTGCTTTCTCGTGCATTAAATATTTGGTTTGAATTAGCCACTATCTCCATAGTTCAAGATAGGTTTGTTATTCTTTTCATTAATTTCTATACATCAACTTCCTAACGTAAAAATGGCCACATGTACTTATAGATCGCTTATTAGACATGCAACTTTTGCGTCCAATACTTGTAATTCTATGAATTGATTTTTTTTTCTTCTATAATTGTCTATTTTTAATGAATTTGTAATTTAAAATATCCTACAATTATGCTTGTCCGTCCTTTCATTAGTTCGCACGACCATTACGGCTTACCAATATTTTTCTAAACAAAAAACTTGTTCCCCTTTTGACCGTGAGTAAAGGGAAGATAATGTCTAATATCTCCTGCCAATATCTCCTTAATGGATCATTCCATTTTTTATTGCGGAAATTTTTCAAGAGAGCGTTTAAAGCCTTTCGGTGAAATGGAAAGTCAATTTTAAATCTTTGCTTTCATATTTTAAGTTGAGGTCGCATATCTAATTGCAATAAAAGAAATTCTGCATGTATTTTGTCAGAGCTCTCTTAGATTATTCAATTATGAACTGAAGTTTAATTAGAAAATTCAAATAAGAAAATCGTGACAATTTCACGGGTATTTCTAGTCTATATAATTCTACGTGTTTTTGCGTTACTCCCTGCCATTATCTCTGATCAATAATGGACTATTCCGTTTCCTCTATAATACACTATTCTGTTAATGTTAAGTCTGAATAAAAAATATCAGACGCTGTTTTCCTTAATAGACGATAATGCTGTCATACGTTTAACATTTGCGTCAGTGACGTGAAACAACTTTCTTTTAATTTGTATCCACCCTCTCATTTTTAAATAAAATCCTACATTCACGCTGGTTGCAATATCTTAAAGTTAATCGCAAATATGTAATGATTCCTTAGTTGAAATTCTATTGTGTATTTTTACAGTTGTGAAGCATGCAAGTAGTTCATAGCTAAATTTTGATCTGACAATGCCTTGACCCAGGTTTTACTGGGGGTGGGGGTAAACTTCTCTATCCCCTAAAAGAAAAACGCATCGGCTGCTGATTTGGGCACTTTCCCATGGTGGAGGGTCCTAACTCTAGCAAGCTTTTCTAGTTAGAAAAATACAACTGAGTACGATCCTCACTGGTTACCCCATACTTTCGGTCTTGTCACATCGAAGCCATTCTCAGAAAACCCCCAGAAATTAATTTAAAATAAGTATCGTCGTGATAAAACTACTACTTTCGATTCCAAGACACAGTACCTTCTAGGAATTTTATATAATTTTGCAAATAATTCTTCTCGACATAATTTACCACCAGCAATAAATAAAAAACAAAACTTAACTTGAAAAAATGGCTTGTCATCGCAAATTACAACTGTATTTAATTGCTGTCATATTTGGGTAGGAGCTGTCTTGTCCTCACTTTCCACTTTTCATAGTCCAAAATAGTTTCTGCATCCTTGTGGGCGACACATTATTTTCCACCTCTACAACTCCTCCTCTTACGGACGAAACATCTCAAGCTTCTCGCTGCTCTATCGCTGTTTCCAAGAGAAGCGTTTCCAGTGAGACTCGAACTCGCTATTCAGTCGTAAATGTTCTGTCGAGAAAATCTTGCTCGCCATTACACCATGTCGAAGTACCCTAAATGACTTTCTAAGTGTAGCTAAGATGTGACACAAGGCTTATAGGGAGCTCACAGGGAATACCGAACTAGCTATACACTGATCTAGACAGTTTCAATCTTCTGCCACTTTGATCTTGCGCTGTATTGAGGTTTCTCCCTGCCATCTAGTTTGTGCACCCTTTCCGTTCGTCTTTACAAGCTCTTATCGATAATGCAGCTTCGAACGTTACCCGAAGACTTTTCATTAGATCCAATCTAAAAATACAAAGAAAAGCATCGTCTAAAACTGAGAAGCAAGTTAAAAAAATTTTGATTTATAATTTCAAGAGCTAAAAATTTCATATATAAACAAAAAACAAAGTTTGATTTTAAAATTTATTTCTTGGGGTGAATTAAAAGAAAATATCTGAACAGTTTAGACTAATTTTTCGTAGACTATGGTTAATGATAGATACATGGGTGTCGGTTATAACTTAGCCCACTCTGTTACATGATTTTCTTAAACCGGTGATTCTCAACCTATTTTGCTCAATGCAGTCCGTTCATCATAAGTCAGAATATCATCCTCCCCCTTTCCTAGATTGTCCGACTCAAAAGGTGCATTCCAAATAATATGCATATCTTACTGAAAATCTTAATTCTTTTTCCTATTAGTATTTATATATAAAGTATTTTTATTTGCGTGTCTTACAACTTTAGTAGCAATAGAAAACGTTCATGAATTTTAATACATGCAAAATAATTTTTAATTCGTAACTCCTTATTAGATAAACTGAAGCATATTTCAATAAATAAGTTAGATAAAATGTCGATGTACTGGAATTCAATAAACAAAGTTTGTCTATATTTCTGAGATTAAGTATTGTATTATTTACACTATTCAGACGGTTGTCCTCATCTTTGCTACCATATTAATGGCGTTTAATAGTCGTAGTACACTTCAATTTTTTTTCTTTTTTTAAGGGAATTAATTTCGAACTGAACCCTTTTCGTTTGCTGGAGTATATTGCTCTCGTTCCATGAGTCACACCGCTTCCAGATGTCACAGTATATCTTTTAACTAACATTTTCATTGTTCACCTCTGCTGTGGTCAGGTATTTAACTCAAAATTTTTTGGGTCAAGTCACTAGATCCAATCAACGTTCTTATCTTGAGGACAAAAAGTTCAGTAGAATGCCAGAGGGGATTAGCTTGGGATTCAATAAACAAAAATCTGACTTTTTTTTTCATTTTCGAAAATGTCCCAAATTATTTATTTTCTCACTGGGCAAATTCCCCTCTGGTTGAGGGCCTCCGTGTTAAATGAACATTAAACGTATTAGTCTTAACGTGTGTGTGTGTGTATGTTTTTTTTTTTTTTTTTTGTTTGTTAGGGTTGAATGTGGGAATTAGTCATTTCTATCCATGTTGACATTCAGTGACCGAACAATTAGAATTAGTGCCGGTTTTTATTTATAAGGTATGGGCCAGTGTCGTGAAAAATGACGGCAGAATATTTATATCGATATGCCGTTTAAAATGTCGGCTTTGAATATGTATATTTGTTTAATTTTCTCTGTATATCTCCACTCTGTTAATAATTTAAATGTTCTATGTTCACTGAATATTAAATGCTCATCCTTTGATGATGGCTTATGTAAGCCGAAAGCTCAGACCAGATAAAAGAATCAACAATTATTGCGATTTTTTGTCGTCTTTCCATGACAACACTATCAAGCTAATCAGATCATATGAAAGGATTTTACACAAAATAGACAGAACTTGTCTATATTATTCAATGATACCTATATATATATATATTTGTTTTTTTTTTTGTTTTTGTTTTTTTCAATCTCTTCACAATTCAACGACATAATTAATGAAAAAAATAAAATGAGGCACTGTTAAAGAGCAACCACGGGACAAGAGCTTTCATAACTGAAAGAGAACTGAAGAGAACGAACTGAGCCGTGTGTGTGTGAGAGAGAGAAATGAGGGAAATTATATAAAATACACAACGATCTTTTATTATGTTTGGATAAAATCTTTTTTAACGGGAAATTAGATTGATCAAATCTACTGTTATTGCTCTTTCCAATACTGATAAGAGGCTTCCTTACAGGCATTTTTTTCTTATATATATATATATATATATATATATATATATATATATGACAAGTTATCATATTGATTTCTTTTCTATGCTATCTATTTTCGCTACTGTCCAAGTTACGTGGCTTCGATTTGGTAAAGGTCTTTAGGATTTTAAAGCGCCAGAACGGAGAGTCTGAAGAAAGATCCGCTTTTATCCTTTAAGCATTCATTCATTTGACGTGTGTGTGTGTGTATTAAGTGTATGGTTAGGTCTTGAAGGCTGTCACAATGAGTTCAGTAAAATAAAGGTAAAGAAGTGTTGGGTATTATCTATTTATTATACATTAATATTTCGAGATCAAAATCCCATCTTCAGAATGGGAGTGGAGCGTGTGTCTGTCCGAGTGAGTCCGTGCGAGGCCGTCGCTATATTACCAGGCCTGTTCTATGATTAAAGTTGACTTGCTGGCGTCACACTTAGTAGTGTTGTTTTATTTACTACTCGGCTTCCGTTAGAGTTAACTTATTTTCAGAACCAAATTGCAAAGGGAATTATAAAAATGAACCGAAAGTTCATTGTTTTTCGTTTCCAAAAAATAAACATTTATTTGATAAATGGAAACATGCCATTAAAAGGGAGAATTTTACTACAAGTCCATTTAGCAAAGTGAGTAGTTAAAATTTTATCACCATTTATTTCAACAGTCGCTAAAATCAAAATTTGCTAAAAAAATTAGTTTTGCCGTAGCACAAGAAAGAAAGCACTTTGTTTATAATATATCTTTTAAATTAATATAATAAAATATTATTTTTATTTCTTTGAATAAAATTGAAATAAAAATTATCTTAAGAAATATCTGAATTAAAATAAAATTTATGGCTATTCGTTCGTAAGATTTTTTTTTTTTCGAAATGTTTTAAAACTTAAACTGAAGCCGAAAAAAAATTGTTAAACATATTTTCTTTAAAATATTTGAATTAATATTTTATTGATATTTTAATTAAGAAAATAATGTTTTCTTTTCAATGAAATGTTTAAAAAAATTCTTAGGAATAGAAAGTAAAATCTTACTTTTCTATACTTGCAACTTTATGAATCATCAATTAAATTTTTTTTATTCTTTTTCTTGTATTAACAAAAACTACAAAATTTATTTTTTTAGTCAATTTTAAAAGAATTTGTTTTATTTTTAATTTTTTTTTGTTTGAAAACTCCGTGAAATTATTTCTTGCAAAAGTCAAGAAATCACTATTACCAAAAATTAAGACATGAAAATGATTTAAACTTTGTTTAAACCTATTATTTCTGAATAATTTTTGAATTTATTTGAAACACACAGGCCTAAATTACATCACACTTGAATTTTAAAACCTAATTTTTAAAATATTTAATTTTTAGAAAATATATAGCACAAAATGAACACCCTCAAAAATATTTTCTAAAAATTTTTTTCCTATTTTTGATAATTTGAAGTTAATTATCGATATTAATCCATAGAAAAAAATTGGAAATAAAAAAATTAGAATTTTAACTGAAGAATAAATCTTTTATAGTTGGTTTAGGTTTTTTTTAGCCTTAAAAATTAATTAGTAAGTAAAAAATTAACCAAAAAAGAGTTTTGCAAAAAAAAATGATTTCTTTTATAAACAGTTTAACATCATAAATGAAATAGAAACACTAATTTTTACTTTTTTTCCCATTTTTTACAATTAAAATATTTAAAAAATGTAATTGAATTACCAAATATCCTAGGATTTTTTAGGTGTATTTTTTTTTTTTTGAAAGGTAAAAATTTATCTTTTTATTTCATCCAGTAGGATTAACAATGGATTCAATTAAAATATTTCAAAATATTATTTTAAAATTCGAACTCCGTTGTTTTTTAGCAGAATTTCCCTAAAGACATTTGTTGACATTAATAAATCTATTGGATTAAAAGTTCTCAAGACGTTTTTAAAAATCTATTTCAGATTTAGCTATCCTATCGTTAATTCGTTCGATTCATAATTATTTATTGCTGTTATGCCGTTTTAAAAAATGGAAATGTTATAGTTGTAAAAGTTTAGTATCAGGAAGAGACCTGATATAAACAGTTATTTTCAAGGAATTAATAGAGGTTCTCTGTTATATCCCAATGATGTAACAACAAATTTAGTACTATACAATTATATTATTATTGTTATTAATAAACTTGTAAAGAATCCTTCTTTTCTTCATTCAATGAATCAAAGAAAATTGTCTATGTACATAACATTGGATGTTTTGGCTAATGATGAACTTCTTTTTCATGTTGACTCATGAAGGTCACAGCATTGAAAAAATGATTATCTGGAGCTCTTCTAATGCATTATTAAATAATTTTTGTTGCAAGGAAAATGATAATATTACTTGTAAGAAGTTAAGTAAAAAAAAGAAAACTTCAAATATTCAACTGAATTTTGAAACATAAAAAAACTTTTATAAGCTTGATTTTTAAAAAACAGTAACTTAAACTTATTTAGTTTGAATTAATTTGCTTGAATTTAAATTGTTGCATTTTGTAATATTTTTAACTAATTTGCTTATTTATTGTTGCTTCTTGTTTGTTCCTAAATTCTAATGGTTGCTTGATTGCTATATTTGAGTGATTCTGATTTAAAAATTCTTGCAATTAAAACAAAAGTGATTGTGATTTTTCATAATTCAATTAAAAATATGAAAATTTAAGCAGTATTTGTTAAATTTTTAGAATTTAGACGAATAAACGAAAAGCTTTGTCTTTAAAACTGTTTATTTACAAACACGACCGACAGTCAGTAGTCAACAATAATGTTTATATTTTCTTATTAATTATTGTTTTCCTTATTTTTAATTAAAATTAATAAAACCAGCATAAATCAAAAACATGTCTTTCTTATTTTTCTTGTTACATTTTAAAGTTTTAAAATCTTTATTAAAAAAAACGACTTTGTGATTATCAACATTGTCATGAAGTGAGAGACACGGCTGCTACGCTAATTCATGACTCTACTACTGTGACGTCACATTTCATCGCTTCGACCTTCGTAATATATAGGAGGTCTTGGGCCGTGCCTTTCAAGGAATGGTCATTCCTGGCTGCTGCTGCTGCTGTCATTAATTGTAGCGAGTGCTTGTCTGTGTTTATGGTATATATATATATATATATATATATATATATATATATGTGTGTGTGTGATTTACAGTTGGGCCTTTTCTGCTCTGATGCTATCAGTCTGCTTATATATAATATATAGATATATGAGATATCTTTACACACACACACACACACACACACACACATATATATATATATATATATATATATATATATAAACATTTTATAAGCATCTTTCATTGAATATGGTCAACAAGAAGGATTTGATCAATCTCTTGAATTATTACTAACATTCCAACATTTTTCGTTTTTAGGATTTAAAGAATATAAAAATTATCCATAGCTTTTACTGTTCCGAGCGATTTCGGCCATTTTCAAGGATGTTGTATTTTGTATATTTATTCTCCGTATGTTGTGCTACATAGTTTTTGCGATATGAAAATTCTTGTGGATGAGTGACACTTTGAGCATACACGTGACGTGAGGGTCTCTTTTATTTTCAGAAAATACGCTATCTCCGCGACTGAACAGTGCCAATTGATAGCGGAGAAACTGTTTAATCGATAGGGCTTCTCTAAGAGTAAGATGTCGACGATTATGTGATTGAAAAGGATTTTTGTGTTATCAACTAAAATATCTTTTAGTGTTACTTTATTTTATTGGTTAATAAATGCTTTTTAAGAGCACCTTGATTCAACAGGGAACATGTAAAAGCGTCTCCTTAATGAGATAGTAGTATGTCCGATATAGGTAGTTGATGTGTGTGTGTGTGGAGAGAAAGAGGCCAACAATTTCTTACATGCTCGAATGCAATCTTCAAGCCATATGTGTTGTATTGTAAATATAAAAATGTTGACTTAGGTCAACGCAGTACACATGGCCTGGAGATTACGCTTACGCATGAAATAAACTATCGCCAGTCAATATGGGTCTTAGTGTCCACTTCTATATTGACACACGTTATATCTCTGATATGGAGCACATTTTTCCATAAATATAGTAAGCCTAAAACTACTTTTCCTCATATAAATACACAGGGTGATTTAAACGTAACTACCTATTTTATGTATGATGGACTTTCTCGTCTATCATACATCAAATAGGAAGTTACTTTTTAGTCCTTCTGTATATAAGACTAATAAGTGGAGGTTGATATTCCTGTCGTGGTTGGACCAAGACGTTGGTATTTTCCCACGTAGCGCATTTATGATAAGGAGAAGTTTTCGGCTGAGTTCTGGAAGTATTTGAGTTCCTTGGCCAGGGTGAAGTTTTCATCGACGTATTAGAGCTCTGTGACTCGTGTGTTTGTTGTTCGAGTCCTGGACCAGAGGCGAGCTATGTTGAAGAGGCCGCCATCAGTGCGGTACGGAAGTTCGCTGCTAGGGTTGTCGTCTAGAATCTCCTGAAGCATTGCAGCCAAGTAAATGGAGAAGAGAGAAGGAGCGAGCATTTACCAATTAGGGCGCTGAAAACCGTCATGACAAGACGTGGTTTCCATGACGATGAAAGGAGTACAGTTCGGTCGGGAGGCACATTTTTCTTTAGTAAGATTTCTCGATCTAGTCTGGTTGGCATTAATTTCATCTTTATACAAAGAAAAGTTCGTTGTTTGTGATCATGTCCTACCACGTGTTCTGTAGGATTTGATAAAATTTCATTTGTTGGAATCCTTGGGGTTTGCGGATATCTAATTGGTAAAGTACCCTACACTTAATATACACATACGTCAAATGAGTGAACGTTTAAAGGATAAAAGAGGATCTTTCTTCAGACTCTCCGTTCTGGCGCTTTAAAATCCTAAAGACCTTTACCAAATCGAAGCCACGTAACTTGGACAGTAGCGAAAATAGATAGCATAGAAAAGAAATCAATATGATAACTTGTCATATATATATATATATATATATATATATATATATATATAAAGAAAGAAAAATGCCTGTAAGGAAGCCTCTTATCAGTATTGGAAAGAGCAATAACAGTAGATTTGATCAATCTAATTTCCTGTTAAAAAAGATTTTATCCTAACATAATAAAAGATCGTTGTGTATTTTATATAATTTCCCTCATTTCTCTCTCTCACACACAAACAAACGGCTCAGTTCGTTCTCTTTACTACCAGTTATGAAAGCTCTTGTCACGTGTTTGGTCTTTAACAGTGCCTCATTTTATTTTTTTCAATACTTATGTCGTTGAATTGTGAAAAAAATTGAATTCTTTTAAGTGTATATAGTTTAAAGGAAAGTTGAAATTACAATATCTCGGTAAACCCCGAATTTGATGGTTTGTGTTATTCCAGAATCACCGAAAATTATTTTGAATAGCTTTCCGTATGCTTCGTGGTTGGCCTTATATTTATTGTGTATTTATTAGCCTGACAGATTTTATTAATAATAACGCAGGTTCAAATCCTGCCGCAGAGTGCATATCTATCTGTAATAAGATTTTTTGACTGTGTAGTCCGAAGGGCGAAAATAAATAAATATACAGTTTAATAAATAAACAGAGCGTTTACTCAAATACAAGTATCCACTAAGAATAACTTTTAAATTGTTATATCACGTGAACCGGTGACAACGTCGAGGAATTTCGATTATCAAACTGGCAAATTACCGTGTATATTGAGCGGGAAAAGATTTACGTAGAATCTAGACGCCATTTTATTGATCCGAACGCATTTTTATGTTATGCATTCTCAGATTACAACAAACGATTTAACTGCTGTGAACATTGGGAAATGATTAACATATCTGAAGTCAAGATGTCTATCCACGTGTGCTTGGAGTAATATTAACGTAACGGAAGAGACAAACACCTTAAGTTATTTCTAAGGCAATTTGCTCAAAAACTCGAACGTCTTTAAATCATGACGTATAGTCATTTATCCCACAAACATTCTGCTACAGTATACACCCTTATTCAAATTAATCAAAACAAGACGAATAATATCTTCCTAGGATCTTTTACGCTTTCCTTGATCACGTATACATCGTCTCTTGGCGTTGTTTTTCTCTTCCGACCGTTGTTTCCTTTACTTTTTAGACTGGTGGATCCAGTTTGTTTCTGCGCCTTGACGACACGACTAACAGTTGAAAGACTGGCACCAACAATATCCGCGATCTCTCTGTAAGGCTTGCCAGTGTGTTCGTGCAGCGTTACAATTTTCGTACGCTTCCTTGGAGTAACGTCCATTGCAGACAACAGCAGTAGGACAACTAAGCGACGGTCGATACAATAGTGGGCGTGATAAAAATTTAATGCAATTATGGATGATGTAATATTTTTCAAAGCCAAACAAATTTCATCATACACCCCGAAAATAGATTCATATTACTGCACACCACTGCAAATGACTTAATCTGAGGAAAAAATAGAAATGAATTACACCCTGTCACTCCAGTGGGTCTAAAACTGACCGTGTGGTAAAAGAAAGAAAATTAGAGCGGTTGTTTCAATTAATTTGCACAAGGGTGTAGTTATCTATTCGGGATTAACTCATTGTGGTAATTGTCCGTCAATGTGAAGCACTGTGTGAAGAACGAACTCACTAAACATTAGACAGATTTGGTCACTATTCTTTATCACATGATGACGTGTTCACTATCGAGAATTCAACGTAAGATAATAAAACGCCACGTAACGACATAAACTCAATATTAAAACATCTCCAAAAAATTTCACGTGAATAGTGGCGACCTTTTACAAAGTCCAACTCGCACTAGAGGAAACTTTTAAATATATTACTAGCAGTATAGCCCGGCGTTGCACTGGAGTAATGAAAGCTTTAAAACTAATCCTGGAGCTCAGACTCTTTGGACGTTGGCACAAAAGACTAAAAAGTTTCCAGTTAAAGCGAAACCGTAGACTGAAAGAAAAATGAATGGATGTAAGTCACATTTTGATTTCCTGGTATCGATATCAAATAAGTTTTTTTTCGTCGTAAATAGAATTTTGAAGGCTAAATAAGTCCTCTGAGTAAATGGTATCATGGATGAGACTAAGAACTACAATTATATCTACTTAGAGCCAAACCCGAAGCAAAAACTAAAATAAAAGGGCTGAAAAAAATACAGACGTACTGGCAGATAAACAGACACATATACAAACACCTTGCCTTTTATTATATATATATATATATATATATATATATATATATATATATATATATTATCGATTTTCTGTACTATTGTAAGAACTGCAACCTCGAAACTTCTGAATATCGTTTCTTATGTCTTTGTCTATGAGTGTATCAAATTTGATTAAAATCGGACCACTCCTTTTATAACCCGATTTTTTCGATTATCGATTTTCGATATTTATCGGGGTTATCTAAGAACACTCGCAGACGCTTATGGTACAACTGTGTAAATTTTCAAGAAAATCTGTTCATCCGTTTCGAAGTCTATAGGTAACGGACACACACACAGACAAGCACACAGATAAAGTTTCATTTATAAATAAGTTTAGATGTATTTGATATTAGTACGCTACCATGGTAAAGAAATTGTTAAGCATTCTCCAGGTTTAGTCCGTTGATGGTGATTTTGACTCCAAGTGGTGGTTGATATTCCAGTCATGGATGGAGCAGGACCTTGGTTTTTTTCCCACGTTGATAGTGAGTCCGTAGCGCATTTGTGCTTTGGAGAAGTTTTCAGTTGAGTTCTGGAAATATTTGAGTTCCTTGACTAGGGTGAAGTTGTCATCGGCGTATTAGAGTTCTATGACTCGTGCGTTTGTTGTTCGAGCCCTGGACCAGAGGCGACCTATGTTGAAGTAGCCGAAGTTTGATTCTCAGGTTTCGTGTGGAATCTCCTGAAGCATTGTGGCCAAGTAGATGGAGAAGAGAGAAGGAGCGAGCATTTGCCAATTAGGGCGCTGAAGGCCGTCATGACAAGACGTGGTTTCCATGACGATGAAAGGAGTACAGTTCGGTCGGGAGGCACATTTTTCTTTAGTAAGATTTCTCGATCTAGTCCGGTTGGCATTAATTTCATCTTTATGCGAATAAAAGTTCGTTGTTTGTGATCATGTCCTACCACGTGTTCTGTAGGATTTGACCAAATTTCGTTCGTTGGAATCTTTCAGGCTTGCGGATGTCTCATCGGTATAGTCAGTCAGTTAAGTGCCTTACGTGATACACGCTTTGGGCGATCATGTCTCGAAAGTGCGTTAGTGAATGCCATGAATTCAACTGGATTTCGAACTCGGCACCCCGATTTGTCGTTCCGAGTCGATATCCATTACATCACAACCCACATCCTAGAGTACCCAGCTTAAAGGAGAGTCGAGATTACAACTGCTCGGTAAACCATGAGTTTGGTAGTTTGTGTTATCCAAGAATCACCGTATAATCTTTTGAATAGCTTCTCGTATGCTTCATGGTTGGCCTTGATTCAGTTATATATATATACATAACGTCTATTTTCTTTTTCACGGACTGCTATTCTCCAATAAGTTCTTTTTTGTAGTTTTCGTCTTTCAATTGACAGGATCTATTTATACCCTTGGGAAAGGTACTAATTTATCTCTTCCACCACTTATGGGTTAAATAATAGAACAGATTTGGTTCTATAGCAGGACCTTGGTTTTTTCCCACGTTGATAGTGAGTCCGTAGCGCATTTACGCTTTGGAGAAGTTTTCAGTTGAGTTCTGGAAATATCTGAGTTACTTGACTAGGGTGAAGTTGTCATCTGCAACCAGTCTACTGCAGAAAGCAATGGCAACCTACTACGGGATAATCTTCTGCCCAGTCAGTCATATCTCTTTCGAGACATAATCGCTCAAAGCGTGTATCACGTATGGCACTCAACTGACTGACGGTCATATCAGGATGAAACACAGGTTCCCGTAGGATTCCCGAAGGTAAACAACATCGAACGTGATTAGTATTTTGATGGGTGACTTTTTGGGAATGCTGTAAGCTTAGATGTGCAGGTGGTGTAATAGATAGTAGTTCGGAATTGTTAATTAGAGAGCCGAGTTCCAATTCTCGTGGAGGTTGTTATATATATATCTTGGGAAAGGTATGAATCTACCTCTTACTCCAGGTATAAGTTAATTATTAAGATTTGTATCACTAAACAATTATTACCTCCCAAAAATTCTTACAAACTAAAAACGTTTATCATAGGTTGATAAGCCGTAGAAAACGAATCAGTCAAACATTTTAAAAAATAATCTATGTCAAAATTTCTAGGACGAAGAGTTGTTATTTCAATTATTTAGTTGAATTAATATTTTCAATCTTGTTATTATCAAAACGTGTTAGCCGTTGCGTCCTCCGGCCTTTAGGTGTCTGTCCATGTAGGCACCTTTCAAGGAAATTTGAAGTGAACCTCTGATTTAATCTACGGCCCGTATATTGTTCTCATTCCGCTGCCCACGTTTAGGGACACACGTCTTGTTCTTTACCAATCTAATGTCTCGATCTAGCGAATTAAAAAGGCCGAAATTTCGTGATATTAACAAAGATAAAGACGTTAGGTCAGATTAAATAACGTACAATAATAAGCCAATCTAATATGAAAAGATATATCCACAAAAATTAACTTACATACACTTTTATATTCCACAATGTAAAAATGTAAATAAAAGGTAGTTTTAAATGTAAACAAATCGTTTTTTTAAATGCAAACCCTATCATTGAAAATTTATTTATTGTAGCGAATGCTAGGCAATCTACTCACAGATGAAAAAGAGACTTGAATCAACAGAAATGTGGCTCTACAGAAGGATGCTGAGAATGCCATAGGCTGAAAATGTGAGCAACGACGAAGTTTTAAAGTGGAAACAAAAAAATAATACACTTATACTTAACATCAGAAATAGAAAGTTGAAATTTCTCGGGCATCCAATGAGGAAAGGGTTTCTTAGAAAAACTTTATTCACAGGACGTATTGAAGGTAAGCAGGTCAGAGGAAACAGCGCATAACCTACCTAAAGAGCTTGCGTAAATGATTTTCAGAACATGGTTTTAAAGTGACAGCAGAAAGACGATTTTACTAATAGCTACAAAGGAGGGAAATTGTGGAGAGTTATGAACGGCAACGCCTTGAAAGAACATAACACACAGAAGAACTGAGATAATAATTAACTGCCAACGCTGCTGTGGAACTTCAGCAAATCTTAGCCAGATATTGTTTGGAATTTCTCGGGTATATAATGAGGAAAGGTGGTTTAGAAAAAATTACTCACAAGTCATACTGAAAGCATGTGAAACAAAAGAAGACAGTGTATAACCTACCTAAAGAGTTTATGTGAATGGTTGGCAGAACATTGTCTTGAAGAGATAGCAAAAAGACAAAATTTACTAAGAGCTAGAAAGTACAGGAGAGCTATGATCGCCAACGCCCTGAAGAGACATAGCACAAGAACCGTGTCTATAACTAATTACCAACGCTGATGTAGACATTCAGCGAATCCTGGCCAGATATTGATTGGAATTGTTTCAGCTCTTAGCAACGAAAACGACAAATTACTGTTTGATGAAGACTTTGTCGTGTTCAGAAACAAATAAAATTCTTGCCTTCTGAATGAGTAAAAAGTATCAATAAACACGTACATGAACAAATGTGCGCACACAAAGTTGGTCCGCTCAAAGTAGAATTTATATTCTCCTTTTATGTGTGTGTCATTTCAGGACATGAGCGAACATAGCTCTTCACAACTTCCAATTCTGTGTAACTCTTAGCAATTATTTCTTTTTTACTATTCCCCAGTCTCCGTTCTGTCATCTAGCTATACAAGATTATTTAAGTAAGTCACTCGCTATTTCCTTGTTTCCCTTAAGCCTTCAGCATGTTTCATTCTTCAAACCCTCTTTCCTTCTTATGCGTCAACTCTCGCTTCTAAATGCAAGTGTTTATTCCGTTCCTATTTTTCTTAAAACTTTATCTTTGATCGCATGCTCCATTCATGATATTCTCAACTCTTATGTAGAACCACATTTATGTTGGTTAACGTCTCCTCTTTATCTATGCGGAAATTGTCCAACATATTGTACACTGTTATATTGAAGGATTAGCGTTTAATATTCATGATATTCTCAACTCTCTTCTGTAGAGTCACATTTCTGTTGGTTAAAGTCTCTGTGAGAAATCTGTTCAGAATATTAACCACTGTTATATTGAAGGGTTGGTATTACATAGCAGTTCAGCGCTATTTCTTTGGTTTCCATCGAAATTTTCTTGTTTCTTAATTCTTTGTTTTGCTTTTGAAAAGCATTTTTGCTATTCTCATGAGCTTCCGGATTTCGCTATTACATTTTCTATTGTCTGTAAAAAACAAGTTTTTGTACTTTCTTGATTTGTTTTTAATCATATCACCCCGAGCAAGACGGGAACGCCACTGATGTGCAGGGGGCTACATAGGAGTGAAAAGATTGGAAAAGAGAAAACCGGAAACCACATCCTAAACAGGAAACAAGGGATGAGCCTCTTCACCTGTTCAACAGACGTGGGTGGAGTGTGAACCGGGCGATAGTTTAGTCTATCTACTCCAATTGAAAAAAACAAAAAACAAAGAGAGAAGATTGGAAAAGAGAAAACCGGAAACCGCATCCTAAACAGGAAACAAGGGATGAGCCTCTTCACCTGTTCAATAGATGTGGGTTCAGTGTGAACCGGGCGATAGTTTAGTCTATCTACTCCAATTGAAAAAAAACAAAAAAAAAACAAAGTGAGAAGATTGGAAAAGAGAAAACCGGAAACGGCATCCTAAACAGGAAACAAGGGATGAACCTCTTCACCTGTTCAACGTGGGTGGAGTGTGAATTGGGCGAAAGTTTAGCCCATCCCGGTTCACACTTCACTCAAGTCGATTGAACAGGTGAAGAGGCTCATCCTTTTGTTATCTTCTTCTCTTCGTAACTCTCATTTTGTATTATTCCGTTGGCTCGCAACTATACATCCTCCCTTCTGGTATTTAGTACTTAACTATCTAGGCACCGGTACCTCCATTATCATACGCTTAATTTTTCACAAATAGACGCATATATCATTACTTGTGAAAATGATGTGAAACATAACGGCTTATCAGGTTGATTTCTGTACGATCAGCGAAGTATCGTTGAGACTGGCCAGTACCTAAATGGGTGACCGCTTGGGAATATTACGTGCTGTAAGCCTTGATGTGTGCGTTTTACAGCTTACGGCCATATCACGTTAAAACATCGGTTCCCGTTTGATCACCGAAGTTAAGCAACGTTGAGACTGGTCAGTACCTAAATGAGTGACCGCTTGGGAATATTACGTGTTGTAAGCCTTGATGTGTGGGTGGTACAGCTTACGGCCATATCACGTTAAAGCATCGGTTCCCGTTTGATCACCGAAGTTAAGCAACGTTGAGACTGGTACCTTGTTGGATGACAGCTTGGGAATACCAGGTTCTGTAAGCTTGCATGTGTGGGTGGTGTAATGGAATTCTTAATAGTGGCTCGGAATTGTTAATCGGAGAGCCGAGTTCCAATTTCAGTTGGGTTCGTTATATTCACTTACGCGCAAATCACTTTGGGAAAGGTATGAATCCACTTGTCTCTCCAGCTATAGGTTCATTAGTAAGGTTTTTATCACTAAACCATTATTATCTAAAAAAAATATTACCAGTCTAAAAATATTTTCTGGCTTTAAATAACCTGGAAATTAAAATCAATTGCAAATCAATTTAAACTAACAAATATTGAAAAAAATATATAACGGATAGAAAATAAAAACAATATTCGTATATAAAATTAATTGTAAAAAAGAAATAATACAAAAAAAAAAAAGAATAATACACATTTTATCAATCAGAAGATTTTTCCGCAGCAGGTTGCTATTGCTTTCTGCAGCAGACTGTCCGACTATTTAAATCATAGCTGGAGGGAGAAGATGCGGATTAATATCTTTAGCGCGTAAGCGAATGCAACGACTTCAACTGGAATTTGAACTCGGTTCTCAGACTTTTCGTTCCTAGCCGATATCCACTGCCTCACAACGCATATCCTCACATGAACATTTCAAGAATTAAACCTTTCGACAGACTTTACGATGTGTAATTTTTTTCAGCGCGCTCACATCGCTACGGAATTTGACACAAAGTCGAGGTTTAGAGTGAGTTTAGCGACTATTAAAAGCTTCCCTTTTTGGTGACGTTTCAGGCGCCGGGCAATAAACCTAACCCCCTCTCGAAGGAGCGATACTGCCTGGGGCGGGGATAAGGCAACCCGGGATTGAGCTTAATATTTTTGATACTTCCTCGGCATGAGTCAGGTAAGTTTATTTACCCAGCTCTTCACCCACTGGGGTGAGTTTTTACTCAAGGTTGGTTTTTAATATGGGGAAACCAAGCGCTTACCCGGAAGATCAATGGAGGCATAACGTCACCATCACTCTAAACGCCATGATGTTGACTGGATATATCATCCAACTCTTTCCGAATCCACTGCACTATCCTCATATTGACACCCAAACACCCTGAAATATTCGTATTGAAGCTTATGGAGAAATGAATTGCATCATGGTGCTCTTTTTCTCACATACATTGCTCAGCTGATCTTACTATACTATCTTCTTCTTCTTCTTCTTCTTCTTCTTCTTCTTCTTCTTCTTCTTCTTCTTCTTCTTCTTCTTCTTCTTCTATGTGCCTTGTCCTTTCCACGTCTCCCTACCCGTGTATTCTTCTTTCTTTCTTTTCCCCACTATCATTTTTCTTTCTTTCTTTATTTCTTTCTTTTCCCACTATCATTTTCTTTCTTTCTTTCTTCCTTTCTTTCTTTCTTTCTTTCTTTCTTTCTTTCTTTCTTTTCCCACTGTCATTTTCTTTCGTTGCCCCCTATTCTTTCTTTCTTTGCATGCTGTCTCCATCTCCTTCTTTTTTCCTTTATTCAAATTTCTTTTAACAAATTTACATACCGTTCTTCGCAATGTATTGTTCTTACAATTTCATCGTCGTACATTTTCTTTTTGAAATGTATATTTATTGATTATTCATGTTTGTTTATTCATTCAATATTCCTTTATTCCGACACTGTTCATTTATTCCCTCATTATAATATGGCCATCGGTTCATCTTTTCAAATATTTCCTTTTCAACTCCAACCAATGCTTATTTTTTTTGTCATTTTTTTCTTTTCCCTTTCCTTCGTCATTCATTCATATATTCATTTATTCATTCATTCTATTTTATCAATAGTAGTGTTCGGACGCTCAACATTATTCTTTTATTTTTTTCTAATACTTATTTCCTTCCTAAAATCCTTATTTTTCAATAAAACATCAGTCGTCTGCATGTTTCATTTCCTGCTGAGAAATTCCAATTAACTTGTAAATACATATGTCGATAGATAAATGCACAGTATTAAACTAGAGATTTCATGTTTGAATAGGCAGCGTCTAACCTTGCAGCTTGCTGGCTTCCACAAAGACGACGGACATATCTCCTGCCAACTTCTCAATCTTCAGGCAAAAGATATGATGGCTATCTATTTATCCAAGTGTCACATGAAGGCGGTGATGACGTAACAGACCGGAGAATAAAAGGATTGACAAACGTTGTTGCGTAATAAAGTTTCATAAAATATAAGTTAAAACTAATAGAAATGCAATCGTTTACTTGGGTATTCTAAGTCGGTTATTCTTGAAAATTTAGTTAAAAACCAACGCTAGAAAATTCTCCTTTCTCTATCGGCAAGCGTCAATTTCTTGTATCAGAAGTCTTCTTCTATGTGTCTTGTCCTTTCAGGATGTAGGCGATCATAGCCTTCCAAGTCTCCCTATCCCTGGTAGCTCTCAGCAAGCTTTCTCCTGTAACATCTCGCAATTCCCGTTCTGTCATCCACCTGCTCAGGCCCTTCAAATATGTTATCCGCTGCTTTCCTCTGTCTCTTTTCCTCTCTATCTGGCTCCGTTAGTATCAGGTTCTCCAAGTCCCTCTTCTTCATTGAATGTCCCAGGAACTTAAGTTTTCTCTTCCTGGTGCTGAATATTAATCTTTTCGTTTCCATTCTTTCCAACACCTCATCATTGCTCATATGTTCAGTCCATGATATCCACAGCATCCTTCTGTAGAACCAAATTTCAGCTGCTTCATGTTTTTCCTTCATCTTTGTTGATATTGTCCAACTTTCACTGCCATATTGAAGAACTGACATCACATAGCAATCTAGTACTCTCTTCTTTGTTTCTAGTGAAAGATTTCTGTCTTAATACTTTACTCAGTTTCTGGAACGCGTCCTTCGCCATGCCAATTCGCCTTCGGAGCTCTGTGTCGTACTTTCTGTCTTCTGTTAGAACACTTCCCAGGTATTTAAATTTTTGTACCTACTTGATTTTAATATCCCCCACCTGTATTTAACATTTTGTGTTGCTCTTTTTGCTGATGAACATGCATTCGGTTTTCTTGCAGTTTATTTGTAGTCCTTTTTTTTACTCTCTTCAGCTTCCTTCTGTAGGAGATCTTGTAGTTTCCTTCCCGTGTCGGCAATCAGCATTGTATCGCCTGCGTATCTTATGTTGTTCAAATTGTGGCCTCTGATGACAAATCCTGGCATAACATCTAGGGTTCCCAAAATATTCTCGCTGTACAAGTTAAATAGATCCGGTGAAAAGATACATCCCTGTCTTACGTCCCTTTCTATCTTTGTATATCTGCTGAATTCGTCACCTGTCTTTATGCAAGAAGTTTGCTGCTAGTAGAGATTCTTAATTACTCTAATGTCTTTCCCAAATATATCGAGGCTGCTGAGCATCTCCATCAATTCTTTGTGGCGTATCAGAAGTAAACTTGGTAATGTTTTTATCCGTGACTTTGTTCACAAATGCTTGTACAAAATTGAACTTTCAAAATTCAGCTGAGTTGGCGTTTTAAATCATTTTTGTGGTCTATTTTCTCACTTTATTCTACATGAAAGTTTTCTTTGTTTATTTCTTTCTTCATCTTTTATTATCTGTAAAAACTTTTGTAAATTTCTTTTTCTTTCTTTCTTTTGTTGTCTTTTATCATTTGTGAAAGCTTTTCTACAATCTTTCTTTTTTCTTTCTTTCTTTTGTTGCCTTTGTGAAAGAATTTCTAGATCTTTCTTTGTCCATAATTTGTAAAAACTTTCTTTCTGTCTTTTAACATCTGTAAATCTTTTCTACAATTTTGTTTCGTTTTTTATTTATTTCTAATGAATTTTCAACAATCAATCCTGAAAAACAGAGTACTCGCTTAAATTGGATTACAACATACACAAAGTCAAGTGGGCCCTAAATAATTTTATTTCGGGTAGATTTTATGACAGCGTAGACAGTAAAATAATAAAAAAGGGTAATTAAAGCGGGCGCTGGTTAGAAATTAAATAAATACATAAATAAACGATAATTTTCGGGTTCAAGTACCACTTCACCGGAAGTTAAAATTTCCCAGTCATAGGTTTATATAAACAGTTACAGTTACTTTTCGAGCTAGAATAAGAAAGCCGCACACGTATACGGGTCGACAGTGGAGTGGTAGGTGAGAATCGGAAGTCAGAGTGACGGTAGTGAGACCGTTAATCATGAGGAATATAAAGTCAGATTTCTCGCTGTCCGAACGGAAAATTTGGCCCGTTAGTCTGTCATGAGAGAAGAGACTAGTAGCAGTGAATATATCCAAAGTGTCATCTACTTACTCTTACCTGTCAAGACCTGTCAAGTGAATAAATAACCAAATATATTGAAAACGGGATTTGTGCTTGATTTTTTTTCCGTGGTGATTTCATTTACCGTATGTTCCTTTTTGAACGTACAGTGGGCCTTTATATTTTTTTCTGCGCAGCGACGCTAACTAGAATAGGGTGATTTGTTCAGTCGATGAAAGATTAAAAGAGTGTTAACCTGTCTGCGTCTCCTTCTCAAACATACGCTGTATCCGCACTTCCTTCAAACTAACTCACCTGATATCTTAGCTCTCTGTGAAACCAACCTTGACCCTTCTATCCCCTCTTCAGAGTTTTACGTTCCTGGTTACCTTCCCCTCTTCAAGAAGGACTCTAATGTCCATATGCATGGGCTCGGTGTCTATGTCAGCGAACATTTCTTTTGTTGCCTTTGTGAAAGAATTTCTAGATCTTTCTTTGTCCATAATTTGTAAAAACTTTCTTTCTGTATTTTAACATCAGTAAATCTTTTCTACAATTTTGTTTCGTTTTTTATTTATTTCTAATGAATTTTCAACAATCAATCCTGAAAAACAGAGTACTCGCTTAAATTGGATTACAACATACACAAAGTCAAGTGGGCCCTAAATAATTTTATTTCGGGTAGATTTTATGACAGCGTAGACAGTAAAATAATAAAAAAGGGTAATTAAAGCGGGCGCTGGTTAGAAATTAAATAAATACATAAATAAACGATAATTTTCGGGTTCAAGTACCACTTCACCGGAAGTTAAAATTTCCCAGTCATAGGTTTATATAAACAGTTACAGTTACTTTTCGAGCTAGAATAAGAAAGCCGCACACGTATACGGGTCGACAGTGGAGTGGTAGGTGAGAATCGGAAGTCAGAGTGACGGTAGTGAGACCGTTAATCATGAGGAATATAAAGTCAGATTTCTCGCTGTCCGAACGGAAAATTTGGCCCGTTAGTCTGTCATGAGAGAAGAGACTAGTAGCAGTGAATATATCCAAAGTGTCATCTACTTACTCTTACCTGTCAAGACCTGTCAAGTGAATAAATAACCAAATATATTGAAAACGGGATTTGTGCTTGATTTTTTTTCCGTGGTGATTTCATTTACCGTATGTTCCTTTTTGAACGTACAGTGGGCCTTTATATTTTTTTCTGCGCAGCGACGCTAACTAGAATAGGGTGATTTGTTCAGTCGATGAAAGATTAAAAGAGTGTTAACCTGTCTGCGTCTCCTTCTCAAACATACGCTGTATCCGCACTAATTTTTACAGCGTAGAATCATTCCTTCAAACTAACTCACCTGATATCTTAGCTCTCTGTGAAACCAACCTTGACCCTTCTATCCCCTCTTCAGAGTTTTACGTTCCTGGTTACCTTCCCCTCTTCAAGAAGGACTCTAATGTCCATATGCATGGGCTCGGTGTCTATGTCAGCGAACACCTCTCTCTAGCTAGGGTGACCTCTCTTGAATCCCTGGCTCATTCTTTCATGTGCTTCCGTCTCTTACTTCTAAGCTCGGTTAGCTATCTCTTCTTTCTCTACCGCTCACCTTCCTCCTCTGTCTGCTCAGTACTCGATAACCCAATCTCTTACGAAAGTGGTGGATTTCACCACGCGTTTCTCCAATAACCCAAATGGAAGGGACTCACTACTAGACATCTACTTCACGTCCATCCCAGACTCTTGCACAGCCAAACTCGGAAACTCTGACCACGCTGTAGTCTCCGTCAACATCTCATTCCACTCTCACTCAATCCAAGAAACCCAGACTAGCAGAATATCATATTGCTACCAAAGAGCAGACTGGGACTCGTTCCGCAACTTCCTGTGTGACGTCCCTTGGAACAACGTTTTTAGTCTTCTCGTTGAAGACTGTGCATCCGAGGTTTCCTCTTGGGTTAAGGCTGGCATCGATGCTTTCATCCCAGCCAGGAAATTTCAGCTTAAAGACTGCTCGTCCACCTGGTTCTCGCCCGCTTGCTCAGCCACCATTGCCCACCGGAATCATTTCTTCCGGCTCTATCAAAGCCACGCGTCGGACCAAAACAGGCGCTTTTTCGCCTCAGCTCGTAATAAGTGTAAAAAGATACTTAACGAAGCTAAGATGTTGTTTGCTGCCCGAATGAAGCAACGCATAGCATCCTGTAAGTTCGGCGTTCTGTAAAAGCGTGCTTAACAAGAGTAAGAACTCAGTAACCCCCTAAACAAAGAATTTGAGGTCCTCACCTCCTCAGCGGACAAGGCTTAATGCTTTGCTAGCAGATTCTCCACCAACTCGAGACTTGATTCGTCTTCCCACCTAGAACTGAGGCTGAACTGAATGACGTCCACATTACACCCTCGCAGGTCTCTAACACAATCTCAAAACTTGACCCTCACAAAGCGAGCGAAAGGGACGGAATCCCAATCATAGTCTTGAAGAAATGTGCCCCTGAACTCTCCTCTGTCTTCTCTAAGCTCTACAACTTCTGCCTATCTGCTTCCTGCTTTCCTGCCTGTTGGAAGTCTTCCTCTGTAGTTCCTATATTTAAGAATACTGGAGAACCTTCGGACCCCGCAAATTACCGCCCTATCAGCCTTTTTCCGATCTTTGGCAAAGTGATCGAAGCCATTATCAACGCCGAGGTGGTTCAGCATATCACAGCCTATAGGCTCCTCTCGGACAAACATTATGGTTTCCGCTTCACCAGGTCTACTGCTGATATGCTAACGACCATCACCGAGTATATATACCAAGCTCTCGACAAGAATGGCGAAGCTCGAACTGTTGCCTTGGATATCTTAAAGCGGTCTGGCATGCTGGCCTCTTACGCAAACTGCGAAACTATAATATAACTGGACATTTGTTTGACCTAATCCAGTCATTCCTCTCTAACCGCACATTAAAGGTGGTATTAAACGGACATGCCTCCCAAAACTACCTTACGAACGCGGGTGTCCCTCAAGGCTCTATCTTAGGTCCTACGCTCTTTCTAATCTACATTAATGATCTTCCCGATGCCATAAGATCCCAAGTAGGCATGTACGCCGATGACACCACAGTTTACTCTCGTCGCGATCAAAAATCTGGTGTGGGCGACAAAGTGAACCGCGCTGCCGAGCTTGAGAAGTAACTCCAATCCGTAGTGGACTGGGGTAGGAAATGGCTCGTAAATTTTAATGCGCCCAAAACGAAGCTGCTGTCAATTAACCATCATAGACAATCGCACCTACCTCCCATTAGCATGAAACATGCTTGTCTCCCATAGAGTAAAACACTACACCCCCTTGGTCTCACACTCTCAGCGGACCTCAAGTGGAATGACTACATCGAATCCATTGCTAAATTCGCTGCTATGAAAGTCGGCTCTCTGTGCAGGGCCCGGAAGTTTTTCCCGTTTGAATCTATCCTGCACATTCATAAATCTACCATCCGTCCGTATATTGAATACTGCTGCCACATCTGGTCAGGTGCCCCTGCTATTCTCCTCGGGGTTCTTGACAAAATACAACGGTGAATCTGTAACGTGATCGATACCGACTTGTCAGACCGGCTGCAGTTACTCTCTCACCGGTGTGACGTAGCTTCT
>JBBBDQ010000163.1:2095000-2102500 GCA_037127315.1 Ascarosepion bandense | reverse complement strand
ATATTCTTTCTTTCAATAGATAGATAGATAGATAGATAGATAGATCTATTTTAATCATATTATTTCTTTCTTTCTTTCTTTCTTTCTTAATCATTTTTCATTCTTTTTTCTTTCTCGTCATAATCTATCTATCTATCTATCTATCTATCTATCTATCTATCTATCTATCTATCTATCTATCTATCTATCTATCTCATTCTATTCCAATCTAGTTATATTCTATTTTAATAAAATTCTTTCTTTCTTTCTTTCTTTCTTTTTTTGTTCTTTCTTTCTTTCTTAATCATTTTTCATTCTTTTTTTCTTTCTCGTTATAATCTATCTATCTATCTATCTATCTATCTATCTATCTATCTATCTATCTATCTATCTATCTCGTTCTATTCCTATCTAGTTATATTCTATTTTAATAAAATTCTTTCTTTCTTTCTTTCTTTCTTTCTTTCTTTCTTAATCATTTTTCATTCTTTTTTTCTTTCTCGTCATAATCTATCTATCTATCTATCTATCTATCTATCTATCTATCTATCTATCTTAGTTCTCTTTCACATCTATCTATCTATCTATCTATCTATCTATCTATCTATCTATCTATCTCATGTTTTTACGTTAATTTACAGTGGGTATTAAAACACAGCCGGATATATGCTCGGAGTTACTGATCAAATCTAGGCATTGCAACACAATTTAAGTCCATTAAAGGCAATAATTAAATAATATATTGGAATAGATATGTGAAGATCTTTTCACGTTGCTTGAACAGGTTAAGAGGCTCATCCCTTGTTCCCTGTTTAGGATGTGGTTTCCGGCTTTCTCTTTCCCAATCTTCTCACTTTGTTTTCTCGTTTTTTTTTTTTTCAATTGGAGTAGATAGATCTATCTATCGCCCGGTTCACACTCCACCCATGTCTATTGAACAGGTTAAGAGGCTCATCCCTTGTTCCCTGTTTAGGATGTGGTTTCCGGCTTTCTCTTTTCCGATCTTTTCACTATTACGTAGCCCCCTGCACGTCAGTGGCGTTACCGCCTTGCTCGGGGTGATACGATTAAAAAAAAAAAAAAAAAAAAAAGAAAAGAGGGGCGATATTCATCATCACGTTGTAAAATCTCGGAAAACAATTCTCGTTTTTTTTTTCTCCAATTGGCAACGGCCCAATTCATAGCGAGATTTGGAGAGACGTGTTATTTCGCCATTTCCTTTATTAGTCTCATTCCCTGGGCGGGGTTAGGTGTCGTTGATCTATGACTTGATTGCACGAGATTATTCAGAATTTATCGTTCACAGGATGTAAGACAGTTACAGGAATGTGATGAGGGAGGTTGATATGGAAAATTCAAGAATTATTGAAAGCCAAAACAAGAGTAAAACCGGAAATGCTTGGCCATTTTGTTTCTTCTTTCTGTAAGAAATTTGGTGAGGAACTTTGAGGCACAGATGTAAAAGAGAAGGAAAAGACAAAATATCTTCTAAAATATGAATAATATATGAAATGTATTATTTAAATTATAAATAATGTATGTAACCTATTAAAAATAATAAATAATATATGAAAAATATCATTTGAATAATAGATAATATATGAAATATACTATTTAAATAGTAAATAATATATGAAATACGTTATCAAAATAATAAATATTATATGAAATCTATTTAAATAAAAAATGATATGTGAAAAATATTATTTAAATAATAAATAATATATAAAATTTACTATTCAAATAATAAACAACATATGAAATACATTCCTAAAATAATGAATATTAAATTAAATAGAATATTTAAATAATATATAATATATGAAATATAATATTTAAATTATAAATGAAATATGAAATATATTATTCAAATAAATAATATATGAAGTATATAAATATATTATCTAAATAAATAATATATGAAATATATTGTTGAAATAATATATGAAATATATTACTTAAATAAAATATATTATATGAAATCTATTTAAATAATAAATAATTTATTAAAATTATCATTTAAATAATAAATAGTATATGAAATATATTATTTAAATAATAAATAATATCTGAAATATGTTATTTAAATAATAAATATTACATGAAATCTATTTAAATAATAAATGATATGTGAGAAATATTATTTAAATTATAAAGAATATATAAAATCTATTATTCAAATAATAAACAATATATGAAATACATTACTAAAATAATAAATTTTATATGAAGTATAATATTTAAATTATAAATAAAATATGAAATATATTATTTAAATAAATAATATATGAAGTATAATATTGAAATAATAAATAATATTTGAAATATATTATTGAAATAATAAATAATATATGAAATATATTACTTATATAAAATATAATATATGAAATTTATTTAAATAATAAATAACATATGAAAAATATAATTTAAATAATAAATAATATATGAAATTTATTAGTTAAATAGTAAATGATATATGAAATATATAATCTAAATTATGAATATTATATGAAATCTAAATAATAAGTGATATATGAAATCTATTATTCAAATAATAAGCAATATATAAACTACATTACTAAAAATAATAAATATCATATAAAATAAAATAATCAAGTAATATGTAATATATGAAATAAAATATTTAAATAATAAATAATATTTGAAATATATTATTTAAATAAATAATATATAAAATGTATTATTGAAATAATAAATAATATATGGAATATATTATTTAGATAATAAATAATATATGAAATAAAATATTTTTGTTGGGGATGCAATGGTGTTCATTTTTCTTTTAGTTCTTGTCCGCGAACATTAAATATCTCAGTTGTTTGATGCGTGGAGAAAACATATAAACGAAGTTGCTGAAAACTGTGTGTAATATTCTGAGTTCGTTCTACAGTTGTTGGTCATTTTCAAGGAAAGAAGGTAGAAGTCGATAGATTCAGTGGTGTCTTTAGATTGTTTAACAAGATGCAAACTCTGGGCTGTAGGAACATGGGTTTGTATCCTACGGCAGTGGAATTGAGTTTAGTGTAACACACACACATACACACGCGTATACATGAGAAAGTGATATATAAATTTTATAAAAAGAACAATTTAGGGGAAAATTATGACAGTAAAATTTATTTTCGTGTGACGCGTTTCGTTCTGTAGGACTTCATCGACTAAAGTGATGCATATTTTGATGTGCGCACGAATAAATAAGGACGTTGAAAATTTAAAATTTAAATTTAATTCTTTTTTAAAATCCCAGTTTTGAGCAATCCAATTTAATTTAATCTAATTTAATTTTTGTTAATGTCTCTATCACTTTTGTTTTGAAATGTCCCACATGGTGATAATAGAAAATCTGCCAAGAAAGATGAAATTTTGTATGAATCTGGGCGCAAGTTTTCTGTAGATTATCTAGCGATTAAAGCATTTTCTAAACATTTTCGTTTCAGTAATTGCATATATCCGGCTGTGTTTTAATATCCACTGTAAATTAACGTAAAAACATGAGATAGATAGATAGATAGATAGATAGATAGATAGATAGATAGATAGATAGATAGATAGATTATGACGAGAAAGAAAAAAAGAATGAAAAATGATTAAGAAAGAAAGAAAGAAAGAAAGAAAGAAAGAAATAATATGATTAAAATAGAATATGACTAGATAGGAATAGAACGAGGTAAACATATGAACAGATAGATAGATAGATAGATAGATAGATAGATAGATAGATAGATAGATAGATTATGACGAGAAAGAAAAAAAGAATGAAAAATGATTAAGAAAGAAAGAAAGAAAGAAAGAAATAATATGATTAAAATAGAATATGATTAGATAGGAATACAATGAGATAAACAGATAGGAACAGATATTTGAATAATAAAAAAAATTATTATCAGTTTCATTACAGAGTGAAACTAATGCATTTAGAGTGTTGTTTTGAAAAATATCCCTTTTATGTTCATATTTATTTAAACTCCTTGATATTTCTCCTATGTATACTGTATGATAATTTTTTTATAATCATTTCATCGCAAGCAAGACAGTACTGCCACTGGTGCGAAGGGGTAACATAAGAGGAGAGTGATCAGAAAGAGGGACACGTTACAAATAGGGGGCGGTAAGAGAATGGATAAAAGAAGGATGAAAACACTGGTGTGAGGAGAGTTGCATGAGACTAGAGTGGAAAAGGGGAAGAACATGATATAAGGGTTGTCAGAGAAAAGATGCGAGTCAAGAAGATAACAGATTGCTATTGACACTGTATTTAAATTCTTGGAGATTGCAGCTGTCAGGGAAGCAAGTGTACGGAAGGGAATTCCACAGGCTGGAAGTGTGAGAAAAGAAGCTGTAGAGTAGAAGTTGCGGTTACATTTGATCGGTTTCACTGGAAAAAGGGTGAGACCAGGTCGCTAGTCTAGTAGCTCGAGTAAATCCATGCAGGGGGGGGGGGGCAACAGGGAAAGCTCATCGGAGCAGAAGCCGTGAAAGTATTTATAAAAGAGACAGAGGGAAGCCACATTACATTGGTGAGAAAGTGACTGGAGTTGGGCTACCAGGTTGGGATCAATTACATTGTAGATTCTCCGTTGGATTTTGTCGAGAGGCCTGAAATGAATAGCAGGGGCATCCGACCAGATGTGACAGCAGTATTCAGTGCACGGGCTGATAGTAGATGTATATATATGTGAAAGATGGATTCAGACGAGAAAAGCATTTTGGTTCTACACAGTGAACGGACCATCCTAGCAGCAGATTTAGCTATGGATTCAATAAAGTCATTCTACTTGAGGTCGAATGATAGAGTCAGGCCGAGGAGGCGCAGTATTTTGTTTTCTTGGAGACTAGATTGATCTAAGCTGATGGATGGGGGTAAGAGCGATTCTCTATGGTGGTTAACTGATAGCAGCTTCGTTTTGGAAGCATTAAATTTATTATAGTAAAAGCCTTTCCATTTGTAGCATATTGCTTTATTTACTATTAATTCTTTTATTGTTCTAGAAGTAGTTGTAACAAATATTATGTTGAATTTAGATAGTTATAATAGTGGTTGTTGGTAGAACAATATATTTTGATGTATTGCCGCTTTTCTATTTCGAAATTTTTAATCACCTTTAATACTCTAATTAATTCATATTCAGCACGAAACAAAAGCCTCAAAGGCTTTTGTTTCGTTTTGAATATGAAATAATTAAGAGTATTGAAGGTGATTAAATATATTTTCAATGTATTTCTCCTCTTCATGTAAAAGAGGTGAATTAAAGAATAGTTAGCATGAAGACTGACGTTAAACGATCACACACACACACACACACACACACACACACACACACACACACACACACACACACACACACACACACATATACATATATATCATCGTTTAACGTCAGTCTTCACGATAACTATTCTTTAAAACTTGTGTACGCATCGCTCATTCAGTAAAAATGAATTTGAACACGCTAGCTATTGGGCGCGTAATATGATATGCGCTAAAAAGACGGCCCTCTTCCACCGAACGCCCCGTGGCCCAGGGTTAGAGTCACCGACTGACGCCAATTCGGTCGGGGTTTCGAGCCTGGGTTGTGTAGCAATCGGAGTCTTAACCGTACTGATGAGATGTGATACAGCGAAACAGATCTGTCTGCGGATGACAATATATATATATGTGTGTATTCAAAACTTATACTTTTAAATATAACAGACAATGAATGTCTATTATATTTAATCATGAGCCCTTCTAAACATCGTATTTAGACTTTAATTTTAGGTGAAAATAAAGACAAAAATTGTCCAACATTTCGATGTTTTTTATTATGCTGATGTTTTTTTTATTATGAAGTGAGGTTACAGGGACATTAACATAAAGACATCCACGATCAAAGGTGATTTTATCTTGTGTTGACATAAAACATTGCTATGCAACGATAACAGTCACCGAATAGCAGACGCAGTTTGTAAATTTGTAATGCAGTTGTATGACGTCACACCGCATGAGAGACCGAAATGTTAACAGAACCAAATGTCTAAATGCAATGTAATCTATTGTGACCAGATTGAAATGAGATTTTATTAAGTGTGGGTTATAGATATATATGTACCTTACTCAGACAAAATAATTTTCTTTAAAATTTAATTAATTACAATGTTTCATTAATAACTTATTTTCAACCATAATTAAATCAATTATTTTACTAAAATAAATGACCCACACAATACTTAATTGTTGTTCTTAATACAATATAACTAAGTATACCATAATTATTTAATCCTTATTCTGACCTAAACATTCCAGCGCCTTTACTCATGAGATTGTAGTAAAAAAATTGTTCAATAAAAAAAAACAAACTAAAATCCGACCTCTTATTAAAAATTATTGTCTACCCATTTAAAAAATCTAAGGTCCAAATATGTATCTTATTCAAACAAAATTAAAAAGATCCAAGCCATCCTGCTCCCTTACATAACCCAATTTAACCATTTATTTTAATATATCACCTGAAGAAGAACAGTATTGTTCTGAAACATGAACACTTTTGTGTAGTGATATTATTCTGTTATAAACCACTGTAACAACAAAATTACAATATATATATATATATATATATATATATATATATATATATATATATATATATATAGTAAAGTTTTGTAATTTGCTTGAAGCATTGTGTAAAATAGTTATATGGGTTATGTCTTGAAGGCTGTCACAATGCGTTGAGCAAAAACGCAGTGACAGCCTTCAAGACATAACCTATATATATATATATATATATATATATATATGTACACATTCAATATCAAAACATCGGAAAGTTAATTCTAGTTTTGCTTTTATTTTTCTTGTCAGTCTTTCTTTTGGCTTATACACGCGCTTTCTTTGTTTTCCATGTTTGAAAGTGAAAATAAATACCTTAATTATATCGAAAAGTGAATACCTTGCCAGTCGTCAACAGTGTTAAATGCTTGTCTATCATAGCTATCAACAATACTTTCTTTTTTCTTTTTTTTTTGCAAAACGGGTGAATGGAAGAAAAGCTATTTTGTATTCTATTTTCCCGCAGAATAAACGCGAACTATTTGACGTAAATTAGGAATCTGTAAGTAAACGTTGGGAGGGGAATTTGCCTCGGGTTTCTTAAGCAAAGCAAATCCTTTGTGTCGATCGCTACATGGTTTGATAAAATGTACAAATTGAGATTTGTCCGGGAAGCATTTAATGAAGAAAAAAAGAGACTCAAGTAGTTTTTGGTTCGATTTATATTTGTAAGAAAAAAAAAAATCCACTAATGATAATAACTAAAAGTCTGGAATTTAATTTAGAGGGGAAATGTGTCGTCTTTTATGGATAAAATTAAAGAAAGAAAATATGTTTTATAATCATTTCACCCCAAGCAAGACAGTACTGCCACTGGTGCGCACGGGGTCACATAAGAGGAGAGTGATTAGAAAGAAGGACAAGTTACAAGGGGTGTCAGAGAATAGATAAAAGAAGGATGAGAACACTGGTGT
>JBBBDQ010000163.1:1887500-2090000 GCA_037127315.1 Ascarosepion bandense | reverse complement strand
AGTCCAAGTGTACGCGGTCGCGTTCTCAACCAGATTTCCTCAGTGTGGAGACTTTCGCTAAATATTCAGAGTTTTGATAGAGATCGCAATTTCTAAGATCTCTGTGTTTCAGTTCAGTATGACTCAGAAGGAGCTTCATGCTTCTTTTTACCGTGTACAAAAAAAAAAAACAACAACAAAAAAAGAAAGTTTTTTTCTTTTTAAATTTTTTCAATAAAAGCTTTATTACCATCATTATTATTATCTGATGAGACATTGTTCATTCAATGTCGAAACAAAATGTACAATTTTGTAGCAGTTTGTAGTTTGCAGATGTTCTAAAGCAATAATCAAAAATAAATATTCATTGCTCTATTTTTACATGGAGCACTGTTTTAAATGAATGTTATGAACGTTGCAATTATTTTCTTCGTTCTTATTCACTTGGATATATATTTAATAAAAAGAGAAATCGCAAGTGTTCTTTTAGAAAACCTAGAAAATATATATAGTATGTTATATCTTTTATTTTCTATTTTCTATTCTGCTACACGTGTTTCTGGTCTCGCGACCGTCTTGTTTGTGTCGATGACTGACAAACACTGCCTGAAGACGGTCGCGATTGGTGATTTTTATTAAAAATACACACTTTTCTGTCGTTGGTACCACAGTAACATCCCTATATATATATATATATATATATATATATATATATATATATATATATATATATATACTTTCATTCACAGATCTTAGGTCAACCAGTAGTTCGCGATTGGTGATTTTTATTAAAAATACACACTTTTCTGTCGTTGGTACCACAGTAACATCACTATATATATATATATATATATATATATATATATATATATATATATATATATATACTTTCATTCACAGATCTTAGGTCAACCGGTAGTTTGATTTTGCAGGTACAGTCCGCGGAGATCGCCTCTCTAAGCCGATAACATCATAACAAAATCACTATAGGGAAAGGAAATTAGAAAAGAAAACCATTTTGTGTATGAATGCCACATTGAAATTCATCGTCCAAAATAGAGGCCGCATTTTCCAAATTATTCTTTTACAGTTACACATTTTATATCTCAGGTAAATAATGGATAAAATAGAATTTAACAAATATATAATCTAATAAAAGAAGACATGTTCAAACAAATACATTATTCACCTTTTAGACAAGTTAATGACTTCTTCGACATTGCTTTGTCTGAGGTAGCGTTTTGATATGAGGCTCTGACATAGTGATTTTTCGTTATAATTGGTCTTCTAAATGCTCCCCTGTCAACTGTGTTGTCAACGAATTCTTGATTTGTGTAAAGTACGAGAATACACGATGATTTACAACTGTATGTTGAAGAAAACATGAAATTTCAGCGTGCATGTTCACAGAGACGAGGATATTCCATCGCCCTTTTCCAAATTTCAACGGGACATTTCTTGCTTTCAAACAGAATTTTCTTGATATTATCTTCAGACAACCCAATAAGCTCCATTTGTAATTCCACCAGAGCCTATGATGCGTCAACTAAGTGAGGCTAAAACGCAAGTTTCAGGGTATCGTTATGCTTTTCAAAACCACTGAATTTTCTGTTGTATTCTAGGAATGAGTCTAAAACTGACTGGGATTCCTGAAAAGATTCATAGATATTCTCTTCACTTTCATTCGTTACTTCCGTCTAATCGAGAAAATGTTCTTCTGAACGCTTTCACTGAGCAAGAAAGACTTGAAAAATAGCTTTTTTCTAAACGAAAGAATTTTTGACCGCATCTCATATATTGATTAAATTCTGCTTTTCTAACGAAGTATTGAACTCATTTTGCTTTGTCATTGCATCACACACAAATGCAGTAACTTTGTAAAAAATTTGTATCTTATGACACAAAACTTATTGGTTTTTTTGAAAAAGTAAATTATTTACTTTCATGAAGAATGAAATTATTTAGTTTTTTATTTATTTGTTATTATTTATTATTATTTAATATTTTTTATATTTATTACTATTATTTTTTATTAGTTTTATTATTTTTTATTATTTTGTTATATTTTATATTTATTATCATTATTATTATTTCATGATATATTTTTATTTATTTTATTTATTTATTTATATAATATCATTTTATTTTATTTTAATTTAACTTTAGTATCAATTTTAATTAAACTTATTTGGATTTTTATTCAATTTTAATTTTAAACTTTCAATTTAAATTTAATTCTATTATACTTTTTTCCAATTTATTAAATTAGGTCTAATGAATTTATATCTTCGTGTCATGTTTTTTAAATATCCTTTCTTTTACGTTTTGTGAATAATTTTTCTTTTTGTGGTTTGATTTTATCATTTTTTTTTTAAATGCCCCAAAATTTAACTTGAAACAATGTAACCGGTGATTATATCTGTCTGCAATTTACTTCCGCCAAAATTTAAAATTTCTCTTTCTTGACCGTTTCCATCTATCTCCCCTTTCCTCCCTCTCTATATTTTCTCACTTTTTTCCCCTTTTATTTTCTTCTTCATTTTCTACTCATTCTGTATCTTTCTTTTCCCTTTATTTTCTTTATAGAAGTAAAATTCTTTAAAAAAATGCCAAAAGATTTGAAGCCAGGTATCATGTAACCGATGTCAATATCTGTCTGCAATTCACTTCCGGACAACATTTAAAATTTCTCTCTTTTAGCCGTTTCCATTAGCTCTTCTCTATATTTTCTTGTTTATTTTCCTCTTCACTTTCTATTTTTTCTGTAGCTTTCCCTTTTCTCTTTCTTTTTCTTTATCTTGATTTCTCATCGTATTTTCTGATCTTTTCTTCCCTCTTTCTTTCTTCCTTTTTTAATATCTTTTTACCTTGTACAAAAAAAGTTCCAAAAATAAAGGGAAGTGGTGTTTTTTAAAATGTTTTTCTCAATAAAACATTTATTGCCATCATTATTAAATTCCTGATGAGACATTATTCTTTCAATGTCGAAACAACTTGTACATTCTTGCAGTAGTTTGTAGTTCGCACATGTTCTAAAGTAATAACTGATATTTTTCAATGTCGAAACAAAATGTCCAATTTTGTTATACTTTGTAGTTTGTACATGCTCTAAAGTAATAATTATATATATATATATATATATATATAGCCAACAAAAACTCATTCAAACACGTTCTGTTAAATTCAACCAGCAGATCTCTTTCATTTTCATTGTCTTATTTGTTTATATTTCTGAGATGAGGCATTGTAATTACACTATTTACATTGTTCGGAACGTTTTCCTCATCTTTGTTGTCAAATTCACGACGTTGTGCTCATTGTACGTTCCGACCATCTTCAGGTGATTGAAATTTCGAGCTGAGCCCTTTATTTCGTTCACCGGGGTAGATTATTCTAGTTCCATGTGCCATGCCTCTTCCAGATGCGTCAGTATCAGCTATCTCTCTTAAACTTAACTCTCTAAGTTTTTTGTTCACCCCTACTGTAACCAGCTTTGAACTCACAACTCTTTAGCCATGTGTCCTCAAGGACGCTAGGCATAGTGGATAAAAGCACTCGTTGTAATCAATCACTTAGCATTTTATTAAATAAATTTAAATGGCGATTTTATTAAAAAAGTTTACTCTTTAGTATTTGTAAATTAGGATTGTTTACTTTATACACACTTATATATATATATATATATATATATATATATATATATATATATAAACTTTCCACATGTTTATTTACAAGTAAAACAAAATGAATTCTACCTCTACCGTGTTCGGAACTTAACATACACAAGACTCTATAGGCATAAACTTTCCACACACACACACACACACATATATATATACATACGGAAAGAAATATAATGCGAAGTCAGTTCTTTTCATATATATATATATATATATATATATATATATATATATATATATATATATAAGCTCAGTTGAATTGCAGATTGAATAGCCAGTTTCCCCGCCTACGATAACGGGAAATGTAATTGTTTTAGAGAATTGCATGTATTTAGCATTTTTATTACGATTATTCGTGGAATTTCGAGAGTTTTCCACTTCAGAAAATTGGCGGTGTTAATTTGAACACTGATTTTACAGACTTGTTGTTCATAAAGTGAGTGAAATTAATGTTGTTGGGAAAATCTTTGAAATTTTAATTACCTCTTTTAACACAGAGAGTAATTTACACTTTAAATTTTATCTGCTTTGATATTGTAAACAACGTAGCTATATTCTATCTATCTATCTATCTATCTATCTATCTATCTATCTATCTATCTATCTATCTATCTATCTATCCTGTAATTTTCGGAAGTATTTAAATAATATAAATTTAACATATTTAAATTTGTTTTGAGAATTAGAAAAAAATGGTTTTGATATATGCATAATATCCCCTGGCGAAATAAATTTTATTGCAATCTACTAGACATGCACTTAGTAATGATTTGTGGTTCAATATGTCATTTCCGGAAATGTGGTGTAAAGGAAATTGAGCCACCGTAGGCCATAGGCCAATCTACATTCGAGGAAGTGATGCTGTGTACCTAGTTGGATTGGAAGGAGACGTTGAATTCAGCTAGTTGGAACGATTAAAGGTTGCAATTTAATTGGCCAGTCGTTCATCAAGTCAACGCTAGACTTCATGTCTCTTTGCACATCTGGCAGAAATTGGCTGGCATATCCTACCACACTTGCCGTATACCACCTATTGATCAAAGAAAACGTGGCCCAAGAGTATCCATATAAACCGTGGGGAATCGCTTAGTTGTCAGTTGAATTACGTGCGCGTTTCCCTCTTGCCAAACTTTTCCTTAAGCCAAAATACATTACTGTGTCTGTCTTTTCGAGTGAGGAGTGATGGAATTAAATTGTGCTTTGTATTGGTCAGTGATTAGAGTAAGTTTCACCTTCATAGAAGTAATGGATTTGTAAGTATGTGACGTACATCTTGGAAGCCACATCCCCCAGAATGTATTTCCCACTCCATGCTACACAGCTCAATAAGAGTTGTCAAATTGCACCATCGCATGTCGGTGGAAGGATTGTTGAACAGCACAATGTATGTCTAGAACATTTTCAAACCATTTTCTTGCAATTTATGCGAGAAGACGATGTGTTGTTGTTCCAGGAGAATAACTTCATCTCACATAAAGTAAAAAAAAAACATATGGGAAATGAACAATGTATTGTTTACAACAATGTGGAGCAAAGCAAAATGAGCCACGACTAACGCTCCATAGGTCAGTTTGAATCCGAAAAAAGTGACGCTGCGCACCTGATAGGACTGGAAAAAGATTGTACATTAGAAGGTTCTTACGCAAAAAAGTAGTGTTCTCAATTCTCAATTAGACTGATTAAAAACAGCGTTCGATGGAAAGCTTCAGGGATTGGACAAATCGGTAGAGTATCATCGTTTATCATGTTAGTGCTATATATATATATATATATATATATATATATAGAAGAAAATATATATATATATATATATATATATATATATATATATATATATATATATATTGTCCTACGTCGACGGTACGACTCGGAGTTTTGCTTTGAAATCTTCAGGTGCATTATTCAAACTGAGTTCAAAAATGCACCTGATGACTGCACCTTACAATTGCATAAGACATGAAACTGTGCAGATGATTTACATTACGTTTTAATGCAAATCATCTGCACAACTACATCAACAATGCCTGATGATGAGAACCTATCTCGAAACATAGAAATTTCCATGTCGTAATGTAAAATTGATACATAACTATATAATTATATTAAGCTCTATAAAATTCATTATATTGAGCACTGTTTATAATAAAATAAATGCCAGAGTACTCAAAATAAAAAAAAAACCCTGAGTCCTCTTCACTTGGAAATATATATATATATATATATATATATATATATATATATATATATATACAGATATATCAATTTTACATTGCGACATGGAAATTTCTATGTTTCGAGATAGGTTCTCATCATATTATGCTCTCATTACGATTGAGCTCTCTGGAGAAGAAAAATTTTAAAAACAGTTCCCACTTCGGCTATAATGCGTGACTTTTCAGAAATGAATTGAGTTCTCTCGGTGACTGGCGTCTGTATACACTGCTTACATACAAGACGTTCAAAATTCCCTTCTCTTACCCCATACGCCGATGGCTTAGGGAGTAGAGACTCCGACTAACACCAAATCGATCGAGTTTCGATCCCGGCCAGAAGCAAGTGGATATGTCTGACCACACTGATGAGCTGTGATACAGCGAAACGGGTTTGTATGTGGATGACTTATATATATTGTTTTTTATTAACACCAGAATAATAATACTATATATGTATGTACTCTCAATGTATATTTATTAATTCATGATATATTATTTTATATTTATATTTATATTTATATTTATATTTTTATTTTTATATTTATATATATATATATATATATATATATATATATATATATATATATATATAATTCTACGTCTAGAGCACGATTTAGAGTTTCATACTAGGTGTTTATTATGAACTGACCGTAGTGAGATTTGAATTTTTGATTCTCACGTTGTTCATGGTCGTTATAGATTGTGATATGCTATTTTTTAAATTTTTAAATTATATCATTGTATTTGATTTGGACTAAAACTTTAACATGAAATTCTCATGTAAAACCTTAAAGTGTAAATTGAATAAAATTTAAATTAATAAGTAGAATATTTTAGGGCACGTGTTATAGATTTTGTGCCTATGAGTAGTTTTTATTTTAAGGGAAAACAAAAGATATTATTAATAAAATAATGTAAAAAAGTCTACATAAAAAATCTCTGTTAATATGTGTCAACGTATTTGAGCAGATATTTATTTTCTATATTTGCATATGGTTATCAATTCTCTTCCTTTGTTTAATAAATTAGGGTTATTTAAGTGTTTTAAGATAACAAGTTTTTCTAAAAGGCATAAGTTATAACTATTTCCTTTCATGAGATTTGTTTTTTGCAATGATATCCAATATAATATCTGGGTTTTTATTGTTTATTTAATTGCCAGAAATCTTTTGAGAGGGCAGTTCTTTTACTGCATTTAGTGTTGCTTAAAGTCATTTGCTGATTGTAGTAATGGTATTTCCACAGCTTTTCAGTTGAGCCAAAATATAATTTAACATCAACATCAGAGTGGCTGCTATCTCTGTAAATTTTACCTCTTCTGAGACACCTTCTCAGGCACATTTTTGTTTGTTCTACACTCACACAGCTCACCAGTGATTTTTCCTGAAACAATGCTGAACGGACCATAGTTACAGTTTCTGGAAAACAGCACTTAATTTGTCAAGATCAGCAGTTTGAATAACGCCAGTACGCTCAAACCCTCGGTCACAATGACTTGTAACTTCGTGCTAGCAAAACCATCAATGACTTTCGAACAGTTCCGTCCACCTAATTTAACTCACAAGTCCTAGGTCAACCGGTGGTTTTCAAAGAGATCGTTTCACCCAGGCTGGTAACATCAATAAATCACCTTTCAGTCAAATCTACCATGGTGAGATTTGAACCTGCGTCTCACGGTCGGAAAGCGACTATATATATATATAATCGTTTCACCCCAAGCAAGGCGGTACCACCACTGGTGCGCAGGGGCTATATAAGAGAAGAGTGAAAGTTTAAGCAGGGGAAGAGTGAAGGCAAAGACGAACCAGTTACTGGGGGTGTCAGAGACAGTTGCGAGAGTAAAGTGAGAAAGGAAAAGAACAAGATACACGAGGTGATGGAGAAAGGGCGAGAAAAGGACTGGAGCCAATTGGACAAGATATGGGAATTGACGTTGCATTTAAACTCTTGGAAATTGTAGCTGTCAGGAAAGCAAGTATACGGAAAGGAGTTCTACAGGCCGGAAGTGCGAGAAAGGAAGCTGCTGGAGTAAAAGTGTAGGCTGCATTTAGTTGATTTAACTGTAAAAGAGTGGCAACCTTTGTTGCTATACATATATATGGTCGGGTGCTCCTGCTATTCATCTCGATGTTTTCGACAAAACTAATAAATAACGATCTTCAATGGTATCGCTCCTGACTTGAAATCTCGACTTCAGTCACTTTCTCACCAGCGTAACGTGGCTCCCCCTGTTTTCCTATAAATATTTTAATGATAACTTCTCTGATGAGCGGTTTCCCGACCACATGAATTTAAGTAATCTGCTAGATTGACATCTAGTTCCCACACTTTTACCGTTGCAATGATTAAATGTATCCACAACTTCTACTTGAACGGTTTCTTTTCTCGCACTTCCCGCCTGGGGAACTCCTTTCAGTTTACTTGTTTTCCTGATACAATCTCCAAAAATTCAAATGCGACGTCAATTGCCATCTTCTATTTTTTTGAATACTTTCTTTGACGTACTCTGTACCTATGTTTTTCTTTTACTGTAAGCCCCTGCGCACTAGTGGCGGTCCCGCCTTGCTTGGGATGAAATGATAAAAAAAATAATACGAAGGAATATTGAAGAGTTCTCAGCTGAACTAAACTCGCAAGATCTAAGCCTTATCTTGTCACTGAAGCTGGAAAACGTATTCTTTTTATCTTGCGCTTATATTTTAACTAGCAGTATAGCCCGGTGTTGCTCGGGTGTAATGAAAGCTTTACAACAAACTCATGGTCCTGGAGCTCAGACTCTTTCGACGTTGGCACAAAAGACTAAAAAGCAATAGTTATTTCCAGTTAAGGCGAAACCGTAGACTGAAAGAAAAATGAATGGATGCAAGTCAAATTTTGATTTCCTGGTATCGATATCAAATGAATTTTTTCATCGTAAACTGAATTTTGAAGGCTAAATAAGTTCTCTGAGTAAATGGTATCATGGCTGAGACTAAGAACTACAATTATATCCACTTAGAGCCAAACCCGAAGCAAAAAACTAAAATAAAAGGGCTGAAAAAATACAAACAAACAGGCACATAAACAGACAACTTGCCCTATATATATATATATATATATATATATATGTTACGGAATTTAACGAATTTTAACGAAACTTGCTTACAAGCAACCGACAATTAGTAATGAATGATTTTGAACATTATTTTTACCGATGCTCGTATTTAAGTAGATATTCTGTTTTTAATTAAATAGTATTTTATATTTATATCTACCGGCCTGATTGTTTTTACGATAAATTTTATTACGAAAATGTGTGCTATCCATCAGGATTCGAACCTGCGACCCCTATTTACATATATATATATATATATATATTATCGATTTTCTGTACTATTGTAAGAACTGCAACCTTGAAACTTCTAAACTTTCTCATGTCTTGTGTCTATGAGTGTATCAAATTTATTTAAAATCGGACCATTCCTTCTATAACCCGATATTTTCGATTATTGAGTTTCGATATTTATCGGGGATACCTCGACACAAAACCTAGCTAAGAACAATCGCAGAAGCTTATAGTACAACTGTGTAAATTTTCAAGAAAATCGGTTCAGCCGTTTCGGAGTCTATAGGTAACGGACACACACACACACACACACACACACACACACACACACACACACACACACAGAGACAAAGTTCCATTTATAAATAAGTTTAGATTTCCTGCATTTTTCTGAAGAGAAGAATCTTTTAGAGTATAAACACAATTTTTTTTTTCTTTTTGTTATTTCTTCCCTTTAAGTAGAATTTTTTTTCTCCTGGGAATAGGTTTGTTGCTCATTGCTAGAAACTCAAGCAAGCCCAGACTTTGTCAATTAATAATTATATAGTATTCAGTAAATTAAATATTATACGTGATACACGCTTTGGGTGATCATGCCTTAAAAGAGACATGACTGAATGGGCAGAAGATTATCCCGCAGTAGGTTACCATTGCTTTCTGCGGTTGACTGGTTGCCCTCCAAGGTTATAGAACCCAATCTATCCTATTATTTAACCCATAACTGGAGGGAAGAGAAGGATTTATACCTTTCCCAAGGGTATTTGTGTGTAAGCGAATGCAAGGAATTCAACTGGAATTCGAACCCCGATTAATCATGTTATTGATTAGTGAATATTTTTACTTTATTAAAAAACGCTTTCTTTACGATTTACTTTATGAAAATAATTAAATAATATTCACTAATTTTAATTTTAATCTTTAATGAATCGCTTTTATTTGATTATAAAATAAAATTGTGTTTCTGGTGCTGAGTTGTCATGACGCTCTGTCGGTGGTATTTGGTCAGTGGTATTGAGTTCTTTCCTGCAGTAGTTTTGCATGGCCGTCAGCTTCAAGAGGTGTAACTTCTGTTATACGGTACCTGAAAAAACGCAACAACTTATTTTCAAATCCTCACAGTTCACTTATTCTACTGATAAAAGCATACTGCTTCATAAAATAAAGGTGTATAATCCTTTTGTATTGTTGGCCCAAAACTTTTGCACGTAAATATTCATTCTCATCAGTATTCATGTTAATAAGACCGACTCTAAATATTGTGCAGACAAGTAATAAACCTTGATAGATATAGATGTGGCGTTATGTTTATATTGAAGATTTTCAGCATCGGACGTCTTAAGATGGTTGTTTAACCCGACAGGTCACTGAAATTTTGAAAGTGTTTACCAAAATCAAAACACGAAGACATTTAAACATGTTATATTTGCTAAATATTTTTTTGAAATTTATTTTAATATTCATTCTCTTTACGTTAGCGATATGTTTATCATCACGCCATTTTTGTAGAACAGATATTACTTTGAACATTCGAGCAGAAGTCGTGTTTGACTTGAAAGTATCAATTAAACATATACTGACGCATATCTATGAAGGCATATACAGATTCAATGTACATACACACACACACACACACACACACACACACACACACACACACACACACACACGCACACGCACATATATATGTGTGTGTGTGTTTGTGTGTGTGTATTAGGAGAAAAACTATGGCAAAGTGTAAAAGATTTTGTATATCTTTCGTCCTTCAGGATTTCATTCTACTAAAGGGATGTTTACGTTGATGCAAATACCATATCACTCTTTAATACTATCATTTTTGCGAAAGGACATATGACGTTAGACCCCGCACGGTCATCTATCTATCTATCTATCTATCTATCTATCTATCTATCTATCTATCTATCTATCTATCTATCTATCTGTGCGTGTGTGTGTATTATATATATATATATATATATATATATATATATATATATATATATATAACAAACACACACATGCATGCACACACATAGATACATATATATCTATGTATTTATAGATAACAAAGGGGATGGGAACATGAACAAAACAAAAAAGAAAATAAATGAAATTGGCTAGAGTATATACTCAAAATAGATATAAAAAATTAATTAAATTTAAAAATTTCAGCGGCACCTCTCCTTTGCGCGTATTTGTAGTGGCATCAGCACTTTAGTCTGATGATTTTCTAAAGGTCGACACGTCTCACACGAAAAACTTTTACACTTTTCCTTAGTTTTTTCCTAAAATCTTTCTTAATATATAAAGCATGTATATATCGTTTTCTCATATCATATTATCATATATATATATATATATATATATATATATATATATATGTATGTATGTATAAGCATACACATACACTCATGTATATATATATATACATATATATATATATATATATATATGTGTGTGTGTGTGTGTGTGTGTGTGTGTGTGTAAGCATACACATACACTCATGTAGGTGTATACAAATATTTGACTATGAGCATCTATATACCATCGTATAAGTCGTCAGAAACATTTAAGAGAGAGGAAAGGGCCAGTTGACTGAAGTGCGAGGGAATATGTGTGAGATTAGTAATATACAGATACAGAAAACTTTAGAGATAGTAAAATGACGAAAGAGATGTCAGGAAAAGAAAGATATATAATTTTGAAGAAAAATATAGAGGTTGATAGACTATGGAAAATAAAGCGAATTGGAGAGAGTGGGGACACTGAAGAGAAACAGCAGAGGAAGTGTGAAGTAAGACTAACAAAAATAAAAAGATAAAGATTGTGTAAGAGAGAGGTGTATACGTAGCACAAAGAACAAGGAGAATATAAGAGAAAGGGAGATAAGTTGAGTGCTTGCGGGAAGATGAGTTTCATGGTGAGTGGTTTGAAGAATAGGAAAAAAGGAAGATTGGGAAAGAGTAAAAAGAAAGGAAAAGAAAGAAAACGGGGAGAGAGAGTGTAGGTTGAAATGAAGAGTGAGAGAGAGAGAGGATAGGAAGAAAGGAAGAGTGGTGTAGGGAGTAGGTTGAAAGAAAGAATGGTAGAGTAGAAAAAATGAAATAGTGAGCGAGAGAGAGAGAGAGAGAGAGAGAGAGTATGAATAAAGGAATAGGATAGAATGAAAAAAAGGAAGAACGAGAAAGTATGAAGAAAGGAAGAGAGAAGGAAAAAGAAGACGGTAGAGTGTGTGAGAGAGAAAAAGAGTGGGTAGAATGAAGGAAATGGTGAGAAAAAAGGAAAATGTCGAGTAGGAGAGAGATTAGTATAGAGAGGTCGAAAGAAAGGAAGAGCAGGAGAGAATGAGAAAAAAGGAAGAGTGGTAGAGAGAGTAAAAAGCAGGGAAGAGTGGTAGAGAGAGTAGGAAGAAAGAAAGAGTGATATAGAGAGTAAAAGGAAAGAAAGAGTAGGAGGGAGTAAGAAGAAAGTAAGAGTGGTAGTGAGAGTAGAAAGAAAGGAAGAGTGGTAAAGAGAATAAGGAAGAAAGTAAGAGTGGTAGAAAGAGTAGACAGAAAGTAAGAGTAGGATGGAATAATAAAAAAGGAAGAGTGGTAGAGAGAGTAAGAAGAAGGGAAGAGTGGTAGAGAGAGTAGGAAGAAAGGAAGAGTGGCAAAGAGAGTAGGAAGAAAGGCAGAGTGATATAGAGTGTAGGAAGAAAGGGAGAGTGGTGTAGAGAATATGAAGAAAGGAAGAGTAGAAGAGAGTAAGAAGAAAGTAAGAGTGGTAGTGAGAGTAGAAAGAAAGTAAGAGTGGTAAAGAGAATAGGAAGAAAGTAAGAGTGGTAGAGAGAGTAGACAGAAAGTAAGAGTAGGAGGGAATAAGAAAAAAGGAAAAGTATTAGAGAGAGAGTAAGAAGAAGGGAAGAGTGGTAGAGAGAGTAGGAAGAAAGGAAGAGTGGCAAAGAGAGTAGGAAGAAAGGAAGAGTGATATAGGGAGTAGGAAGAAAGGGAGAGTGGTGTAGAGAATATGAAGAAAGGAAGAGTAGAAGAGAGTAAGAAAAAAGGAAGACTGGTAGAGAGAGTAGAAAGAAAGTAAGAGTGGTAAAGAGAATAGGAAGAAAGGAAGAATGACACACAGAGAGAGAGAGAGAGAGAGAGAGAGAGAGAGAGAGAGAGAGAGTAAGAAGAAAAGAAGAGTGATAGGGAAGCGAGAAGAAATAAAGCATGGAAGATAAAACGTAAGTGGTTTATAAGAAATAGAGTCGGAGAGAAAGTTACGTAGGGGAATAAATATGATGAAGGAGAGGATAGATGACTATGGGAAAAATGAAGGCTAGATGTTAGTTAAAATAAAAGGTGAATGAGTTAATCTGAAAGTTATAAGGGGAGAGTAAGAAGGGCAGAGAGAAAGAGGGAAGAAGAATATAAGAGGGCTGGAGTGAAAAAATATTTAATAATATGTTTACTTTTTCGGCAAGGAATGACAGCAGAGTGAGTGAAGAGGTAACCATTTTGCAAGTATATTGTATTACCCACTTTTAAAAGGTGATTATCCATAACCAACAGAAATGCACGTGTTAGGTGTGTGCAAATCTTCCCAGCAACACCTTTGTAAACGAAACAAAAGAATATACAGTAGAAATCCTTTTTTCAAAAAAATAAAATGCTGTAAACTTTTGCACAAACCTAAAGACAATTCTGCAAGCAATGTAGCTAAACTTTTAGAAAAAATATTGCAATACTTAGTTATTAAATTTCTGTAATGATCCGAACACATAAATCTTTGCATATTTGTGAATATAAGCTTGCTTACTCTAGTTGGTAATGTACGTGATATATATATATATATATATATATATATATATATATATATATGAATGTCAGTTTATCACTGATATTGAGGGCTTTCAAATAAGTACCACGCATATATAATATAATATATATAACAAATTGCATATATATATTGATATTTATAATTATATACATACACGTTTCAAATGGAATTCTTCGGTCTAATAATTCTTTTATTGATGAAATCTCATACATACATACATACATACATATATATATATATATATATATATATATATATATATATATATATATATATATATTGAGGAAGAGAGAGAGTCGTGATGAAATTTAAAAAAATGTCGGTCACACTTTTACATTTTATCGCCAACATTTCTCAATAAAAAAGTATAACTCGCGTTTGTTGTATTTTTCCTTTTCCTGCATATATATGATTCCATCGATGAAAGCATTGTTATTCTGAAGATACTATTTCGAAGGTTGAAACGTGTTACGTAGCTATTTTCTTTTACAGCTTTTCATTCAATTACTTATGTCTGCATGCATATATATATATATATATATATATATATATATATATATATATATATATATATGCCTTTAGATAATATATAAATAGATACTAATACATTGACATTTTCTAAGTTAGTTTCTAAGTCAGTTTTAGTATTCATAATTTTAAAACCGATATTAGAATATTTAGCTACTTACAGTATATAAATAAATTGAAATAAATTTTATCTATCTATCTATCTATCTATCTATCTATCTATCTATCTATCTATCTATCTATCTATCAGCACGAGTAGACATAATTTTAGTTGTATTTGTCAATGTTTCTGCATACTTGTTCACTATATTTAACACACTATCTTACCATATCGACAACTGACCATTGCCATTGTGTTGAATAATAATATTTAAGATTGCTAAGCTTAAAGTGGCACAATTGGAATGCCACTTATTCTTATTTCTATTCAAATATTTTTTGTGAAATTGTAGAAAGTATAGAATAGGAAAATAGGGAATTTGATTTTTCAGTCGTTTGTAAAGCATAGTGTAAAATACAGACAAAATTGCAGTGCATAATTGCAAAATTGCAGTGCATAATACTCCAGATGTAAAAGGCCATTTTACATTTGTCACAACATGCATATATATATATATATATATATATATATATATATATATATATTTACACTGGTCATGTGCACTGAAAAGCTAGCTAATATTTGTGTTAAGGCGGCTTGGGATGTGTTTCTTTTCCCATGTAGAAAGAAGCATAGTTTCATATTTTGCATACGATGATTTAATGCATTTCTTTTATAGGCGTCTAACTTTTTTGTATACAAAATATAGCACACAATAATGATCACTATGTTTCAATAGACGTCTAACTTCTTCGTACTCAAGTTATTTTGTAAGACACGCATGCGGACCGACGGAACAGATTTACTAGCAAAAGTAACGCGTAATTTTGTTTACAAATGCATTGGTGAACTTATGATTAGTTTTTGAGTGCACACGGACACAAATGTTTGAGAAGTGTAATTTTAGGGGTTGAGTCACATAGTTTATGTAAGAAAAAATAAATGTATTTGGGATTTTTGCGTATCTGTTTAATTGGTATTGTAAGTATCGTAAATATTTACCGCAGCTTATTGAATTTTTCACATGTTTTTGTTGGATAATTTTTTGTTTGAGTTTTAGCGTATATTCAACCATTGAAGTAATTTGAAGCTAACAAATGTGCGTCTATCTGAAAGATGCGTGTTTCTTATTTATCAATTAACGTTGCATATTTGAAGAAATGGAAGAGTAGAAAAGAAAACAAAGTCCTGTTCAAGAGAGAAATGCAGAAATAGATAGACAGCTAGATAGATAGATAGATAGATAGATAGATAGAGAGAGAGAGAGAGAGAGAGAGAGATTGGAAGAGGAAACGACAGTGAAAGAAAGTGTGTGAAAGAAATAAGGAGAATCAGTTATATAGAGTCAATGAGAATAAGAGAGGCAGCGAGGAAGAAAACGAGAAAGAATGAAGAAAAAGGAGATTAAAAAATAGAAAGAGAAAATGTTTAAGAGAGAGATAATGAGATAGATATAAAGAAAACGAGAGAGAGAGAGAGAGAGAGAGAGAGAGAGAGAATAGAGAAGACAGTGAGTGAGTTAGTGAGTGAGAGAAGAAGAAAGAAAAGAACACTGATATGTTCGGATAGATAAAAGTATTGCAAACTGAAAGAGGATTAAAAGGATAAACAAATGAAAGTAAAGACGATTAAATAAAGAACTAAAAATACAGTAGAGAAGAAAAGAAATGCAAAAAAAAATACAGTAGAGAAGAAAAGAAATGCAAAAAAAATATCGCAGAAAATGAAGAAAGAAAAAAGAAAATTTTTTAAAAAGTTTTGACAAACAAAATAGATAAACAGAAAGAAAAGCAAAAATGTATTCTTGTAAGGTTCGTAAGGCGTGGCTGTTTGGGTTGCTAGCAGCTTGCAAAAAACTAAGGTAGTTACTTCAGAGATTTGTAGGTTAGTTAGTCCCAAGATTCTTATTGTCGTAAGTTATGCAGTTAATCTAATGAATTCCTATAAAATTTATCACCGTTACGGAAAGGAAGAAAAACATACATTCACAAACCTATTTATTCTTACATATATGTCCAAAAATTTAATATAGAGCATATCTGTAAAAAGACAATACGAATAAAGACAAAAAACTTATCTAAGATAAGCATTCCTTTTTTCTTTACACACACACACACACACACACACACACACACACACACACACACACACATATATTATTAGTTATAATTTAGAACATGTACAAATCATAATTTACTATATGTATATTTTGCTTCGACAGCGAAAAAAAGTCTCATCAGGTAGTTAATAATGATAGTACTAAACGTTATTTTTGAAAAAGAAGATTAAAAATCACACTTCCCCATATATATATATATATATATATATATATATATATATATATATATATATATATATATAAGTGTATCTCGGCAGCAAGAATTGTTTGAAACATATTTTTCAAATAATATGGAAACGATCTATCAATTTCTTCTTTTATTAAATCTTTCAAATTTCCGAATATAATGTTTTGTGTTATCTGTAAATTTGCGAAAATTCATATTAATTTTTTATATTATTTTTTCAATATATATATATATATTATAAGCGTTTCACCCCGAGCAAGGTATTTCACTGCTACTATTGCGGCGAGCAGCAATACATCTTTTATTCAAGTTTGATTAAAAACGACTGATAAGATACTACGGTTATGTTTTTTATTTAATTGTTTGTTGTGCTGTTGTAATTGTTTTCTCTTCTGGGTGTAATGTTTTGTATGTTCGTGAGCTGTCGGTTATACTTATTATAGTAGTATCATCCTTGATCATGGATAAAAGTATAGCTGAAATCTCTCGGACAAACAAAACATTTGGACAATTTCTACATGATTTATATTCATAAGAGAAAGAAATTAAAACAACACATGTTAATTGTTTTGCTAATAAGTGTTTTCGAATAATTGTTTTCGATCAATTATTTTGAACAATTTTCACGACAGAAAAAGTTTCAAGCGGTTATATTCTTATTTAAATTGAAACTGGCATGAAAAACTCTAATACAAATGTCACAGCAAATGAAGTTAAATTATATTCACATATAGTAAATAGGAGTAAAGTTAAATGAGAAACCGACGGAGACAAAAATTCACATACCTTCCGGAATGTGAATTTTTGTCTCATATTTGCAATAAAATTTTGATTTTGATCATTGCTGAGGAAGCGAGATTTTTTCTCGCCGAAATGGCCTTATAACGAATGTAGTTTTGGGAGTTTTATTTGAAAAAAATATACAAATTGGGCTCTGTAACTTAGTAATACTAGCTGCTTTCACCTGGATTATATTTAATATTAATAAAGTTATTATTAATAGAATTTGGTTTTGGATTTTACCTACAAGCTATTTCATTTTTGGATTTAAAATATAAATATTTAATATATATATATATATATATATATATATATATATATATATATATATATATATATATCCAAATGTTATGAAACGAAGAATAAAATTGCAATGTTTAAAACATTAATTTAAAACAGAGCTCATTGTAAAAATAAACCAATAAATATTTATTATTTAATTTTTACATGAGAACATGTAAAGAACTACTACAAAATTGTACATTTTGTTTCGACAGTTAAAAAACAATGTTTCATCAGGTAGTTATGATGGTAATAAACACTTTATTTAAGTGATGCTTCATAAAATAAATTTTCAACTAAAGCGTTTATTACCAACATTACTAACTACCTGATGAGATATTGTTTTATAAATGTCGAAATGTACAATTTTGTATTAGTTATTTATCTGTTACAATGTAAAAGTTAAATGATATATATATATATATATATATATATATATATATATATATATATATATATATATGTATTAAGCACATATAGAGCATTATGATCGTTTCATTTCAAAATAGAATTAACAATAATACCAGCCTCTTGTTGGCTTAGCAGTAAAATTGAATATGTTTCTAGGATTTCGAGTAGTAAATTTAATTTTATTACCAAACCTCCTGATACCCTACCTGCTAAACTCTGATTAGAGACAGATAAGTGGAACATTTAATTTTATTTCTTGCTATTAATACTCCATCTCATCATTTTTACTGAGTTCTTTAATTATAAAGTTTACTTGTCTTATAAGCTTGATCCTCCAGAAGTACACTTTTCAAACCTTTTTGAACAAAACACAATCTTATAATACATATATATATATATATATATATATATATATATATATATATATATATATATATATATATAATCTGTGTATTTAGACAGCAAATTTTCTCTTAGATATGTCAGATTAAATAAATTGCAAACTTGTGTCTGCTTAATTTTAATACAATCCGTTCATACCCACGGATAATCTTTTGCGTATTATAATTGAAAGATGTCAGAAATGAGCTGTAACGTTGACAGATGGTAATATCATTCATTCTTCAATGTACCCAAGAACTTATGGTAACAAAAAATAACCGCAAACCTGTGTTGCTAAAAATGACTGTAAATTTTCTTCTTGCTTCAAATATAACGGTTGACAAATTGCTTAGCGTTCATTAAAGCATGAAAAAAAAAAACTGTTCTTTTTACAAACATTTTAGAACATTACTACAATATTCATAGCTGATTTTATTAATTGACAGCTTAAGTGTTTTAACGAATATTGGCTCGAGGATCTGTATTATGCTTTTGTTGTTTTCTTGGTGTAGGATAGTTGTGTTATCGATCGTTTTTTTATATTGTGGACGTAGACAGGAATGTTGTTGTAGATGTCTAGAAATGGTGAGAGAAATATATATATATATATAAGGAAAACCAGCCAATTAGGCTACCATGGTTTCAAACTTTCGGTATTTTCCTAATTTTGATATTTAAAAGTTCAGGGTGTTAAATCTTTATTTATATTTCTAAAATATGCATTGAGCACTTTTAATCCAATTATTTAATTAATCGTTTAATTTGATTCTGACCAATAACTGTTTAACAGTTTTATATATATATATATATATATATATATATATATATATATATATATATATACACGCGTATATATATACACGTATATATATATACACGCGTGTCTTTGCTCTACTTTTGTATATCTTTTGTACTTTGTATCGAGCACTTTTTCTTGTGGTTGGTTCCGTTTGGGGTTTTTTTTTCTTTACTGCGGAGTATTGAATGTTTTGTTTTCGTTCCGCGGCTTTCTTTTTTTCTCCCCATTTATCCGACGCCTCAGTGCACCGGATTATAACGGAATTAGGTTCTGTTTGTTAGTGGTTTTTTTGAAGGTTTATCTTAGTATAAATTTACAGCCTAGATACTTACAGAGTCTATTTAGTTATTATTTTGATTTATATATATATATATATATATATTCGTTAAATGCAGCAGATAAAGGAGATTTAATTAAGTTTTTATTCAATTTTTACATCATCGTTACTTTTTCGCGTTTTGTAAGCGTAAGGGAGTACAGAAGTTTTCCGTAGTTTTCATTGTTTCAACGCTTTTGGCCACTTCTTTAGCCATGTTGAAAAATGAAAAACGTAAGGATGCTGGAAAAACTGAATAAAAAATCTAAATAAACCTTCTTTGTCTGTCTTTGTTATTCAGAGATGTTTAAATGAAAGGTTGCTGCCCAAATACACACACACACGCTTATGTGTGTGTCTGTACATACATGGTTATATATACATATGTTAGAGTGCAGGCACATACTCATACACACAGTGCTAGACACGGGCACTTCACAAAAAATAAAAAATAAAACACCTTTTTATTATCGTTAATATTAATGTAAGATTTGCTATAGATATACATGCAGGACTGCTGAAAAGTTTTCGGACCAAATTATTTTCAAGTTTGGCATTTTAATGACCATACATCAGAATACTGTTTTTTTGGGAGACGAGTTGTACCGAAAAATTTTCAGTAGCTCCTCACACCTTAAAAAAAGAAACGCTTTTATTTCTATCCTTCTCATTCTTTTATTTCTCTTATTTTCTTATTGATATAATTGTACGTAAATTTATCCAATCATTTTCTGGCCAATCAAAATTCCTGACTGGCCCCTAAACGAAAAACGATAAAAAAAAAAAAACAAAAAAAAAAACAGAAACAAAAGAACAAAAGAACAGAAAACAAAAAAAAAACAAAAAAAAAATAACAAGAAAACAAAATACAAAAAAAACAAAAACAAAAAAAAAAACAGAGAAAACAAAAAAATGAAAAAAAAAGCTAAAGAGATATAGAGAAAGTTAAGGAGATAGATAGATAGATAGATAGATAGATAGATAGATAGATAGATAGATAGATAGATAGATAGAGAGAGAGAATTAATATAGAGAGAAACGAATTATTTTAAATCGACTTAATATCACTCGACTGATTTTTCCTGAATAAAGTTCACAAGGTTATTATTATTGTCATGATTATAATTATTGTTATTATCATTATTGAATCGAGAAAATTTGAACATTATGGCAGAATTTTAGTAAAGAGGGAAGAAGTGCAGAGGAGAATGAAAATATCAGACGCCATTATAGCATCCATTCAGAGTCTATATCCGGGCATCAATTGTGTATATCCTGTGGCAGTTATATTGTAGATCAGTGGTCCATCCAGGCATCTTTCTCTCTTCAGAGTGGGAAGAGTACCCGTGGGCGCCCAATAGGCTATCTGGGGAGCCTCTTAGCTACTCAACGGTTGTCCTTCTCCTTGTGTCGACATATCAAAACCGGTACAGGTGAATGATGGAGTATGTAATCACTGACGCTACCCATCACTGTTCGTCGTAGCTTGCCCATACCACGGGTTCCTGTCACAATGAAAATGGCACCGGATTGTTTGGCAACTTCCAGAACGGCGTGGCCAGGTTTCTCGCCAGGCATGCGAACAAACTCGTATCGGATCTGAAAAGAAAATGAGATGTCAGTGAACAAAATGCATTTACAGATGGCATTATGGGGCGTTACTTTGATTTAACTCTTTTATTGCCTTGAAAAGCGAGAAGAAATTTCTTGATGTTTGTGGTGCAGTGGATATCGTCTCGGGGCGAGAAATCTAAAGCCGAGTTCGAATTCCAGTTGAATTCGTTGCATTCGCTTAAGCGCAAATATCCTTGGGAAAGGTATTAATCCGTTTCTTTACTCTAGCTATAGGTTAAATAGTAGGGCAGGTTGAGTTTCTTTCGAGACATGATCGCCCAAGAGTGTATCACGTACTTAACTGATTGACTATACTTGCTGAAGACAATGCCCTGTCATATTCACGCTTTGGTAAAAGAAACATTTCAAAGAAACCAAATTAATGGAACAGCTCTTAGCCGCTTTGAACATTTATCAAATAGAAAACTTAAAACAGATGTATATACCAATAGAAAAGAGCAACGAATACCTCTGCAGCGATGTTAAAATCGAATCAACAGAAAGAAATTATTTTTTTTAAATACTAGAAATTTGCGTATTGCCCTAATAAAACAATCCTACTACCTAAACATGAAGACACATCGACTGGCCAAATAAAATCTAGCTACCATTGTTAAAGATACAAGTCTAGCTAACTGAAGATATCAATTTATAAGTTTTATTTTCGTCTTGCACAAGGCTATTGTAGTTGGACACTTGGTGAGGATCAGATTCATTACTCTAGTGAATTAGTTTGGTGACCATCATTCTATGATCGATACCCTCAATAGCTAAACTTAGTTTAGACTGGTGAAAAACAAGGCAAGAAAACACCCAAATTCACTGTACTAGGGAAGTATTAAATTTTGTAACATGGCCGAATCGGTTGAAGCGTCGTCCATGAAAGAGTATGCATTTAGTATGACGTTTGAGTTAAAGTCGTCGTCTACAGTTATTTCGAATACATGCTACCAGATTTAACAATTAGAGATTTTTCAAAAGTTTCTGTTAAAAACGAATATTAAAATTAAATTAGTGAATACGCCATCCGAGAATTAAAAAACAAAACTGCTCTTCTTTAACCACCATAGATGATGCAAGTCTTCTATAAAGCAACAGATTGCGCCTTCTTGGCGTCACTTTTTCAACCAACCTGAAGTGGAAGGCCTACATCGAATCTATAGCTGCATCTACTGCTAAGAAGTTAGGGTCCTTGTGCCAGAAAGTTTTTATCGTCACAATCTATTTTGCTCATATGATATATAAACCTACCATTCATCTGTGCATTGAATACTGTTGTCATGTCTGATCTGCAGTATTATCGATCTTGACCTGGCATCTCGATTTCAGTCACTTTGTCACCGACGTGACGTGTCTTCCCTCTATCTTTTCAACAAATATATCCATGACAACTGCTCTGACGAGTTTTATTTCCCTGGTATCCCGTCCACGTGAATTTAACCTTGGCACTAGATTAGCATCTAGGTCCCACCCTTGTACCATTAAAATAGTTAAATGTAACTTCCTCTTCTACTTTGACATTTGCTTTTCTCGCATTTTATTTATTTGCTTCCGTGATAGCTACAACGTTTAACAATTTAAGTGCAGCGTCAATAACATCAATTGCCATCTTCGATCTTCTTGAATCACGTTCATCTTAACCCCTGTACCTTATTTGTTCCTTTCACTGTAAGCCCCCCGTGCACAAGAGGCGGTCCCGCTTTGCTTGAGGTGAAATCATTAATATATAATAATAATAATAATAATAATATTCGCTATAGCAACAACAATACCAATAGTAAGAGAACTAACTCTACCAAAACTAGTATTAATTAAGCTATAATTTAAATCGTCTTGTATAACCCACCGAGAACAAAATCGGATGGGAAATAAGGGGGAGCAAAAAAAGAAACAAACGAAGTACATGAACAAAAAGTCAAGCACTCGTAAGAAAGAAAAAAACCCCAAGACGAAAACCCTAACACTAAAGCGCTCAATACGAGAGTAGAACAAACAAAAACAGAAAATCTAAGCAAGAGCAAACAACCGACCACGGTTTCGCCTAACGGCTCGTCAGGGAAATTATTTGACAACAAAGATTTAAAATAGCAAAAATATAGGAACTCAAATTAAAACGAAGAAGACACCAAAACACGAGAAAGGGGTGAGACAACTTTATTACATATATATATATATATATATATATATATATATATATATATATATATATATATATTTTAAGAGAACAATTAGGCGAAAGGCTAATTCAGTAGGTAATTTTTCATATGTTTGCATTTATATAGAATTTCGGTTTTAGAATTTAGTAAATTCTGTGCGGGTTCAAATAATGCAATAGCTAATTTTTCCTCCCCGAATAAATTACAGGATTTCCTACCTGGTTTATATTTAGAACATCTTTTTAGTATTTCCCATTTCAAAATGGGGTCATTGTTCGTAGTTAGGCGAAACCGTGGTCGGTTGTTGGATCTTGCTTAGATTTTCTGTTTATATATATATATATTGGATAAAGAACTAGGGCTGTTCCAACGAGAGAAATTGCTTTAGAATAAAAAGTGTGAGAAGCCGTGAACGTTTTCTTTAAAGTGTATATTTATTGTTTTTGTTATTATACATGTTATGATACATTAAGTGTCCGTAATGGTATTTGTGACGCTAGACTTGTTTCGAGTCTAAAATTGACTCTCTTCAGGCGAAAAAATTTCTGGCTTTACTTTAAAAAGAACTCGATAAGTAAGGCCACAAATTTATTCGCCTGAAGAGAGTCAATTTTAGACTCGAAACACGTGTAGCGTCACAAATACCATTATGGACACTTAATGTATCATAACATGTATAATAACAAAAACAATAAATATACACTTTAAAGAAAACGTTCACGGCTTCTCACACTTTTTATTATATATATATATATATATATATATATATATATATATATATATATATATATATATATATTATGTTTTAGAACATGTACATAATTTCTTCTATATATGTCCTCTTCCCTACAATCATATGTTTGTTTCAGTGTTTGGATTTCAACACTTCCTCAGGGGAAATAAAGGTTTGGAATCATTCTCTGTTTATATTTGGTTCGTTGTTGTCGTGGGGGTTGGTTGGGGTTATTGGCAATTAAGTGAATGTCTCGTTTTGACCGATAGACTTTTGAGGAATTCGGTGTGTAAGTGTGAAATTGTTGATTAATGGTATTATCTGTTGGAATGTATGTTTTATCTTTTTATCGGTTGGGTATATCTTTTGGTTAGGATTTCTAAGAGAGCGCTGTTGAGTGGTCATTTTTATGGTCGGGTATCATTTAATTGGTTGATGTCTGCTGTTAGTGGACCTAATTCATGTATTTACGTTGATCCTGCGTCTAGGTTTTCATAGACGTATTAGGGGTGGGGTGTTTTTTCTTTCCAATTTAGATTTTTTCGGTAAAATATATATATATATATATATACATACCCCTCTTCTCCTCTTTCTTCCTTCTTTTTCTTTCTCTTCTCCTTCCCTTCTCCTTTCTCTTTTTTCCCTTTCCTTTGTCTTTTCTTCTTTTTCCTTTTATTCAAGTTTGGAGTATAATTGTATTTAGGCGAAGTTATTTCAAGAAATCTAAATTTGTATTTTTTGGGAAGTAAATGCGAATTAGCGTTTTATCAGTTTTTTGTATAAAGCTGTATGTTTAATCTTAATTTTAAGTTTAGAGGGTCGGTTTTTTCTTTTAATTTTTTTTAATCTTCTTTTTCTATAAATTATCGTTTGGAATCTTATTTATTTCTTTTAATTTTTATATATTTTATTTATTTAGATATTTTGCGGGCATTAGATCTTATTTTAAGGATTTATTACATCGATTTTTCTGTAGCATTTTTTATCTTTTATAATAATAAAAATATTTATTTAAATTCCCAGTATTTTTGGGGGGTGATTGTAGGGTTAGATCTTACGTGTGCTTACAGTTTATTTTTGTGCATGATATAATTATTCTGAAGTAGTATATTTAATCTTGATTTTGAATGTGTGAGTTTTGATTCTTTTTCAAGTTTGAGAGCCATTTATTTAATTTTGATTTTTCTAGTACGGAATATTTTTGTATTTAAGTAAGGTCATTGTGTTAAGTAAGGTTATTGGTGTAGGCTTTAGTGATAGACCTTCCTTTAAGGATTTATTGGATGGATTTTTTTCTATAGCATTTTTTATCTTTTATAATGAGGATATCTATCGAACTCTTTGTATTTCTTAGCATGATTGTAGGGTTATGTCCCTAATGTGCTTGCAGTTTACTGTGGTTTCGTGTCTCTGATTTAAGAGCTTGTTACTATTTATATATTTAAGGATCTCTATTTTTTGTTGAAGGCAAAGAAAGCATGGTTCTTTTATAGATTTTGCTGTTCTTGCTTTTTTGAGAATTTTCCATTTGACCTTAGGTGTTTTATTTTCGTTGTTTAATTTCCGAATCAGGAAATCAGTTATAATCCACAACAACGAACAGTGGACTAAGAACTCAAAGGAGAACTTTCATTTATTATGTTTTATTATAAAAGATAAAAAATGCTACAGAAAAATCGATGTAATAAATCCTTAAAATAAGACCTAATGGCCGCAAAAATATCTAAATAAATAAAATATATAAAAATTAAAAGAAATAAATAAGATTCCAAACGATAAATTATAGAAAAAAGAAGATAAAAAAAAATCAAAAGAAAAAAACCGACCCACTAAACTTAAAATTAAGATTAAACATACAGCTTTATACAAAAAACTGATAAAACGCTAATTCGCATTTACTTCCCAAAAAATACAAATTTAGATTTCTTGAAATAACTTCGCCTAAATACAATTATACTCCAAACTTGAATAAAAGGAAAAAGAAGAAAAGACAAAGGAAAGGGAAAAAAGAGAAAGGAGAAGGGAAGGAGAAGAGAAAGAAAAAGAAGGAAGAAAGAGGAGAAGAGGGGTATGTATATATATATATATATATTTTACCGAAAAAATCTAAATTGGAAAAAAAAATAACCCCACCCCTAATACGTCTATGAAAACCTAGACGCAGGATCAAAGTAAATACATGAATTAGGTCTACTGACAGCAGACATCAACCAATTAAATGATACCCGACCATAAAAATGACCACTCAACAGCGCTCTCTTAGAAATCCTAACCAAAAGATATACCCAACCGATAAAAAGATAAAACATACATTCCAACAGATAATACCATTAATCAACAATTTCACACTTAGACACCAAATTCCTCAAAAGTCTATCGGTCAAAACGAGACATTCACTTAATTACCAATAACCCCAACCAACCCCCACGACAACAACGAACCAAATATAAACGGAGAATGATTCCAAACCTTTATTTCCCCTGAGGAAGTGTTTAAACCCAAACACTGAAACAAACATATGATTGCACGGAAGAGGACATATATAGAAGAAATTATGTACATGTTCTAAAACATAATTTATAATAAATATTCACTGCTCTATACATCATATATACACTGTTTTAAATTAATGTTTTGGACGGAAAAAAACTTTCTTTTTTCTCTCCTCATTCTATACTCACTCGGATATATATATATATATATATATATATATATATATATATATATATATATATATATATATGACTCAAGGGTGAGAGCGAATTTAAATTTTGAATATCAACTAAGCATAGAGAATAAAACAAACCTTTTTGGCGTCGGATTTTGCCTTGTATTTAATTTCTAGGCATCGCACTTTTTCGTTAACCTCCATCAACAATTCTTCGACGCGGGCTGGGCCTTAAAAAGTAAAAGTAGAAAAAATATAATAAAATAATGATTTAAAAAGGCATATATATATATATATATATATATATATATATATATATATATATATATATATTTGTAATAAAGTGGTCTCTCCCCTTTCTCTTGTTTTGGTGTCTTCTTCGACCATGGCTCTCCACAATTACGTGTCATTTGTAGCTCTTAATAAATTTTGTCTTTGTTATATCGATCAAACATTGTTTCGACATTCATTTGCTCAATCTTGCTAGGTAGATAAGGCTTTGTTTTCTTCACCTTCTAAACATTTTTCTTCGATGAGCCGCGATCTTCAGGATGTTTGCGATTATGGCACGCTACAATTCCAGGTTGTTTGTTTATATATATAATTTGAAAATTCGTGTACAGTTTAAATATATTCGGCATGTGTATTGTCTCAAACATACATTTAAACAGACATTTATACACACTTACATTTAAAATAACCATCTGTTGCTTATATTACACCTGGCACACACACACACAAGCATAGGGTTTCGCACATTTAAAAATGATTACCTATTGCTTTATTACACGTGACGCGTATCTGACCAATGAAATCAAATCTCAATGAACATGCTGTCTCTTTGGATTTTTATAAAATTAAAAATGTGTGTCATTCGGCAGGATTCGAACCTATGTTGAGTGAGGTCGCCGGTTTGAATCCTGCCGAATGACACACATTTCCGTAACAAAACTTATCGTAAATAATCAGGCAGGTAGAAATAAATATACTGTTTGATTAAAAACAGAATACTCAAATACGAGTATTGATTAAAAATGATGTTCAAACAAATAATTTTTCAATATGTCGGTTATTAAACCATTTCGTTAATCTCCGGGATTTTTCGAAATATTCTCACTCACTCACTTTCTCTCTCTCTCTCTCTCTCTCTCTCTCTCTCTCTCTCTCTCTCTCTTTATATATATATATATATATATATATATATATATATATATAAATAAATAAACAAAAAAATATTCTTACAGTATAAAATATGTTTCGGCTTCAAATAACACAAAAATGTTGATAAGCCATAAAAAAGCAAGAACAAACCAAACCAAATGAAACATTTATTTGAAACTCTACGTTTATCTATCTACTTCTGTTCTAAACCTATGTCCAAATGAAAATTTGTAATAATGGAAAACAGGCTTGGCTAATTTGCATGAGATTGAATATAAAAAGAGTTTGAGATAGTTTGAGAGAGAGAGAGAAAAAGAAAGGGAGGGAGAGAATGAAAGAGAGAAAGAAAGAAAGAGAAAGAAAGAAAAAGAGAGAGAAAATATAGAAAGAAAGGGTGAGAGAGTGAAGGAGAGAAAGAGGATGGTAGAGAAAGAGAGAAAGAGAGAGAGAGAGAAAGAGAACGTGAGAGAAAGACAAAGATAGAGAGAAAGGGAGAGAGAGAGTGAGACAGAGAAGGAGAAAAGGAGAGAAAAAGGGAGAGAAAGGGAGATAAAGAGAGAGAAAGAAAAAGAGAGAGAAAAAGAAAGAAAGAGAAAGATAAAGGGAGAGAAAGAGAAATAAAGAGAGAGAAAGGGTGAGAGAGAGAGAAAGAAAAAGGGAGAGAAATAGAGACAGAGAGTGAAAGAGAAGAAGTTCGAAAGAAAACAACGGATTAATTGATCATCAACCAGTTTTACTGATTACTTTTTCATCGAAGACGAATCTAAATTGAAAATCAGAACAAAATCGGTAATGGGAACAATGAAGAACAAACCAAGCCGATTTAACTAGACAAGTGTCCACAGAATCCTATTGCTCGCTTTCAAAGACAGATTTCCGATGCGTACTGAACTGCGCATGTCAGAACGTCTATTCATAGTCAGACTGAATTAATGCAATAGTCAAGAGCAATGTTGATGACCCGAGAGAAAAAAAAAAAAGAAAAAAGAGAAGTTTAAATTTAGAATGGGAGGGAAGTAAAAGTGGTATATGTTGTTGCGAGATGAATTGGTGCGAAGAATGAAGGAATCAAGTGTGGCTCAGGAAATTAGCAGAGAAAGACCAATCAAATGTCAGGTGAAAGTGTTATTGCTCGGACTTCTTTTTCTTCTGGCTCGCCACGTCTCCCTATCCCTGGTGGCTCTTAGCACGCTTTCTCCTGTTACACCACGCAACCCCCGTTCTGCCATCCACCTACTCTAGTCCGTCAAGTATGTTACACGCTGTTTTTCTCCGTCTCTCCTTCCCTCTATCTGACATGTGAGTATCAGATTCTCCAAACCTTTCTTCCTCATCACATGTCCCAAGAACTTCAACTGTCTCTTCCTGATGCTCAGTATTAATTTCCTTTTCGTTTCCATCATTCCTAAAAGCTCATCATTGGTCACATGTTCGATCCATGATATTCGCAGCATCCTTCTGTAAAACCACATTTCAGTTGCTTCAAGTTTTTCCTTCATCTTTGTTGAGATTGTCCAGCATTCACTGCCATATTGAAGAACTGATATCACATTGCAACTCTCTTCTTTTTTTCTAGTGAAATTTTCCTGTCTCTTAATACTCTCAGATAAAAACCGAAAAAGCATTATACACTTTGAACACACACACACACACACACACACACACACACACACACACACACACACACACACACACACAAAAGAACATGTTTCGATTATTATTAATATTAGCCGTATCAGCATCTCATATCTTGTCATCATTATTATTACTATTATTATCATCTTTATTATCATTATGAACATTATTATTATTATTATTATCATATATATATATATATATATATATATATATATATATATGTATATATATATATAAAGAGAGAGAGAGAGAGAGAGAGAAAGAGAGAGAGAGAGAAAGTGAGTGAGTGAGAATATTTCGAAAAATCCCGGAGATTAACGAAATGGTTTAATAACCGACATATTGAAAAATTATTTGTTTGAACATCATTTTTAATCAATACTCGTATTTGTCATTAAAAATATCATTATTATTATGATCATCATTTTATTATATTATTATTACTATAATCATTATCATTAATATCATCATCAGTATTAGTACCATTATAGTCATTATTATCATCATAATCATTATTATTACTATCATTGTTCTCACCGCCATATTATACACACAAATAAAGGGCGCCATGGGTGTATTGCCGCCATTTTATTTAATTTCGCGCATGCGCGTTATTTTTTTTATGTCATCGACTGTACTGTAGAGTAGGGTCAGTTGCGTGTAGGCATATTTATGTGTATCATTCTGCGTATATTCAAGGGAAAAGAGTATTATTACCATAATAACGAGGTCGTTATGTTTGAAATTCCGAAACGAATCATTTTCCGTACTGTATAAGTTGTTTGATCTCAGCCTTGCTTCAAAAACATCCAGGAATTTACAAGAAGGTGGAGTACAATTGCAAACCCTCACACTACATTAATCTGCGTTTGTACTCTTGAGAAGGACCGTTTTAATCTAATTCCCAAGATTAAATTGCGGAAGTCATCCAACCACTTTGAAAATGTATTAAAAAATGATATTATAACCTTAAGAAACTCCAATACCTCAGACAAATCAAATAATTTTACAAGTCCAAACCCTCACACTGCATTAATATCCTTAAAAAACAAAATTACCAGCAATTACAGAGTAAAGCTTACAGTACAATATCCGAAATTGACAGGGATACGGCAAATTATGCCTGAGACAATAAATACTGGTGATAGGATAGGAAAAATCTCTACTAAGGACGCTTACATTTTATTTAAGGACCAGAAACTCAATTTTCAAAATAAATTACAAAATATGTTAATTTTCCATAATAAAAAAATCGCTAGTGAAGCGAATTTATTTCGCTGAAATGATTACCCGATATATGTAATTTTCCAAGTTTTATATGTAAAACTAAAAAAAAACAAACTTTTTTTTTTTTAGTTTTACATATAAAACTTGGAAAATTACATATATCGGGTAATCATTTCAGCGAAATAAATATAAAACACACATACAGTCATCCGCAGACAGATCTGTTTCGCTGGATTACAGCTCATCAGTACGGTTAGACTCCGATTGCTTTTAACCCAGGATTGAAACCCGACCGAATTGGCGTCAGTCGGCAATTCTACCTCTGGGCTATGGGCGCTCGGGAGAAGAAGGTAGACTTTTTAGCATGTATATTATCATTATACACGCCCAATAGCCAGAGTGTTCTAATTCATTACTGAATGAGCGATGCGTATATATATATATATATATATATATATATATATATATAATCGTTTCTTTATATATCCGTCTCAGGTTTTTTTTTTCAAATTTTACAATCAAAACAAACAAACATCGCTTGATCTCGTTTTCTGGTAGTTTTCGAGTTGTTTTTCTACTTTTGATATTTTAATATGGCGTAGATTACTGTAGGAATTCTAATAATCAGTTGTAACTACCATGCCGAAGTGAAATTGCTCTATGGACCATTAAATTATTACCGTAGATCGCAATTTTTGGATTCCTTGTATCCACTTACGCACAAATACCCTTGCGAAAGGTATTAATCCGTCTCTTCCCTCCAGTTATGGGTTGAATAATAGGATTGGGTTCTATAGCCTTGGCTGGCAACCATTCTACCGCAGAAAAACAATAGCAATCTTCTGGCCAGTCAGTCATGTCTCTTTCGAGACATGATCACCTAAGCGTGTATCACGTATGACACTTAATTGACTGATTATGCCTGAGATTAAACACAAAATTCAATCGGCTTTTTGCCTGAACCTATACGATAACGGCTGTTGGATTTGAGAAACATATTTTCTTGAAGAATTGTTTGAAGAGAAAGATTTTATATATGTATACCAACCGTAGTACTGTTTGCTCGGTCAATGAATGCTAAATGCTTCCTTGTAAGGAAACATCTATTATTATTATTATTATTATTATTATTATTATTATTATTACCATTAAGGACATTGATAATAACTTGGACTGGAGATTTTGCGTTTCACTATACAAAGGGCAACATAACATTATTCATTTATTTATAATTAAATCCGAAAGTTATAGGAGATAGAAACGTGTATTTTATCAACACAATATTCTGTATACCGAAATAAATTATTACATTACTGTTTTTGCATATTAATATGTAATCACCTGATATTGTGTACCATTCATTTGTTTTTATTCATTAATTATGTTCATTTTTCTATGTTGATTTAAAATTACTTTGCAGAAGGTTTTATTGCTTCACAGAGGTTTTCGGATTGAATAGTGTTTTAATTCCTTCTCTCTACCCCCATATATATATTCAATCCTGGTTCAAAGCAATCGGACGTCTAACCGTATTGATGAGCTGTGATACAGCCGAAACAGATCTGTCTGCGGATGACTATATATATATATATATATATATATATATATATATATATTTCTAAGCTGGGATAAAAATTTACACTATTTACCTTATTCAGACTATTTTCCTCATCTTTTTGCCATTTGTACGACATCCCCAGTGATCGTAATAAAGAGTTCGGTTAAATAATTCCTAGCACCCGAAGAAGGTTGGAGCGTACAACAACCGAACGCCGTACAAATGGCAACACGGATAAGGGAAATAGTATGATTTATATAAACGATTATAATACATATAATCGTTTGACTCCAAGCAAGGCAATACGGGGTTACATAAGAGGAGAGTGAAGACAGAGAGGAACAGGTCACAGGGGGTGCCAGAGAAAGGGGAAGAGAAGGATGAAAACACTCGTGTGAAGAGAGTTAAGTGAAAGTAGATCGGAAAGGGAGAAGAACAAGATACAGAGGATGTTTGAGAAAGGATGGGTGTCAAGGAGATAAGAGATAGCAATTGACGTTGAATTTAAACTTTTGGAGAAGTTAGCTATCAGGGAAGCATATATACAGAAGGTAGTTCCACAGTCGTGAAATGCGAGAAAACCATCTTCTAGAGTAGAAGTTGCGGTTACATTTGATTGTTTTTTTTATACTAATAATATATATATATATATATATATATTAAAAAAAGGATTAATTCAAAGATGTTGAATGGCCATTTCGATATGAAGATCCCCACGGGGGACGACACATCACCTCAGCAACAGAAAAAACCTTTCAGAAATATATATATTGGTATTTATAATAAATTATATTTATATTGTATTTATATTATATTTATATTGTATTTATATTTTATTGTATTTATAATAAATTATATTTCAGAATATATATATTGGTATTTATAATAAAAAACATTTTCACCGTTATTGGTCTATTACGTATCAAGCACTTTTAAAAAGTAAATGCAGCTACGACGCAGGTCGTAAATTTTAGTTGATAGCACAATAATACTCACACATACACACAGTAAAAAGAACCTTCAGATATTGAACTTTCAGATATTAAATCAAACCAACCCACACTCAATAAAATCACATTTCAATCTAGTCACAACACATTACAAAGCATTTAGGCATATGCTTCTGTTAACATTTTGGTCGCTCACGTGGTGTGACGTCATAGAACCACATTACAAATTTCCGACCTGGGTTTGCTATTCGGTGACTGTTATCGTCTCATGACAATATTTTATGTCAACACAAGATAATATCATTTTCGATGGTGGATGTTTTTATTTTAACGTCCCTGTAACCTCACATGGGTCATGTGACCCGAAAGCTTAGAAAGCATATTAAAAAATATCCAAATGTTGGACAATTTTTGTCTTTATTTTCATCTGAAATTAAAGCCCAAATCCGATGTTTAGAACAGCTCATGATTAAACATCATAGACATTCATTGTCTGTTATATTTAACAATATATGTTCAGAAAATTATCTGTTGCTTCGATACACTATATATATATATATATATATATATATATATATATATATATATATAGTAATGTATTTATGGGTGTTCACGCAATACAAGGCTCAAGTGTTATTCAAGGTACAGGGTTATTGTGCAGTGTTTTAAGTCTATAAGACAAGGCAAAATGTGAAGTTCTTGGAGCTATGCAGGAAAGGTAACTTCTAATTCTAGATATGAAGAGATCAAGAATTAATTAGTGAATAACATTTCAGAGTTCAGTCGGAGACCTGAGAAGTATAGCGTGGAAGAAGACTTTAGAAGGAACCAAAAACCCGACCATAAATAGGAAATCTGGAAAAAACTTCTACTCCTCTTCAAAAGACCGGGGAGGAGAGTTTGAGCTATAGAGAGATGGTTAATGTTTCTTGATTCGGCCTTGTGTCATATATAACCGAACTCCCTACAGCTTACGGATTTATCCAGAATTATCAGGTTTTCATCAGAAGGTTTGTGTATATTTGTGGAAGAATAGTGGCAGAATAAAAATATATACGCTTTTCATGTTAAAATAGAAATTTATTAAAAAGAAAGAATAACAGAAGTTTGTAGAAATTAATGTTCAATTAGAAAGTTAAGGGGATCAAGAAATGTTCGTAGTAGTAATTTGTTGGAAAGAGTTTATGCGTATGTATGTATGTATGTATGTATGTATGTATGTATGTATTAGCGTTTGTTCGGTAGGAGTGTCTTTGGATGAAGAAGAAGTAAAATGAATCAGCACACAAGAAAGAAAGAAAGAGACAGAGGATGATAGGCGACGCGACCTGATATCCGGGTTGTGTTTGAAGTTTTTCCCGTTACATTTTAGTTGTGTCTCTCTCTCTCTGCTCCCATCTCTGTGTCTGACTGACGCTGATCGAAGCATTTATAGTCCTTTAGATTTTTCGCACAGGATCATGAAGTTGCTATGGTCTTGCAAATCGCTCAGTCAGAAAAATCAATTTAACATCTACTTGCGAAATCCGGTTTCGACTTTTTCTGCAAACACGAGGACAATTCTTTTTCTATGCGGCAAAATCAGGATTTCATACGTCGTTGTGAATTTTTGTAAAAGTGAAAAAGAAAGTTGATTTTAATTCTTAATTTCCTATTCGCCACAAGTTAACCGGTCCCTAAAAGAATCTACTTAATCTTATTGAAGAACAAAAAAAAAAAAAAAAAAAAAAGAGTAAACAAATAGTAAATAACAATTCAGAGATAAGCGAAGACGTTAGAATTATAGACTAAAGTAGAGGGAACCAGAAACCCAGTCCTAAACAAGAAACAAGGGATAAACTCCTACTTCTGTTAAAAAACAGTGGAGTGTGAATCAGGCGATAGGCGAACCTATACACTCATATTAAGGCCCATCTATTTCTATTATATATATATATATGCATTTTTCTTATTGATGTTTTGCAAGATATTAGTATTTTAGATTTTAATTTTTAAGTCAATCAGTAAAATTGTTTGAGACATCACATTTTCATTGCGTAAAATTAATTAATCGAAAACTAAAAAGTATTATTTTGTAAAACTTTAGTAAGAAAAATACAAATATTTGTAATATGTAAAATGCACAAGGTCTATATTGAAAAAAAAAATCAATACCGTAAACAACACAAAATATCTGTACTAATATTAAATTCAGTCACACTTTTACGGTGAGTCAGTATTGAATAAAAATAAAACCATACTAGCGACACCAGTTCATCTTTGCATTCGTGATCCAGAAACAAAATCTAAAGCGACTGCCACTGTGGGAATAATATGATACACGCTTGGGCAATCATGTCTCGAAAGAAACATGACTGACTGGGTAGAATATTTTCCTGCATTAAGTTGCCACTATTTTATGCGGTAGACTGGTTGCCAACTAAGGCTATAGAAACCACACTGTCCTGTTATTTAACCCATATCTGGAGGAAAGAAACCTTTTCCAAGGTTATTTTCGCGTAAGTGAATGGAACGAATTCAACTGGAATTTGAACTCGGCTCTCTGAATTCTCTTACCGGGGCGATATCCACTGCAGCATGCATTACCGAGTTGTAAACAAGTGCGATGATACTCCTAACAAGTACTTTAAACCACTTACAGTACCCCCAGCAGGCTGATACATATTTATCCCATTAAAACTTGTGTTTGGTAGACACATTTTGCATATTAACACTGAAATTAATATAGAATAAAATAGTAATAGTATAAAGTAGTATAAAATAAAATAGTGACCCAAATTCCGTATTCTATTAGTATTAGCTCTACAATACCTGTCGCGTCCAACAGCTTTCAACACTGACCGAAGCGCCGTTTGACTCAGGCAGCCATTCAGACAACTAGGTGTGGCATGCAAAGAGAATGAGGGTGACTCGACTCTGTGGACGTATCACGATGGGTCCTAACGGTCTGAACTTGTAAAACTAAAGAATGTCGAAAGTGTAACAGAACCACAGTTTTTCAGTCTGCTGCATGAGTTTGGTGGTGTTGTAGTAAACAAAACAAGATTTACAGTTAAAATTCGATGCAAAATGTTTGTCGTCCAATGGAAAGCCCAGAATCACATCCGGGAGTGAATTCCCAAACGAAACAAAAGACAAGCCAAGTTTGTCCCTTGTCAAAAAGAAATGAAATGAGCGTAGTTAACACGTACGCTTTACAATTGTCAAGCGATCGTATTATTATTGCCTCTCTCTTTCTCTCTCACCTCCGTCTTCTTCATCGTTCACCCGTCTACTTGATAACCGCACAAAACTCTTTAAGACTGAGCGAATACTTCAAAAGACACTCCTACTCAACAATCGCTCATACATACATACATACACATACATACACATAAACTCACTCTTGCAAGGACTACTACGAACTCTACTCTTAACTACTTAATAATGTATCCAATTGAACATTAACTACTACCAAGTCATGTTATTCTTTTCCATTATTAAATTTCTATTTTCACATGCAAAATGTATACATTTATTCTTCTACATTCCAATCCCCAACCTGCTGACAGCCTTCTGTTGATTACGAATAATCTGTAAGTTGTAGGGTGTTTGGTTATGTATGACACAGGGCCAAATCAATAAACATTAACTATCTCCCAATAGCTTCAGTGTCACGGGTTTGTTTACTGCACCGATGTAAATGTCGGATGAGTGACAATAACTTACCATGCATAGCAGTACTATAAAAATAAATACCTAGTGTAAACTAGGTTATTAATATTTTATAGGAGTTGATGTCGAATTTAATGGGTTTATCAATAGTTTTTTAGGAAATAGTAACCGCTGTTAAACAAAGTCGAGTTTTCCTGCCAAAGCCTAAAGTTCGCTTATATGGTGGGTATAAAATGCAAACCTGTAGGGCGTCGCTGGGCGTTTGTTTTTACATCACTGATAAAAATATCAGATGAATGATACTGTGTTTTACAAGAACATACAATAGGCAGCAGTACTATCAAAAGACGACCTGGTATGATATGCAAGCTGCGGTAGTTGTATCTTATAGGAGTTGATGTTGACGATTAGTGAAGTTAAGCAATATCGAGCCTGGTCAGTACACAAAACAACATTAATTAAACTTTCTTTTTATCCTCTTTCTTCTACAAATTTACGAGGATACATTATTATTATTCTAAAATACGGCGTACAAGTCGAGTTTTCAAGCCTCCAAAATGACATCCAATACAAGGTGTCGATATATATATATATATATATATATATAATCATGAGCCGTTCTAAATGTCGTATTTTGGCTTTAATTTCAGTTGAAAATAAAAACAAAAATTCTCCAACATTTGGATATTTTTTTATTGATTTGCTTCTAAGCTGAAATTAAAATTTTAACTGAATTTAAAGCCAAAATACGACATTTAGAACGGCTCATGATTAAACATAATAGACATTCATTGTCTCTTATATTTAACAGCATATGTTTAGAAAATTATTTGCTGCCTCGATACACTATATATATATATATATATATATATATATATATATATATATATGGTGGATATAAAATGTAAACCTGTTGGCATCGCTGGTTTATTGTTTACATCACTGGTAAAATGGAGGATGAGTGATACTGTTACAGTAACATACGATACGCAGCAGTATATCTGGTATTAATATTTTACAGGAGTTGATGTTGACTTTAACGTATTCATCAGTAGACCTGGCAAATTTTAAATGTTCGCTAAGTTATTCCGTTGAAAAATACGGTACCTACCGGTGTGTGTTGGAGGTTGTTTGCTGTACAGTAAATATAGTCATATATTACGGTTCAGTCAGTTAAGTATTACGTGTGGCAATTAACTGACCGACTGACAATAAATAGCAATACTATAAAAAACTAAATGATATCTATGGTATTAATATTTTATAGTTGATGCTGACAAAATCAGCGTACGATTTACGAGAATACATTATTGTTAGTCTAAGTTAGGTACCTCCAGTCATTTTCAATATCCAACTTTTAAACTGAATTTTTAAAAATGCAAAAGTTTTTTCGAAACTTTTATTTCAGTTTTAATTGATTAAATTTACAATTTCCAGTAAACAAAATACTGTGGTTTATTTCAAACAGAAATTATATTGATTGGAAGAATCCAAAGGAGTATCCTGTACATAAAGTGGGAGAATAACACTCTAGGAAAGCTCAAAATATATATGTATATAAATACATATAGAGCAAATATATGTAAAAATGAAGACAGACACGTTATTTCATGGTTAAGCGGAAGTATGGGCCTATTTCAGGCGAACCATCTTCAGCTTCCGTCGTTATTGTACAGAAGATTTTACATGAATCATGTCAAATCTTCTGTACAATAAAGACAGGAACTGAAGATGGTTCGACTGAAATAGGCCCATACTTCTGCTTAACCATGGAATAACGTATCTGTCTTAATTTTTACATATATATATATATATATATATATATATATATATATATATATATATATATATATATATATAGGAAAAGTGGTAACCTGTGAAGACGGAGAGGATAATCCAAAGATTTTATCGAATGAATATAAAATGTAAATTAAATAAAAATAGAGAGCTCAATGGATATTATCCAGAGCAATATAAAATATTGAGAGGAAACTCAACACATAACTAAACATTTGTAAATCTAGAACTTATTTCAGCAATGTAAAATCTTATTGCAACTGCCTAGTTCAGACCATTGGTGAAGAAATAAGTAAATGGTTATTTCACTCAGAATACTAAAAGAAAAAAAAATAAACAAAACAAAACAAAAAACAAAAACAAAAACAAAACGGTTTATAACAAAAGGATTGTTAAACCGGAAATAAATTGAGAATAGATACCTCAAATTACACAATCATTATAGATATTTAAAACAATTAAACGCTTATTTAATTAAGCACAAAATAAAGAATTAAATCACACGTACATAAAAAACAAGAAATAATACGCACGCAAAAAGAAGGAAGTAATAGACATGCACAAACAACACCCAAGCAGAATTAATCACGCAATCATTAATATATATTTTGGGAGTTAATTATTTGCCCATAGCTGAGACCCTAACAGGTGCTCCCACTCTGGGTCAGGGTGGACCTGGGAACAACAGCAATTAAGAAGTGGTTCCATGCTCCTCTCAACCTCACAATCAGAGGCCTTGCTGCCGGATGCAGTTTACCGTCTAGAAAGGATTAAAAAATATAATTTAAAATACTTTGATCTTTTTAATAATAGCAAACATTTTGACGAAAAAGCCTTGTTTTTATTAAGCTTAGCACCTTTTTTCTTCATGCTATGCTGTTTTTTTCAGTGAATTATTGGAGGTACCAAATTTAATATTGTAGAGTGAATTAAGAGAAAAGACCCTACCCAAATTTTGTAGATAAAAAGCAAAACGTTTTTTCTCTCCCCATCTGTAATCCTGACCCCAAGGAGTAATAACCCTGGTTGAGAACCCCTGATATAGTGGATTCTTGGAAAGCTGATTGAATGACGAACAGTTAAACAATGTTTGGTTATTTGTTTTAGATATTGTGGAGTGAGTTAGGACAAGATATTTTAAGAAACGCTCTCGTATTTCCTTCAAAACTTAACTGTATTCTATTTGTAATTGACTAAACTATATTATGACACGTGTTACAAACTTAACCTGCCTACGACATAGAAGCAAGGGAGAAAGGATTATCTATTTTTCTTCACCGACTTCGACGTCGGTAGCTTGACAGCTACACAGTTTCTATAGCAACAATTCTCACTGTGTATTGCCACATACTTTCAAAGACAGCAGATCTCACCTTGAATTGTTTTACAAGAAATTAAGACCGTGACAAGGTCACGAGTAAATTTCTTTAAGGAATCAAATGAAGCATCACTCTCTTACAATGCAAATAATATTGATGCTGACAATAAAAATGATGATAATAAACACATGTAATTATAAAATCAGATTTTTATTAACTGCAATATATGCCCAATGAAGAATTATGTGATACCTACCAACAATATGGTACCTAAAAGTTATATGGAACCACAAACAATTACTCATATACCAGTAAAAGCTTAACACAAGTTCGAGACAATTGCTGAAAATAAAACAAGAAGTTATTCATTACCTTATAATAGGGTAAAAGTTATATTAGCCGCATCCATAATAAGAAACATTTGACATTCATTGATCGAGCAGTGAGTACTACTTTATGCTTTTTTTTTTCACTCTCTTGTTATCGGACTGGAATCAAAATCTAGTACCTATTCTTATCAAGAGTCACAGTAATGGTAATATTAGCCGCTTCCTTATGAGGAAACGTTTGACATTCGTTGATTGAGCAATGAGTATCAATTTACGTATATTTTTCTTCACTTCTTGTCATCGGACTGGAATCAAAATCTAGTACCTATTCTTATCAGGAGTCACAGTAATGGTAATATTAGCCGCTGCCTTGCGAGGAAACGTTTGACATTCGTTGATTGAGCAATGAGTATCAATTTACGTATATTTTTCTTCACTCTCTTGTCATCGGACTGGGATCAAAATCTAGTACCTATTCTTCTTACGAGTCACAATAATGGTAATATTAGCCGCTTCCTTATGAGGAAACGTTTGACATTCGTTGATTGAGCAATGAGTATCAATTTACGTATATATTTCTTCACTCTCTTGTCATCGGACTGGGATCAAAATCTAGTATCTATTCTTATCAGGAGTCACAGTAATGGTAATATTAGCCGCTTCCTTATGAGGAAATGTTTGACATTCGTTGATTGAGCAATGAGTATCAATTTACGTATATTTTTCTTCACTCTCTTGTCATCGGACTGGGATCAAAATCTAGTACCTATTCTTATCAGGAGTCACAGTAATGGCAATATTAGCCGCTTCCTTGTGAGGAAACGTTTGACATTCGTTGATTGAGCAATGAGTATCAATTTACGTATATTTTTCTTCACTTCTTGGTCATCGGACTGGGATCAAAATCTAGTACCTATTCTTATCAGGAGTCACAGTAAATGTAATATTAGCCGCTTCCTTATGAGGAAACGTTTGACATTCGTTGATTGAGCAATGAGCATCAATTTACGTATATTTTTCTTCACTCTCTTGTCATCGGACTGGGATCAAAATCTAGTACCTATTCTTAACACGAGTCACATTAATGGTAATATTAGCCGCTTCCTTATGAGGAAATGTTTGACATTCGTTGATTGAGCAATGAGTATCAATTTACGTATATTTTTCTTCACTCTCTTGTCATCGGACTGGGATCAAAATCTAGTATCTATTCTTATCACTAGTTACAGTAATGGTAATATTAGCCGCTTCCTTATGAGGAAATGTTTGACATTCGTTGATTGAGCAATGAGTATCAATTTGCGTATATTTTTCTTCACTCTCTTGTCATCGGACTGGGATCAAAATCTAGTACCTATTCTTATCAGGAGTCACAGTAATGGTAATATTAGCCGCTTCCTTGTGAGGAAACGTTTGACATTCGTTGATTGAGCAATGAGTATCAATTTACGTATATTTTTCTTCACTCTCTTGTCATCGGACTGGGATCAAAATCTAGTACCTATTCTTATCAGGAGTCACAGTAATGGTAATATTAGCCGCTTCCTTATGAGGAAATGTTTGACATTCGTTGATTGAGCAATGAGTATCAATTTACGTATGTTTTTCTTCACTTCTTGGTCATCGGACTGGAATCAAAATCTAGTACCTATTCTTATCAGGAGTCACAGTAATGGTAATATTAGCCGCTGCCTTGCGAGGAAACGTTTGACATTCGTTGATTGAGCAATGAGTATCAATTTACGTATATTTTTCTTCACTCTCTTGTCATCGGATTGGGATCAAAATCTAGTACCTATTCTGCTTACGAGTCACAATAATGGTAATATTAGCCGCTTCCTTATGAGGAAACGTTTGGCATTCGTTGATTGAGCAATGAGTATCAATTTACGTATATATTTCTTCACTCTCTTGTCATCGGACTGGGATCAAAATCTAGTATCTATTCTTATCACGAGTCACAGTAATGGTAATATTAGCCGCTTCCTTATGAGGAAATGTTTGACATTCGTTGATTGAGCAATGAGTATCAATTTACGTATATTTTTCTTCACTCTCTTGTCATCGGACTGGGATCAAAATCTAGTACCTATTCTTATCACGAGTCACAGTAATGGTAATATTAGCCGCTTCTTTATGAGGAAACGTTTGACATTCGTTGATTGAGCAATGAGTATCAATTTACGTATATTTTTCTTCACTCTCTTGTCATCAGACTGGGATCAAAATCTAGTATCTATTCTTATCACGAGTCACAGTAATGGTAATATTAGCCGCTTCCTTATGAGGAAATGTTTGACATTCGTTGATTGAGCAATGAGTATCAATTTACGTATATTTTTCTTCACTCTCTTGTCATCGGACTGGGATCAAAATCTAGTACCTATTCTTATCAGGAGTCACAGTAATGGTAATATTAGCCGCTTCCTTGTGAGGAAACGTTTGACATTCGTTGATTGAGCAATGAGTATCAATTTACGTATATTTTTCTTCACTTCTTGGTCATAGGACTGGGATCAAAATCTAGTACCTATTCTTATCAGGAGTCACAGTAATGGTAATATTAGCCGCTTCCTTATGAGGAAACGTTTGACATTCGTTGATTGAGCAATGAGTATCAATTTTCGTATATTTTTCTTCACTCTCTTGTCATCGGACTGGGATCAAAATCTAGTATCTATTCTTATCACGAGTCACAGTAATGGTAATATTAGCCGCTTCCTTATGAGGAAATGTTTGACATTCGTTGATTGAGCAATGAGTATCAATGTACGTATATTTTTCTTCACTCTCTTGTCATCGGACTGGGATCAAAATCTAGTACCTATTCTTATCAGGAGTCACAGTAATGGTAATATTAGCCGCTTCCTTATGAGGAAACGTTTGACATTCGTTGATTGAGCAATGAGTATCAATTTACGTATATTTTTCTTCACTTCTTGGTCATCGGACTGGAATTAAAATCTAGTACCTATTCTTATCAGGAGTCACAGTAATGGTAATATTAGCCGCTGCCTTGCGAGGAAACGTTTGACATTCGTTGATTGAGCAATGAGTATCAATTTACGTATATTTTTCTTCACTCTCTTGTCATCGGACTGGGATCAAAATCTAGTACCTATTCTTCTTACGAGTCACAATAATGGTAATATTAGCCGCTTCCTTATGAGGAAACGTTTGACATTCGTTGATTGAGCAATGAGTATCAATTTACGTATATATTTCTTCACTCTCTTGTCATCGGACTGGGATCAAAATCTAGTATCTATTCTTATCACGAGTCACAGTAATGGTAATATTAGCCGCTTCCTTATGAGGAAATGTTTGACATTCGTTGATTGAGCAATGAGTATCAATTTACGTATATTTTTCTTCACTCTCTTGTCATCGGACTGGGATCAAAATCTAGTACCTATTCTTATCACGAGTCACAGTAATGGTAATATTAGCCGCTTCCTTATGAGGAAATGTTTGACATTCGTTGATTGAGCAATGAGTATCAATTTACGTATATTTTTCTTCACTCTCTTGTCATCGGACTGGGATCAAAATCTAGTACCTATTCTTATCAGGAGTCACAGTAATGGTAATATTAGCCGCTTCCTTGTGAGGAAACGTTTGACATTCGTTGATTGAGCAATGAGTATCAATTTTCGTATATTTTTCTTCACTCTCTTGTCATCGCACTGGGATCAAAATCTAGTATCTATTCTTATCACTAGTTACATTAATGGTAATATTAGCCGCTTCCTTGTGAGGAAACATTTGACATTCGTTGATTGAGCAATGAGTATCAATTTACGTATATTTTTCTTCACTCTCTTGTCATCGGACTGGGATCAAAATCTAGTACCTATTCTTATCAGGAGTCACAGTAATGGCAATATTAGCCGCTTCCTTATGAAGAAACATTTGACATTCATTGATCGAGCAGTGAGTACTACTTTACGTATATTTTTCGTCACTCCCTGGTTATCGATCTGGGATCAAATCTATTTTCCTCACGTGTCATAATAATGGTAGTATTAACCGTTTCCTTATGAGGAAACATTTGGCATTTACCGAACAGTCCGTAATGCTTTTGACAAAGATTTCTATAATTTTTCTCTTTTCAGGAAAACAATTTATTCTTCTCCAGTAGTTCTTTTTCGTATTGATAGGGGTTTCCTTTCTAAGCTTTTATTTGAAATTTGGTTGGTTGATTTTGTTTAGTGTCATAGTAACCTCTATGGATTACTTAATCACATAATGTAAATAGTTTGATAACAATTTTTTTTTTGCTTCAGTTAAATATATGTTGAACACAATTTGAACTCTCCGATTCCTCAGTCCAATATGCTAACCATTATTCCAATGTGCATCCAAATTGCCTTGACTTGCAACTAGTCTACCGCAGAAAGGAATGGCAACCTACTGCAGGATAATCTGCCAGTCAGTCATGTCTCTTTCGAGACATGATCGCCCAAAGCGTGTATCACGTATGGCACTTAACCGACTGACTGACTGATAGAAAGGTAGAATATGAGAAAAAGAAATGGAAGCCCATCTATGGTGCTGAGATGATAAACTGGTTTTATTCTAGGGTGAGAAAAAAGAATAAAGGATAAGAAAAAACAAACAAACAAAAAACAAAAAAAAAAAACAACTCCCGTTGATCCAAAAGGAAGGGCGTACTTTTTAAGAATTCATTCTGGATAAAAACTGGAATGGACTTTTTGTGTACTTTCTCACAACATACGTGCAAACATAAATGCATACATACGTTATTTTTTATGATCATTTCACCCCATTCAAGGCACTAAACCCACGACAACATAAGGGGTTAATGAATGTGAAAGAATAAGAAAAAAGAATAATAAAAAAGACAATAGATAAGGATTAACGTTGCATAGACATTTTTGAGGATCAAATTTGGCTGGGAAGTACGAAGCTGGAAAAGGCTTTATGTTTTCTAATCAACGAGTGAAAAATGCTCCTAGCAAAGAACTTACGGTTACATCTGGCCAATTCAAGTGTAAATTGATAAGACCTTATTGCTAATCTAGTCAGTTAGTTAAGTGCCATACGTGATACACGCTTTGGGCGATCATGTCTCGAAAGAGACATGACTGACTGGACAGAAGGTTATCCAGCAGTAGGTTGCCATTTCTTTCTGCGGTAGACTTGTTGCCGACCAAGGCTATAGAACTCAATCTGTTCTATTATTTAACCCATAACTGGAGGGAAGAGACGGATTAATACCTTTCCCAAGGGTATTTGTGCGGAAGTGAATGCAAGGAATTCAACTGGAATTCGAACTCGGCTCCCCGATTTGTCGTCCTGAGTCGATATCCACTGCACTACAACGCACATCCGCTAATCTAGTATTCAGCAAGTGTAGATACCAAAGGTAAGAATTAATCCCAATAATTACCATGAAAGTATTTATAGAAAAGGCACAGGGAAGCTCCACTACGGCGATGGAAAACCGACTGAAGCTTAGACGCCAATAATGTTGATTATTTTTCTTTTCATTTTTTAAAGAATTTCCAAATATATAGCCGAAGCAGTGGATATGTGGCAGCAATATTCTAAGCATGGACGAATGGTAGATTTATAGACATACTAGCAATATAGCCCGGCGTTACTCGGGTGTAATGAAAGCTTTAAAACTAATCCATGGTCCTGGAGCTCAGACTCTTTGAACGTTGGCACGAAAGACTAAAAAGCAATAGTTGTTTCCAGTTAAAGCGAAACCGTAGACTGAAAGAAAAATGAATGGATGTAAGTCAAATTTTGATTTCCTGGTATCGATATCAAATAAGATTTTTCGTAGTAAACTGAATTTTGAAGCTAAATAATTCCTCTGAGTAAATGGTATCATGGCTGAGACTAAGAACTACAATTATACCTACTTAGAGCCAAATCCGAAGCAAAAACTAAAATAAAAGGGCTGAAAAAAAATACAGACATACAGACACACACAAACATCTTGCCTTTTATATATATATATATATATATATATATATATATATATATATATAAAATCGATTTTCTGCACTATTGTAAGAACTGCAACCTTGAAACTTCTGAATATCGTTTCTTATTTCTTTGTCTATGAGTGTATCAAATTTGATTAAAATCGGACCACTTCTTCTATAACCCGATTCTTTCGATCGATTATGGATTTTCGATATTTATCGGGGGTACCTCAACACAAAACCTAGCTAAGAACACTCGCAGACGCTTATAGTACAACTGTGTAAATTTTCAAGAAAATCGGTTTGGAGTCTATAGGTAACGGACACACACACACACACACACACACACACACACACACACACACACACATACCACACAGTTCCATTTATAAATAAGTGTAGATTAGATGAGAGGTACATATATAATCACATATAACATATTTAGTAGCTACTCACTAAATATAGCATTTATCGTAATAATAAATAATGCCAAGATAAAAAAAAAATAAATTAATTGCTAATATAATACTAGCAGTTTATCCCGTTTTCACTCGGGTAGTTTTAGGAATAATAAGAATAAAAAACATGATGAATTTACATAGCAAATACTTACACAACGTCCACCCTCGTTTCTTTTATAGATATGGATAAAATGCAGAATTTCTCTATTGGATTAGGGTGGGAGGGGAAGGTTAACATATATAGATATAAATAATATCAAGTGGAATGATCGATTCTATATTATAATCAATACATAAACTGATCCCTAACATTGTGAGGTGATAATATATATTTTTCTACCCCTACTTTTGGCTTTCTGAAAAATTTCAAGGTGTCGTTAGCGTTCTAAAATTTTGATCTACATCTGAGCGCAACTCCCGTCGAGCATAAAATGCAGTCGAATCTATCAAACAAACAAATACTTACACAATGTCCACACTCGTCACTTTTATAGATATAGCTATATTTTGGATAATTTTCACGTTCTAATAAACGCTAAGCAGTTTGTCAACCGTTATATTTGAAGCAGAAAACATTTTACAGTAATTTTTAGCAACACAGTTTTGCGGTCATTTTTGTTTGTTACCATAAGTACTTGGGTACATTAAGAAATGAATGATAATAACATCTGTCAACGTCACAGCTAATTTCAGACATCTTTCAATTATAATACGCGAAAGATTATCCGTGAGTATGAACAGATTATATTAAAAATAAGCAGACACAATGTTTGCAATTTATTTAATCTGACATATCTAAAAGAAATTTTGCTGCCTAAACACACACACACACACACACACACACACACACACACACACATAAAGCCATTTGTGTTTTGTGATTAATTTGATAGGTAAAATGTGAAAAAGGAATAGATCACACACACACACACACACACACACACACACACACACACACACACATAAAGCCATTTGTGTTTTGTGATTAATTTGATAGGTAAAATGTGAAAAAGGAATAGATCACACACACACACACACACACACACACACACACACATATAAAGCCATTTGTGTTTTGTGATTAATTTGATAGGTAAAATGTGAAAAAGGAATAGATCACACACACACACACACACACACACACACACACACACACATAAAGCCATTTGTGTTTTGTGATTAATTTGATAGGTAAAATGTGAAAAAGGAATAGATCACACACACACACACACACACACACATATAAAGCCATTTGTGTTTTGTGATTAATTTGATAGGTAAAATGTGAAAAAGGAATAGATCACACACACACACACACACACACACACACACACACACATAAAGCCATTTGTGTTTTGTGATTAATTTGATAGGTAAAATGTGAAAAAGGAATAGATCACACACACACACACACACACACACATATAAAGCCATTTGTGTTTTGTGATTAATTTGATAGGTAAAATGTGAAAAAGGAATAGATCACACACACACACACACACACATAAAGCCATTTGTGTTTTGTGATTAATTTGATAGGTAAAATGTGAAAAAGGAATAGATCACACACACACACACACACACACATATAAAGCCATTTGTGTTTTGTGATTAATTTGATAGGTAAAATGTGAAAAAGGAATAGATCACACACACACACACACACACACACACACACACACACACACACACACACACACACATAAAGCCATTTGTGTTTTGTGATTAATTTGATAGGTAAAATGTGAAAAAGGAATAGATCACACACACACACACACACACACACACATATAAAGCCATTTGTGTTTTGTGATTAATTTGATAGGTAAAATGTGAAAAAGGAATAGATCACACACACACACACACACACACACACACACATAAAGCCATTTGTGTTTTGTGATTAATTTGATAGGTAAAATGTGAAAAATGGAATACATCACACACACACACACACACACACACACACACACACACACACATATATATATATATATATATATATATGCACGTCTAATTAAGAATGACAGTCAAGGTGTAATGGTTAAGTTTTTATATAATTTTTCATGTGATTATATGATTTCTTTCTTAATCCTAATTTTGTAAATAATTATATCGGCCATACTACTACCAAAATAACTCAAAGACTGACGCTACATCTCTTTCAATGAAGCTCAATTCGATCTCATTTAAACACACACGGAGACCAACAAAACCCTACCCAGAAGATACACAAATAGCATCATCCAAAAGTAAAAAAGACTAAAAATAATGGAGGCCTTATTAATAAAAACGAAAAACCAAACACTCAATAGCATCAATTGCCAACACGCTGACAACATGCTTACCCTATTATATTGATAATTTTTTATTATAATCCAGTCTAAGCTTCAGGCTTACATAAACCATTTTCAAAGATGCCAATTACATTACAGTATAACACTTCATTGACAAACAATAAAGCTTAGATTGGATCATAAAAAAATTATGTATCAGTATTGTGATTTGCTTTCTTCATTTAATGATAATGCTGTCTAGCTTATCAGACAATATGAAAAGAATTTACATAAAACAGACAAAACTTGTTTATATTATTTAATGAAACTTGCATCAATGAGTAAATGCTGCCTAAATACACCCACAATATATATATATATATATATATATATATATATATATATATATATATATATATGTGTGTGTGTGTGTGTGTGTGTGTGTGTGTGTGTGTGTGTGTGTGTTTGGCAATTTAATGCAGTTGGTACAAACGCCATCTTCGGTAAAATATGAAAAAAATCTTTAAAGTATATCCGGCTCTATAGTTCTTGTTCAGAAGTTGTTATTACAGTAACTGTAATAAAGTGATTACAACGCTCGGAAACCCTTTACATTAAAAGAAAGTAACCCCTATCTATAATTTAAGCGATATTCAAGAATGTGTAAAGTTTTTCTAGTCTTCCCTTCTGTGTCTTCATATTCTTTTTTGTTTCTTGTATTATTTCTTTGCTTTTTAACATATTTTTTTCTTATATTCGATGATGTGCCATGTTTAACCATTGATTCTCTGTGCATCGGCACTTTCCCCCAAGAATGATGCTTTTGCCAATTCCGCAAATTAGAAATGATCCATCATATTAGATTTCACGTGGGCTAATCAAAATGCTTTCTCACGGACTATTCGTTTCTTGTCAACATCGAATTTTATTTTATTTGTTCAGAGTGATATTTCATAAACGAAGAAAAGAGTTCTAGACTGCTACGTGATGTCAGTTCTTCAATACGGCTGTGAATGCTGGACAATATCATCAAAAATGAGGACAAAACTGGAAGCGGCCGAAATGTGGTTCTACAGAAGGATGCTACGGATATCGTGGACTGAGCATACAAGCAACGACGAAGTGTTAGAAAGAATGGCAACAAAAAGGAAATTGATGCTGAGCATCAGGAAGAGACAACTGAAGTTCCTGGGACATGCAATGAGGAAGGAGAGCCTGGAGAACCTGATACTGACTGGACAGATAGAAGGAAGGAGAGACAGAGGAAGGCAGCGGATAACATATATGCAGGGCCTGATCAGGTGGATGACGGAACGGGGGTTGCCAGGAGCAACAGGAGCAAACATACTAAGAGCCACAAGGGATAGGGAGACGTGGAGATCCATGATCTCCTACGTCCTGAAGGGACAGGGCACATAGAAGAAGAAGAAGGGGCCCCATCTTGTTGGAAATAAAGGTCCTGTGAATGAGACTGTCCGTCTACTTTAAGACCACCCTATATATATATATATATATATATATATATATATATATATATATATATATATGTGCGTGTGTGTGTGTATTAAGTAATTGAAGGTGCAAAAATTCTGTGTAACGTTAAATTTAAAAAAAATTCTTTGAGCTTTAAATTAAAAAATACTCTGGAGATGTTGGGACACAGCTATTTTTAATTTTTAAATATTTTGTTTTAAATTAAAAATAATATTAAATTGTCAGCGTCTTCACATCTTCAATGGTTCATATTTATAACGAACGATCACGTTTATATATTATTTCTCTCCTTTTTACACATATACAAATCTATCAATATCAGCATTAATCAGATGAGGTCATTCTATATGACGAAATCTGTTACACAGTGTTTGTCAATTGTCTAAAACTGTTCTGATATGTAGAAATATATATGTTATATTTGTCCATCACTTGGTCTACTTTAGTAGAATATGATGCAAACAAATTTACGTGTTTGCCATCCTTTCATTCCCGCCATCAATCTACGGCTGAAGTATTTGACTTTTGAATCATTTCGATTGAGACCTTTACATTCATTATGCGAACATCGACTCTGAAAACTGGGAAACCGTTGCCACAAATCGGCCTTCCGAGAGAGTGGGTATCGAGGTCTTCGTGTCTAACAGTCAACATGCGGATTCACCAAGCTGCGCCCACCATTCACACCGCTCTGTGACTCTTTAGGAGTAGGACGGGGTTTCACAACCATCTCCGTCATCGCCACCAGAAGAAGAGAAAAGGAATAAGGAAAGTGGATGACGATTCTGATGTTCGGATGTGACGACATATATGTATGCGGTTCTACAGAAGGATGTTGAGAATCTCATGAAGTGAACATGTGAGTAATGAGCAAGTTCTAAAGAAATGAAAGCACAAAGGATGTTTACAAAAAAAAACAAGAATAAAATAAATTCGATATTTCTCGATCTCGTCTCATGAGTGCGCCGTGAATACTTATTGGAAGTAATAACCCGCTACGCACATATTTCTTGGAGAGTACAAAATAAACGAGCGTTATGCTGATTTCAAAAGTCAAATCCATGATGTTCACTGACATGCTATAAGTCATGACATATTTGAATGTTAAGGTACTGGTTATTCAGTAACCTTCCTACTGAGGCCGAATGTGACACAAGGTTGGTTTTTAATATATGAATTCCAAGCCCTTAAGCACGTGCAAAAATTTTCCATAGGCCTGTCTGTTTTTCCGTAAACTGAGTTCTTTTTCGCACAAAGACAGAGAGTTCAACTAGATTGTGTTTCAGGTGGAAAACTAGTACTGCTATACTGATATCATGAATATCCCAAGACGGTAGATGATAATGAGCTCCAAACTCGTAGGAAGTTCGATTTCTGATAATGCGGGGTCATTCGATATTTCTCGATCTCGTCTCATGAGTGCGCCGTGAATACTTATTGGAAGTAATAACCCGCTACGCACATATTTCTTGGAGAGTGCAGTGGTTGGCGACAGTTTTTTTTTGTATAATCCTGAATGTCTGTTGTAACAGATAAAGTAACACCGTTTCAAATCATATCCCCTTTCAATACAAGAGGTACAATACACATAATCAACAGTTCTGTTCACTTTTTCTTAATTTATACAAGTTTTTATCTTTTTTAACCCTCTAGGGCCATTCGTATCATATTTGATACAGTATGAAAACAAGCCTTGAAAGAAATATTTTCCTGAAAAATTTTTTAAGAGAAATATTTTATAAATTTCAAATGAAAGCAGTAATGACTGCTCAGTCAATGAATACCAAATGTTTCCTTATAGGGAAATACCAAATGTTTCCTTATAGGGAAATACTGTATCAAATATGATACGAATGGCCCTAGAGGGTTAACCTGGGTGCTATCTTCCACTAGTGGGCGATTTCAACTGTTAGGGCGAGATGAGCAATTAAATAAAAAATGATGAGCTATTGGAAACTTTGGTGGGTGGGTGATATATATATATATATATATATATATATATGTGTGTGTGTGTGTGTGTGTGTGTGTGTGTGTATGTGTGAATATATATATATATTAATAAATATATATATATGTGTGGGAATATATATATACTAGCAGTAGAGTCCGGAGTTGCTCGGGTGTAATGAAAGCTTTAAAACTAATCCATGGTCCTGGAGTTCAGACTCTTTGGACATTGGCACGAAAGACTAAAAAACAATAATTGTTTCCAGTTAAAGCGAAACCGTAGACTGAAAGAAAAATGAATGGATGTAAGTCAAATTTTGATTTCCTGGTATCGATATCAAATTTTCTGCACTATTGTAAGAACTGCAACCTTGAAACTTCTGAATATCATTTCTTATGTCTTTTCTATGAGTGTATCAAATTTGATTAAAATCAGACCACTTCTTCTATAACCCGATTTTTCCGATAATCGATTTTCGATATTTATCGGGGGTACCTCAACACAAAACCTAGCTAAGAACACTCGCAGACGCTTATAGTACAACTGTGTAAATTTTCAAGAAAATTGGTTCAGCCGTTTCGGAGTCTATAGGTAACGGATACACACACACACACACAGACAAAGTTCTATTTATAAATAAGTTTAGAGGTGAATATATATAAATATATATATATATGTGTGGGAATATATATATGAATATATATATATATGTATATATATATATGTGTGTGTGTGTGTCTGTGTGTGTGTGTGTGTGTGAATATATATATATGAATTTTGAGAAAGAAATTTTTGCAAAGGAGAGATGCAAAGGATCTGCTTAAAAAAACAGGACACTAAATAAGAGAGACTTGATCAAATAAGATTTAAATATCCCCACAAACAAGGAATATTGGTTGCAGCATTTTTCTACAGCTTTGGGAAGGGTCATTAATACCCAAATAGTTCTTCAGACGAAATAACTTTTTTTCAGATATAAATCAGATAAGTGAGGACCAAGAACAAATTTGTCAGTAAAGTAAAGAAGTAAACTTCGGTTAATTTATATTTAATATAAAAGTAACTTTACTTTTTTATCACATTGGTCATCTCGTATTTATCAAGGTAGGAAAAGTGGCCACCAAGACATAAATTACTCATCACTGTATGTTTTTAAATATTTACTATACAGGTAGCCGATGTAAATTCTTCCATGTGGAAGTGGACAATGACGCAAAAAATGTTGGGAAATCCTGATTTACATATATGTAAACAAAAGATCCGCCAGGTTACACCTGTTAACACTGAGAACCTTATCTAGTTTCTAATTTGACCCTGGTGAATTGATAACGTATGACATGGTCCGATGAATCGCAGTTTCAGCTTTTTCGGGCTGATGGTAACGTTTATGTGTGTGCAGACTCCATGAAGCCATATGCCTGTATTGGTAACAAGCCTCCGTGAAGGCTGGTGGTGATTATATAATAGGATTCCCGAGGCATAGGTTGAGTTTGCTTCTATATCTAAACACATCATTGACCTATGACCGTTACAATGCACTGCTTCGTGAACATTTGACCTCATTCATAGAATCAATATACCTCAACAACTACTGGTTATTCCATCAGATTAATACACTTTGCAAACATACCGAAGTTTGATTTGAAGAGAAATCTGGATATTTCTGACAAATGGTGTGGCTACTACGTTCACTAAACAGAAATTTTTGGAACTAGGTAATATAGGTATTATTAGGTACAGTAACGCTACATACTAGGTACAGTATGCTACATACTACGTAGCAGTATGAAGGCTTGAACTGTTGGAATTAGGTAATATAATTCTCCTGATCTTCTGGCTAATTGCAGAGTAGCGATAGGCTAACAACATTTGGTCTGTGGAAAAGAAATGATGCACAGGAAATAATTAATCATCTACAAGGTAGCGTAAACTGTTCTGGACTCTTTCAATCTGGACAGTGAGAGGTCGGTAACTTCCGCCCATTTTTCGTTTGATCTGACCCTTGTTAAAAAGCATGGTAGGGCACATTCTGGAACGGTACTAGGATCCGACTATTTTCCTGCATATTTATCGATAGGTCGTATATATGACTTCCACTTGAAGTCTGGAGTGAGCATGAGTCCCAATAGACTGTAGCGGAGAAAACGGTGAATTACTTTGTTAAACCGAGTGACAGCGTGTCGGGTGCTTTCTACGACGAAATATGTAGCGAAAAAAAAAAACAAAAAAAACAAAACAAAAACAAACAAAAAAAACAACTTACTGAAATAAAGAGCACGTTTTCTGATTGATATGCCGAAGACGGAATATCCAAAAATAGAAACAAGTCAGTTGCAGGAGTCGCTATAAAAGTATCTCGGATATGGTAATATTGCGTGTTCTTTCCCAGCTGTCGACGAATGGAAAAAATGTTTCGTCGATAAAAGCAGTTAGTGTTCTCGATTTGGGGGATTTTGTTTTCTGATTATTTACATGCATTGGGATTGGTGGCATAGAACCCGCGAATCGAGATTTTAACATTTCCTTCTGCTCCTGGTATTCGAGTTTGGATTTGCGATTACATGAGCCTGGGTACCAATAAACGTTCGAGGCAAGGAGCACCACTGAGCGTACAGCCGTTCATCTTGACCGGAGAAACCTCAGTGTGGGCTCAGCATTAATTAAACGTTACTAGCTTGGTTTGGGAGGTACTGAACATTACAGACCAGTTTCTCATAGATTGTGAGAGTTAGGTCAGAGAATAGATCAGCTTTCAGGTTTAATCATCTAGAGTTTTAGAGGCAAGCCCATAAACCATAATATCATCAGTATATTTATTTATTTCTGATCTGAGAACATTCTTAGGTAGATCTTTAAAGCAGAAAGCTGGTAGAACCCATGTTAAATAATATCTTGGTCAGTGTGGAATTTTGCCAAGAAGTGTATTTTTCACTGGGTGTCGAAGGGACATATCGTTGGGTGCAGAATGCGAAGGCTAGATTTTGTTTTGACTAACCAGGATCAAGGGGCCAGCGCCTGATATGGTACGAATTGCACTGGAAGTGCGGCGTACCAGGTGTCAAAATGTGAACAATTATTCAAGTGACGTCAGCTGTCACAGAGAGCCAGTTTAGAGTTTTAGAGTTGACCTTAGTACTTGCAGACAGCAGACAGTCTGGCTGGCTGGCTGGCTGGCTGACTGGCTGGTGGCCTCGATGCCTGTGTAATCCCACTAGATCCGACCCACCCACTCCACAATACGGCCAAGTCACCGATGAAAAACAAAATAAAATAATGGAATATCTTTTATTTAAATATGAAGTGTTGATGTCTGTCGCTTTTATCATGCGCGAAAAAGCAAGTTATTTTGATTTACCCTGGGTCCAGTTTATTTCCTCATTTATCTGTGAATGATAATCAACATTTGGTTTGAGCGTATTCTCGCCAAATAGATCACAGTTTATGGTCAGCCATTTATGAGAGAAAATCACCGACATTTTGATCAAACATTATTTTTGTAGAAGCAGTATATACCAGTCGAAGTGGGTATATAACACTCCGAAGAGAGGCCTGGTTTACGCCTGCATTGATCTCATTAGCTTCAGTGGACTGACCATTAATGAACATCTTCATGAACCTACCTAATAAGAAGGATTTGATGTCACTTTCAGCGATACGATAGCAGGAGAATTTGTGCAATAACCTCCTGTACTTATGTTCAATATCAGATAAATCTACAAGAGTTGATAGATCATTAAATTAATCAACTGAAACTAAACTATTTCTCTTGGGTGAAGCCTGAGCACTTCATTGCTCTTATCTTGTACCAAATTAAATGAATTTGAGTAAATATCTTTTCTCGGTGCTTTGCCTACCATAGTTTGATGGCTAACAGAATCACCAGACCGAGTTGCTAAAATAAATCGTTCGGTTCTCATTGGTTATGGTCGTCGCGAGTTAGTTCAAACTAAGTTAAGAAAATAATTCTTTAAATCTAATGTATCTATACGAGTTTATCTGTGCGTTTGAATGTGTATGTGTGTGTTTGTGGGGGATGCGGGGGCAAGTGCATTTGTGTGCATCTGTAGGTAAAGGGATACGATTATGATGGAGAGCTTTTCACCCTGAGGAGAGAATATATTTCGTTTGTCCTGACTCACCATTTGCCTATCAAAAGAGACGTTGCCCCGAGACGAATATCTTCCGTCCTTGCAAAAGATTCCGTTTCAGATGCAATCATCGCTGGCGCCATATTGCAGCGTTCGATTTATTTCAATCTGTCAACCGAAAAATATAATCTTTTGTTCGTTTCCAACAAGAGCGCTTTTATTAAAGTATGACTCAGAATTCTTCAACGTAAAACAGTATGGAGCAATGAGAAATCCGTAGATATGCACGCACATTTATATGCACACACACTTAATTATATTGACAGATATCTAAACTTATTTATAAATGGAACATTGTCTCTGTGTGTGTGTGTGTGTGTGTGCGCGCACGCGCGTGTATGTGTGTGCCTGTGTCTGTGTGTGTGTCCGTTACCTATAGACTCCGAAACCGCTGAACTGATTTTCTTGAAAATTTACACAGTTGTACTATAAGCGTCTGCGAGTGTTCTTAGCTAGGTTTTGTGTCGCGGTACACCCGATAAATATCGAAAATCGATAATCGAAAAAATCGGGTTATAGAAGGAGTGGTTCGATTTTAATCAAGTTTGATACACTCATAGACAAAGATATAAGAAACGATATTCAGAAGTTTCAAGATTGCAGTTCTTACAATAGTGCAGAAAATCGATAATATATATATATATATATATATATATATATATATATATAAAGCAAAATGTTTGTGTGTGTGTCTGTTTATCTGTCTGTATGTCCTTTATACAAATCCACAATTTTTATCCGATTCTCACCAAACTTCACACAAACATTCTTTCGGCTGTGTCTGAGCTCCAGGACCGTGGGTTAGTTTTAAAGCTTCCATTATACCCGAGCAACGCCGGGCTATACTGCTAGTATTTACTAAAATTACACAACAATATTTTGAAATACTAAAGAGTAAATATGTTCAATAAAATCGCCATTGGCTTCAACCACGGCATCTAGACGACTTCGGTTGCAGAAAATGTCTGATCACTGGTATTTGTCTGTATTTCTGAGATGAGGTAGTATTTTTTACTATTTACATTATTCATTAGTTGCCATTTGTACGACGTTTTGGCCGTTGTACTATCCGGCCTTCTTCAGGCGAACCCTTTATTACGATCACTGGGGTATATCTTTCTTATTTGGTAGCCACGAGTTATCTCCCTCTAACCCGACTCTCTAAGGTATTGAACTCACAACTTTTTGGGTCAAGTCACTGGAACTAACCAAAGTTTATATCCACTTGGCCATGTGTCCTTAAGGACAACAACAACTGAATTTCTGGAACTTATAAACCTAATGTTCAGTAACCTTTTTTCACCAGAGTTCATATTGCAATTTTTGATGTTAATAGTTTTCTCTAGTAGGTTTTAATGTTAATGGTTTTCTCTAGTATTTTTTACCAGAGTTAATATTGCAATTTTGTTTATGTTATGATTTTTCTCGAATATTTTTTGTGTCCTTAGATTGGCATCAATACACTCTGAAATGTTCGTATTGGAGCTTCCGGCACGAATGCCAAGCAGTACAGCATGCCATTTCCAAATTCCTGGCGGAGAGAATTGCGTCATGGTCTCCTTTTTTTACACATGGTGCTCAACTGACCCTACTACACTGTGCAGTCAACAAAATCAAAATCAAACAACGTGAAATAAAAATATATAAAATGGTGTCCCGTCGCACCCTGAATGATTTCCTTCTGGGTCCCAACCAGAGACTTAAAGTCAGAAATGGCATCATGATATTTTTCACTGATCATTTTTGTAAAAATAAACAAGCGCGCAGACAAACAAACAAACAAACAAACAAACATAAACACCCTGAAGATCACACACATTTTGCACAGATAAAGATCTATATGTGAGCTGTTCTTGTGAGTAAATTTCTTTTTGTATTTCCTTAAGGCATGGACTACCAGCAATCCCTTCAATGAATCTATCGGAACCTTTTTCTGGTCGGGTGCCTCTGCTATTCACTTCGGAGTTCTTGACAAAATCCAACGGAGAATCTGTAATGTGATCGATACCGACTTAGCAGCTCGGCTGCAGTCGCTGTCACCGGCGTGACGTGGCTTCCCTGTGCCTCTTCTATAAATACTTTCACGGCTTCTGCTCCAATGAACTTAGATCACTGGTGCCCCGTAGGTATGAATTTACACGAGTTACTAGATTAGCAAGTAGGTCTCACTCTTTTACAGTGAAACCGATAAAATGTAACCCCAATTACTACTCTAACAGTTTCTTTTCTCGCATTTCCCGCCTGTGGAATTTCCTTCCATATACTTGTTTCTCCGACAGCTACAAACTCCAGGAATTTAAATGTAAGGTCAATAGACATCTCTTATCACATTAACTCACATCCATTCTCTCAAGCTCTTTTTTATCTGCCCCATCCCCATTCTCGGCATCACACCCGTCTATTACCCTCCTCCTGACATTTTCTATAACTAACCCCTCTTTCTCATCACTTTCCCTTATGTAACCCCCTGCGCAACAGTGGCAGTAGAATGCCTTGCTTGAGGTGAGATGTTTAAAATAAAAAAATAAAATTTGAGACTCCAACTACAAATGGAATTATTGATGTTCTAATGTGCCACATTTTTGAGATTTCCACTTCAAGATCCTATTATTATTATTATGATGTCATTTTTCATCATATTTCGATTTCTGCTTTGGTCTCACTACCAACCAAGTCTGCGGGGAGACCTAAGGCAGGTAGTGGCGTGTTGTTATGGCTCCATTTCATGTTTTTCTATCTTCCCTATCATCCCCAGCATTACATAGATAAAGTTTTCCTTAGTGTGTGGGCTGTACTTAATAAGACAATTTTTTGTATATCTCTTAAGCTGGGGTTTCCAGGGATTCTTTCAATGTGTTGTTTTGTTCCATTTTTTATCATTCCAAGTGCACCTACTATCACTGGCACAACTCTTGTTTTCAATTTCCACATTTTTTCTATTTCAATTTCCAGGTCTTTATATTTTGACAGTTTTTCAAATTCCTTGATTGCTATGTTACAATCCGCTGGACAAGCCATATCAATTAATAGACAAGTTTTCTCCTTCTGGTTTTTAACAATAATGTCTGGCCTGTTTGCTTCAATTTTTCTGTCTGTGTAGATGGTGTAATCCCATAGAATGGTTACATCTTCTATTTCTGTAACTGGTGCTGGATGATGTTCATACCAGTGTTTGTTTACAGCTTTTCCATAATGTTTGCACATTGCCCAATGTAAATATTGCCCAACTCTATCGTGGCGATTTTTATATTCGTTTGGGGCAAGCACAGAACAGCCTGAGATTAGGTGGTCTATTGTTTCTTGGTGTTTATCACAAAACCTGCATTTTGGATTCATATTATTATGCATAATATTTGCCTGAAAGTTTCTCGTGAAAAGACTTTGGTCTTGTGCTGCAAGTATAAATCCTTCAGTTTCAGACTTTAATCCAGATGCACGTAACCATCGATGAGTATTAACTTTGTCAACATTGGATTTATTGGCACGTACTGGATATTGGCCATGCAGAGGTTTTTCTTGCCAGCGCTGTTTCATCTTTTCAAGAGATTTATCTTTGGTTTTCATTTTCATATTTTTTGCCGCAATAGTTGGTTCTTGGCTACTGTTTTGCTTTTCTACAGAATCTACTAACTGTAATTCTTGTTTGTATTTACTGCCTTCTTTTATTATTGAATATTTTTTCTTTCTTTCTTCATGTTGCCTTACTAATTGTATCATCCAATCCTTTGTTGTTTCTATGTATGTTAGTAAGCCAATAGTTGTTGTCTTGTATGACAATTCCAGCTGAATAAGACCCCTTCCACCTTCTTTACGGGGTATGTATAGACGGTCTACATCAGCCTTTGGGTGATGCATCCTATGCTTAGAAAGAAGCTTTCTTGTTTTAGCATCCATTCGCCTGATATCGTTTAGAGTCCAGTTTAAGATGTTGAAGCTATATTGGACAACTGGGATTGCAAGGCTATTAATGGCCATAACTCTATTCTGTGAATTTAATTCAGTTTTTAATATCATTCGTAGCCTTCTATAGTACTCTTTACGCACTATTTCTTTCATTTTTTTATGGTGAATGTTTTCGCTCTCATTTACACCTAGGTATTTATAAGCTTCTTCTGGTTTCAATTCTTTTATTGTTACAGCAGGGTCTAGGCTAATTGAGGATGTTTCTTGTATTGATCCACGTAAAACTGTAGCTTTAGCTTTATTATTATTATTATTATTATTATTATTATTATTATTATTATTATTATTATTTCTTCTTTTTCTTCTTCAGAAATACTTCCCGCATTTTAAACTATTCCCTGTGTGGCGGTAGGGAACTTAGGCAAGTGGCGATGGCGTCTTTGTTAAGCTAATTTCTTTACATGTGGTATGTATTTCTAGGAGGTAGATGTGTGGTTATTTCCGTCACACTCTCTAGTTGCCGTCACTTGAGACATATGCGATCATGACATTCTTGTTCTTTGTAACTAAAAGCAAATTTTGTCTTTTCGCAATTTTCATAATCCTTGTTCAATTTATACAAAACCCGTTCTTCTCCCTATTCTATTTGCCGCTTGTGATGCAGTAGATATCGACTCGTAACAACAAATCGGGGAGCCGAGTTCGAATTCCAGTTGTATTCCATGTATTCACTTACGCACACATATCCTTGGGAAAGGTATTAATCCGTCTCTTCCATTCAGTTCTGGGTAACAGAATGAGCCACCTAATAATAGGACAAATTGGGTTCTATAGCCTTGGTTGGCAATCAGTCTACAGCAGAAATCAATGGCAACTACTGCAGGATAATCTTCTGCCCAGTCAAAGCGTGTATCACTTATGACACTTAACTGACTGACCAGGTTGCTATGTAGTACCCATGTCTTTACCGTTGAAATAGTCAAACGTAACTGCCACTTCTACTGGAACAATTTCTTCCCTCACACTTCTCACCAGTTGAACTCCTTTCCGTTATTTGCTTCTCTGATAGATAGAATCTCCAAAAATTTTAATTCAACGTCAATTGCTATCTAATATCCTATTGAATCCTGTTCATCTTTTATCCTTTCTTTAATACCTCCTGAATATAGTCTTTTATCTCACTGTAAACCCATGCGCACCAGTGGTGGTCACGCATTGCTTAGGGTGAAATGATAAAAAAAAAACAACAACAAAAGAAGGATGACTACAAACAAAACATTGTATCCAAAAGTTAAGAAACCAGCCGAGCGTATAGTGTGTCCCAAAAATCATCTTGGTATTCAAAAATGTAACATATCAGATTTTTTATACATTTTATTTATTTTTTATTTCAAAACTTACATTTACATAAGAAAAATATCCATGGAAAAATTTCCAACTTGAGAAAGAACGAAAATCATGAAATGTTACCAATCCTTCTAATTTCGTGAAATTCCTAAAATTATGGAGACCACATTCTCTTGACTTGACACCTCAGATTCTTTTTATTGTGCGGGGCGGGGGGGTAACTTAAGAGATGTGTAGAGATTACAGACAGTTCAGCAACTCAAGGATAACATCCATGCAGAAATTTTAGATCAGTTGTTTTGTTATTATGGCATATCAACCTCTGCGGGTCATTTTTTTGCCAACTAAATTTTATTTATTGCTGGTAATACCTTTTTCTTTCAACAATTTATTGTTGCTTTTTATATAAGTTTTGTGTTTAGTAATACTTTTTTCTTTTCGAGTATCGAGATTCATTGGGAATTTTTGTTTTTAAGGGCAGGGTCCCCAAGTCCTACTCTTGTTATTTAACCCATAACTGGAGGGAAGGATTAATACATTTCCCAAGGGTACCAGTGCTTAAGTGAATGCAGGGTATTCAACTGGAATTCGAACTCGGCTCACCGATTTCTCTTTCCGAGCCGACATCCACTGCGCCACAACGCACATCCGTCGCTAAACGCTTACAGCACCTGGTATTCCCAAGCGGTCACCCATCTAAGTACTGACCAGGCTCAACGTTGCTTAACTTCGGTGATCGAGCGAGAACCGTTGTTTTCAACGTGATAGGCCGTAAGCAGAAATTGTAGAGCAACAGTCAGAGCTATTAATTCATCATAACTACTGATTTTTAGAACAACCACCAAACGGTGAAAGGTTAAAGAAGAATAGGATATAGAAACTATTGTTTGGCTAGCAGGAAGTGGAACGGTGGCTGTGTATTTAAATGCAAAGTGGCGCGAAGTATAATGACATTTGCACTACCTAAAGGCGCGAGACATGAAATTGAAATAGCCTAGTGAGATGATTATATATTTTTGAGATAAACTATTTTAATATTGCTCTACAGTTCAGGTATTGAGCACTTTTTGAAATCTGCAAGGACCTACCAATTTCTGAGTAAACTTTGTCCGGTAATTAATCAAACGAGTGGCAATCACACACACACACACACACACACACACACACACACACACACACACACACACGTATATATATATATATATATATATATATATATATATATTTTAATCATATCACCCCGAGCAAGGCGGAACACGACATTGATGTGCAGGGGGCTACGTAAGAGTGAAAAGATTGGAAAAGAGAAAGCCGGAAACCACCACATCCTAAACAGGGAACAAAGGATGAGCCTTTTCATCTGTTCAATAGACGTGGGTGGAGTGTGAACCGGGCGATAGTTTAGTCTATCTACTCCAATTGAAAAAGATAAAAAAAAAAGAAAAAAGAAAAGAGTAAAAAGACTGGAAAAGAGAAAGCCGGAAACCATATCTTAAACAGGGAACAAGAGATGAGCCTCTTCACCTGTTCAATAGACGTGGGTGGAGTTTGAACCGGGCGATAGTTTAGTCTATCTACTCCAATTAAAAAAAAAGAGTGAGAAGATTGGAAAAGAGAAAGTCGGTATATAGGATAATGATATATAAATTTTTCTATAATTTTTTATATATGTAAAATAGTTTTGAAAGTAAAGATGCGTGACAAATTGGAAAAAGTTTTTGTGATTTATGTCAGTATATATACAGTAGCGGCCATAATATAAGGAACGAAAACAACAAAGACATAAATATGTGTATTACTTAAAAAGTAATGCATGCTTAGCAATGAAATTTTTACCGAATAAAGATTAGGATGTAATGCATTAATATATTACAAAGTTACAAAAATTTACGTAATAGTTTTTTTTAAAATAATGATTAAATGGAACAAAGGAAAAAAGCTACTGGACAAAAGTTAAGGAACGATCTTGATTGTGAACAAAATATCAACAAAATTTAATATTTGGTAAACATCCCCTTATTTTCAATGACTTTTCTGCATCGTCGACCACATGATCTAATTAATTTATTGCAAAAATCAGCAGTAATTCCTTTCCATTCGTCTTTCAATAACTCCCATAGGTGATCCTGGTTTTTCGGGTTTCTTTTCTGAGCCCTTTCTCTAATTATCTTCCAAACACTTTCTATTGGATTCAGGTCGGGGCTCTGAGCTGGCCACTTTATTAGGGCGATTCCTTCGTCTTCAGATAAAGCCATAATCTTCTGAGCCTTGTGGCAAGGTGCATTGTCCTGCATGAAAATCGGAGATTTATAAAGATTATGGTGTAATCTTGGTACTACATACTGCTGAAGAAGCCTTTTGTAAATCTCAGCATTGATATTGCCATGTACGCGGATGAAAGGGCCAACTCCTGCAGATGAAATCATTCCCCACGCCATCACACTTCTTCTTCTATGTCCCTTGTCCCTATACCTGGTGGCTCTGAGCACGCCTTCTCCTGTTACACCATACAATCCTCGTTCCGTCATCCACCTGATTAGGTCCTTCAAATATGTTATCCGTTGCTTTGCCCTGTCTCTTTTCCCCTCGATCTGGCCTGTTAGTATCAGATTCTCCAAGCCCTGCTGCCTCATTGCGTGTCCCAGGAACTTCAGCTGTCTCTTCCTGATCCTCAGTATTAATTTCCTTATTGTTTCCATCATTTCCAAGACCTCATCATTGCTCACATGCTCGATTCATGATATTCGCAGCATCCTTCTGTAGAACCACATTTCAGTTGCTTCAAGTTTTTCTTTCATCTTTGATGTTATTCTCCAGCATTCACTGCCATATTGAAGGACGGACAGCACGTAGCAATTCAGTACTCACTTCATAGTTTCTAGCGAAATTGTCCTGTTTCTTAATACCTTACTAAACTTCTGGAATGCTTCCTTCACCTTGCCAATTCGTCTTCGGATCTCTGTGTCACACTTTCTGTCTTCTGTTATAACGCTTCCCAGGTATTTAAATTTTTGTACCTGCTTGATTCTGGTATCCCCCACCTGTATTTGGCATTTTGGGCTGCCCTTTTTTCTGATGACCATGCATTCTGTTTTCGTGCAGTTTATTTCTCGTCCTTTCTTGTTACTTTCTTCTGCTACCTTCTGTAGGGGGTCTTGTAGTTTCCTTTCTGTGTCTGCTATCAGTACTGTATCATCTACGTATCTTAGGTTGTTTAAATTGTGGCCTCCGATTACGAATCCAGGCATAAGTTCTAGGGTCCTCAAAATATTCTCGCTATACAAGTTGAACAGATCCGCTAAAAAGACACATCCCTGTCTTAAGCCCTATTCTATTCTATCTTTTTATATATACTCAATTCATTACCTGTCCGTATACAAGCGGTTTGTTGCCAGTAAAGATTATTTATTACTCTCAAGTCTTTCCCAAATATGTCCAGGCTACCGAGCATCTCCATCAGTTCTTTGTGGCGTATTTTGTCAAACACCTTCGCATAATCAATGAAGCACAGGTATAAGCCCTTCTTCATTTTTATTGCCCTTTCGGAAAGTATCCTAATCATAAATATGGCATTTCTTGTTCCCGTGTCTTTAACTGTTCTTGTCCTATCTCTGGCCTGATTCTGCTTCTCGCTCTATTCATCAGGATTCGGACGATCAGTTTTGTTATAGGGTTCATTAAACTGATGGTTCTGTAGAGTTCGCAGTCGTTTGCTCCTGGCTTCTTAGGTAGTGCTAGGAAGATAGTCTTGCTGAGATAATCTGGTATAACCCCACTATTATCAATTTCATTTATTATTTCAGTAATTTTTTCTATACCAAATTCTTTCACACTGCCGCCACCAAAATTAACGGTTTTCTTGACACGTTGAGAAGACAGTATTTCACCTGTTCTACGGCGTACGTAAGTTTTGACTTGGAACCAAATATAGTATACTTGGACTCGTCACTGAAATGAACTGTACGTCAGTCCAAACAACATGTTCTCTCGCATACTCCAGATGTGCCCTTTGGTTTCGCTTTGAAATGAGAGGCTTCGAAGCTGGAATAAGGGCATGCAATCCTGCATTTTTTAACCTGCCAGCAATCGTTTTCCTTGAGATCTTATTATCTGTGTCTTCATTAAATTTACGGACAATTGATGCTACATACTGTAGCAGAATTCTTAATAATGGCAATATTTGAAGTTGTGCAAAGCTGACTATGAAGATATTAAAAAATGAGTTTTAATCTTGTCAATATTTTATATATTAGCATTAGCACACACACACACACACACACACACACACACACACACACACACACACACACATATATATATATATATATATATATATACATACATGATGATTGAGAATTAAATCCCTATTTTATATATGATAGAATCTCCCGTCTAACTATAAGTTTAACAAGACGAGAGAGTCCAGCATACATAAAATAGGGAGTTACTTTTCAGTCACCTTCTATATTTCGAATATTTCAACGCAATTGAATGCAGTTGTTAAAAAAGATCTCGTCAAACATGGCTACCCAAGATATATATATATATATATGATGATGATTATGATGATTGAGAATTAAATCCCTATTTTATATATGATGGAATCTCCCGTCTAACTATAAGTTTAACAAGACGAGAGAGTCCAGCATACATAAAATAGGGAGTTACTTTTCAGTCACCTTCTATATTTCGAATATTTTAGCGCAATTGAAAGCAGTTGTTAAAAAAGATCTCGTCAAACATGGCTATCCAAGATATATATATATATATATATATATATATATAAGGACAGAAAATCTAAGCAAGAGCCAACAACCGACCACGGTTTAGCTTAACGGCTCAATTTCCCTGACGAGCCGTTAGGCGAAACCGTGGTCGGTTGTTGGCTCTTGCTTAGATTTTCTGTCTTTGTTTGCTCTACTTTTGTATTGAGCGCTTTAGTGTTAGGGTTTTCGTCTTGGGTTTCTTCTTTCTTACGAGTGCTTGACTTTTTGTTCATGTACTTCGTTTGTTTCTTTTTTTGCTTCCCCTTATTTCCCCTCTGAGTTTGTTCTCAGTGGGTTATACAAGATAATTTAAATTATAGCTTGATTAATACTAGTTTTGGTAGAGTTCTCTTACTATTGGTATTGTTGTTGCTATAGTTAATCCTATTATTATATATGTGGTAACGTGCAAACTATATTCAGTTATAAACGAAATGTACGGTTAATTAAAGAAGATAAGAGAAAAACTAGATATATATTATGTATTTCGTCTTGATAAACGTCATTACCGTTTTCATCTCTTTGTCTTGAAGAAGAAGTACTTTCCTTAAAAAAAGGAAATAGGATGTTGCTTTGACTCCATTTTAGACACGAAACCGAGCAGATATAAAGCTTTCAAGAAAGTAATCTGAGTAAAGAGGATGTCAGTTAAGTGCTATACGTGATACACACTTGGGCGATCATGTATCGAAAGAGACATGACTGACTGAGCAGAAGATTATCCCGCAGAAGGTTGCCATTACTTTCTACGGGAGACTGGATGCAAGCCAAGGCTATAGAACCCAATCCTGTTATTTAACCCATAACTGGAGAGAAGAAACGGATTAATACCTTTCCAAAGTGTATTTGTGCGTAAGTGAATGCAAGTAGATGTTCTTTCCTTAAAAAGAAGAATAGGGCATTGCCTTTTTCTATATTTTAGATACAAACATTTGCAGATACGAAGCATTTGAGTAAATTATCAGAGTAAAGAGAGTGTACTTTCCTAAATAAAGGGAATATGACGTTGCTTTGTCTACATTTTAGATACGAAAATGAATAGATATGAAGCTTTCGAGAAAATAATCTGAGTGATGCAAGATTACATTCCTTAAAAAGGGAAATAGGATATTGCTTTGTCTATATTTTAGATACAAAACTGAGCCTGATATGAAGTTTTCGAGAAAGTAATCTGATTAAATAGGTATTTTCCGTAAAAAAAAGGGAATAGATCATTGTTTATCAGCATTTTAGATATGAATTTGAGCAGATATGAAGCTCTCGAGAAAATAATCTGAGTGTAGAAGAAATGCTTTTCCTAATTTGTGATAGGATATTGCTTTGTCTTTATTTTAGACACAAAACTGAGCAGATATGAAACTTTTAAGAAAATAATCTGAATAAAGAGGGCGTACTTACCTTAAAATGGAGAATATGATGTTGCTTTGACTATATTTTAGATACGAAACTGAGCAGATATGAAGATTTTGAGAAAATAATCTGAGTGAAGAAGAAATGCTTTTCCTAATGTGCGATAGGATATTGCTTTGTCTTTATTTTAGACACAAAACTGAGCAGATATGAAATTTTTAAGAAAATAATCTGAATAAAGAGGGCGTACTTACCTTAAAATGGAGAATATGATGTTGCTTTGACTATATTTTAGATACGAAACTGAGCAGATATGAAGATTTTGAGAAAATAATCTGAGTGAAGAAGTATTTTCCTTTTTAAGGAAAATACTTTATAAAACTAAGAGAATATTTAGACCAAATACTGAGAAAAGAGGGGTTGGGAAATATGATACTCTCAGGGCCGTTTGAAGGCTATATTGACTGAAGAAAACAATGCATGACCTACTTAGTGATCTTGATTAAATGGGTGATAGAATAAAGTTTAGGAAAAATCAAAGGACATAAGAGTTACGAAGGAAAGGAAATTGTGGAAATCTATGATCACCTACGGTCTGAAGGAACAAAGAAGATCGTTCATAGATTTAGGTATAGAAAAGCCATAAAGATTACATTTTATAAAAGGGCCGTTGAGCATTGTTTTTGTTCTGGTGCCCTATTACATTGTAATGAACTCTTCCTCCTTCATAAATACTAACCTGCGAGACTTCCTAAAGGAAGCGGTCCAGACGCAGTGTAACTTGACAGTTTGGACGTACATTTCTATCTGTTGATTAATAACACTCTTATTTTCTATATATGTTCTGTTATTCAAATACACTGGTTCAACCTACTTTCTTGTTTTTCTTCCTGGCCTAACAGGCCACGACAGTTTTACTGTGGAGGCCTCAGTGAGCGAAAGGTAAACTGCGGCTGTTTAAAAAGTGGTTTATCCGGAAAAGAGAATATGCAGGTTTAATTTCTGCCGAGAGGTGCATTTTCTTTAATAAGACTTTCTGTCTCTATGCCGGTGGACTTCACTCTATTAAATGATGGAAGTTTCCTCTTAAACACGTGTATCCACTAAAAATAGCGTTTCTAGCGAAATGCATATTTTTCATGGGTTCTTTTCTGTGGAATAGTACAAACATGTTTGTCTTAAATAAGTGAGTTCGATACTCAGTAGAGGTTAGCTACGGACAGAATAAGCTTCGTATGTACCTAATATATAGGTAGCAATTAGTTTTCGTAGTTCCTTATTATTGTAGAAAGCTTGGTCCACATTTCTTCCTTAACATGCCACGTCCTTTAAGAAATTCTTACCTTCCTACCATTTTTGTTTTGACATTCACCCATTCAAACGCACCAAGAACTTAATTTCTTGCTTCTCCTGCTATCCTGTCCTTCAATATACCCTGTGAGTGTCACATTTTCTTAGTCTTCCTTTCTCATGATTAATCTCAGAAATTTCAGCTCTCTTTTTCTGATTATTGGCATTTATTCCCGATTTCATTAAAAAGCAATGTTCTCACACGCTCTGTCGATAGTATTTTCAAAATTCTTCGCTATTACCAAATCTACGTCGCTTCAAGACACTTATTAATCTGTAAAAAGTTTGCCCAATATTCACTGCTATAAATCGAGCAACGACGAGGTTTGGGAGAGAATGGAAACGAAAAGTAAACGTGGGTAACATTAGGAAGAGACAAATGAAATTTCTGGGATACGTAATCAGGAAAGAAGGCTTGGAGAATCTGATACTCACAGAGGGGATTGAGAGAAAGAGAGACAGGGCATAATTGATGTACTTAAGCAAATGGAAGGCAGATCAGGGTTTGGGAGAACTAACAAGACAAAATGTATTATGAACTACAAGGAACAGAAAGATGTGGAGAGCTGTGAGCTGAAGAGATACGGCACATAAAAAAAGATAGAAAATTAAATATTAAACAGCTCTCTCGCACTCTTTGTGCATAAGAATATTTTCCAGAATTTAAATAATTTGTGTAGTTTTTGCTTAGTTTCGTTGTTCCTAAGCGCTTTCGTATTACCGTGTCATACTTTACGTCATCTGATACTACACTAGTCAGTTAGCGAAGATTTCTGCACCTGTTTAATTTTGGCGTCCCCAATATGTAGTTCATAATTTGGGTTGCTTCTTTTGCTGACAACCATGCATTGTGCCTTCTTACAGTTAATGGTTGTTCTTTTCCTCTTATTTCCCCCGACTACTTTGTTCAACTGCTTTTCTTTCGGTTTTCTTTCCGAAAATGCCACTAGCATAGTGTCATCTTCACTAAGTGAACCATACTTGTAGCGTTGTGTCAGACTAAGTTAATCTCAGTAAATAAAAATTATTTGACTATTAACTTTGTAGGAATTTAGAACACCAGAAAACAAAACAGACAAACAAACAATCTTGGAACGAGGCTCGCATACCATATCACGTTAAGAGCTGGTATGTTATATAACGCGACAAGTATTTACATTTCTACAAAAGTTTCTCTTGAGATTCTTATATTGCTTCCCTCCACTCCTTACTACGACACACACACACACACACACACACACACACACACACACACACACACACACACACATATATATATATATAATTAAAGCATTACGGATGACAGTAAACATTAGAAATGCCATAGAAATGTGTGGAATAAACATCATTAAGTTTTCGTTCTTCTTAATTTTAGTTGCTATTTTTTTTCGTAATTACTGAAACCAGTTAATAAAGAGCTTAGAACGGAAATACATGTTTTACGATTTAAGAAGAATGCAAACAAGTAATGATGACTGATAATGCGTCATGTAATAAAAATTCAAGATTACTACAACTAATGTTACTATTTTATGAAGTGTTTTTACTTTATTTTTGAATACTATATCCTTTCACAACGTAGACGGTCATGGCCCTCCAGAATTTTATTTTCTAATTATCTGTAAATTGTTAGGATGTTTTCCCGTTGCGTTTTGCACAGTTTCGAATTCAAAATATCCCTGCTACGAGACTGGACGCCACCTTAAAGCTAGATAGACCAGTCTACCCTGTTATTTTGTTGAGAGCGTAGGATAAGAGATAGATTCAGATAATATTGTTATTACTAAAAGTGCATGTAAAAACAATAATATGGCTCCGAATTACTAATAGGCAGGGGTGAGGAGTGAAGAGTGAATTTAAGGCTAAGTTTAAATTTGTGCGCTGTGGTGCAGTGGATATCGGCTCGGAACGAGAAATCGGGAAGCCGAGTTCAAATACCAGTTGAATTTCTTACATTCACTTACGCATGAATATCCTTGGGTAAGGTATTAATCCGTCTCTTCCCTCTAGTTATCGGTTAAATAACAGGACAAATTGGTTTCTATAGCCTTGGGTGGCAGCCAATCTACCGCAGAAAGTAATGGCAACCTACTGCGGGATAATCCCAGTCAGTCATGTCTCTTTCGATACATGATCGCTTAAGCGTGTATATATATATATATATATATATATATATATATATATATATATATATATATATATATATATATATATATATGGCTTTTAACTGACTGGAATGTTAAATAGTCAGATCTGATATTCTGGATTACTTTTTTAAAGGTGTTTCATTCAAAATTAAACCAGACAGAGATCATCAGATCGTAAAAAGGCGCCCACTATCACTTTAACAAAGATGCAAAAAAAGCCAAATCCTACTATCGGTCAACGCACAAATATATAAATATAATATACAAATATATATTCTTCCCGATAAAACGATTAAAAAAATTATTTTATTACAGTTGGTGCTGTTGCAGTATCCATAAATGCCAATATTGTATCGTGACCAGCAAACCTGTATTTTTAAAAGCCATTTAGCTGACCTGATTAGATTTTACTCACAGTGTCATAAACAGAAAGTCAGTTGCTCAAACGACAAATTCTAGCTATTAAATTTGGTTAGAGGAATATAAATATAAGTGAAAAAAGGTTAATTGATAACAGAAAACACATGCAGATCAGTTCTGTGAAGGCAGTAAAGTTAGTTTAATTATAGAGGGTCGACAGGCGGGCTTTATATTCAGTACTATCAAAGAAAGTCATAATACCAACAATAACACTACCTATGGTATATTAATAATGCCAATACTGATGCTAGCAATAAATAACAGAGCAATTTCTTTGATAGCATATCTATAAAGGTGAGGCAGGGTCTTTTTTTTTTGTAAATGGCGTCTATCTTGGATCTTGAAAAAAAAAAGCAATAATTTCTTTATTTGAGTCAACCTTTTTTTATCGCGTGCATTGATCAAAAGACACACGGGATTATTTAAATAAATAGAAAATTAAGAGCTTTTAAGATTGTTATTCATATATTGGAAAAGAATGGGTAAAACAATAAACAAAACAAACATAAAAAATGTGTACCGTCTGGTTCTTCCACTGAAAAAAAAAAATAGCAACAAAGTGAGATAAAAAAAGAAATAGAGGTTTATTAAAAAAAAGGAAAATTATATACTCTTTATATGAGTGTTGCTCCTCAAACGTTCGAGGAAGTTTCAACGACTTAATCAAATGATTGAGATGTTTGGTCTTCCAGTGTTTTCCGTGTCTCGTTGGTTTATTTAGCACTTCTGTCATCCAGAAAGGCAAGAACAAAGTTTCACTATTAGTTTGTTCTTTAAGTACGCCATTTTACGCCGTAGGATCCTCGAACCTTTGAGCATCAACTCATGAATACATGAACAAAAGTAATATATATATATATATATATATATATGAATATATATATATTTAAATGAACACAATATAATTAAATAAAAAAAGAAACGATATAATATTCTTGCAGTTTTTCTTTTTTCTTATTCTCTCTCTCCATCGTTCTCTCTCTCTCTCTCTCTCTATATATATATATATATATATATATATCACGAAGGTTAACAAAATGATTATAAATAACTGACAATTTGAAATTATTGCTTTGAACATTATTTTTTTTTATTGCTACTCTTATTTAATTTAGTGTATCGAGGCAGCAGATAATTTTCTAAACATATACTGTTATATATAAGAGACAATGAATGTCTATTATGTTTAATCATGAGCCGTTCTAAACATCGTATTTTGGTTTTAATTTCAGGTGAAAGTAAAAACAAAAATTCTCCAACATTTGGATAACTTTTTATTAAGTTGGTTCTAAGCTTTCGGCTCACATGAGACATCTTCAGAGAGGTTACAAAGACGTTAACATAAAAACATCCACCGTCAACGACAATTTTATCTTGTGTTGACATAAATCTGGTCATAATACATTACATTGCATTTAAATAAATGGTTCTGTTGTCATTTCGAGCTCTCACGCGGTGTGACGTCATAGAACCGTATTACAAATTTACGAATTGCGTTTACTATTTTTGGTAACTGTTATTGTTGCTTAGCAAAGTTCTATATATATATATATATATATATATATATATATAATATGAAAATATAGTTTTAGTGTATGCTATATTCATGAGTGTTAAATATCAGAAATAATACATGGTCGTTTGTATCTTAGTATGGTTGTTTACTAGAGTAGCTAGCCGATCCCTGTTGCAGACGCCTGTTCAAGCACATTTAGGTTTGATTAACAGATAAATTACACCTGTAGTTTATAGTGCAACTATGCAACTTCATTACATTTTCTGGGAGAGAACACATTCAATTTGCTTTATGGCGGAAGTGTGTTCAATATCGATGACAGAGCGCACTGTCTCGCATCTCCTGCGTTTTTTCTGATAATAACTTCCAGCTTGAAACTGCCAGTCACCATACAGTCTAGATTTCTATGTCCACACTCTTTATACACACACTAACTGGTTACTTTATCAAATTTATTTAATATAATCTTTGTGTGTCGGTTTGAGCCTCTTTTGTGTTTAGAACCGCCTCAATTCTTGGCATGACGATGTTCTGTTAGCACACTTTCAACAATTTTTTGCAGTTCTGCACATCCGGGTTTCGTAGCTCCACTTTTCACCATCTCACAAAGGTGCTCAATAGAACTGAGATCCGGAGACTGTGGAAACCACTTTAACGCAGAATACTAATTACTGTGTTCAATGAACAATTCTGCTGCTATTTTGTTTATTTGTTTTACGGTGCATTCTCCAAATGTAAGCGGTCACAATACAGACATATATTGAGGTGCGTGGGTCATTCATTATACCCAGGTAGGATACTGCGTTTAAACGATCATTTGTTAGTATCAAGGGTCCTAATGTATACCAGGAAAGCATTTCCCATGTTATTAGACCGCCGACAGCCTAACGTTTATACTAGACAGGATGGATCTACCCTACCATCTGAAATCAAGACCCATCAGACCAAAAAACATTTTTCCAATTTTATATTGTTCAGTGGATTTTCAACTATTTTTAATGATCTTCTGCTGCTGTAGCTCATCTGCTTCAAGGTTCCAAATGTTGTGGGTTCAGAGATGCTCTTCTCTATACTTAGACTATAAAGAATGCTTATTTGAGCTACTTTCTACCTGCTTGAACTAGTCTGGACATTCCCTTTCTACAACTTTCAGCAATAAGATCTTTTTTGGTGAATATACTCCTCTAGCACTGGGTTGAATTCCCTTTTACCTTGAAAACTGTCTCAATTATTCTTGGAACGGATACACCAATATTCTGAAAGCACTCTGTAAAATTTAGGTTCCACTATTATTCTATATTTGTTGGCTACACATCCAGGATTCAAATCTATCTTTACACTGCATCTCAAAGATGGTCTATGGGATTGAAATCTGATAACTGTGGATGACGTTTTAACACAGAAAACTCATTTGCTGTGTTCCGTGGGCCAATCTGTCACAAATCTTGTTTAGCGACAAGGTGTATCGTCCTGCTGAATGCAATCAAATAAGGATGTGTGCACCATAGTCATAAATACATTGAGACACAAACCTACAATATGTGGATATAGGAAGAAAGAAATATTCTGTGGAGCGTTTCAGGAAACATGACGACACGACATGACTGATTGTGAATGCGTCATGAAGTTCACACTATCTGCTGCTATGAAAGTCGGCTCTCTGTGCAGGGCCCGGGAATTTTTCCCACCTGAAACTATTCTGCACATATACAAATCTACCATCCGCCCGTGTATTGAATATTGCTGCCATATCTGGTCGGGTGCCCCTGCTGCTCTCCTTGGGCTTCTTGACAAAATACAAAGGAGGATCTGTAACGTGGTTGATACTAACTTGGCAGACCGGCTGCAGCCGCTCTCACACCGGCGTGATGTAGCTTCCCTGTGCCTCTTCTACAAATACTTTCATGGCTTCTGCTCCGATGAGCTTAGATCACTGGTGCCGCCCAAGCACGAATTTACACGAGATACTAGATTAGCAACTAGGTCCCACCCTTTTACAGTTAAACAAATAAGATGTAACCGTAAATTCTACTCCAACAGCTTCTTTTCTCGCGCTTCCCGCCTGTGGAACTCCCTTCCACAAGTCTGCTTTCCCGACAATTACAATCTCCAGGTGTTTAAATGTAGGGTCAATAGACACCTCCTATCACACTAACTCCCAACTATTCTCACAACACTCTCATCTACCCAACCCTCATTCTCGGTATCCTCACCCGCCTATCACCCACCCTCTGTCATTTCCTATATTTAACCAGCCTTTCTCCTCTCTACGTAGCCCCCTGCACAGTAGTGGCAGTGACATGCCTTGCTCGGGGTGAAACGCTTATAAAAAAAAAAAAAAAAAAAAAAAATTCTTAGAACGCGAGGTTTGCAGTTTCTTTTCGTAAATCTAATTTCGCCCTTGGATATTTGAACTAGTATATCTACGATACACTAGTATATCATTATAATGGGGCCTCACATCAGTAGAGAGGACTGGTGTCCAAATGAAACCGTTGAGAGGAAGGCCACAAAACGGTGCACATACTCTCCTGATGACCCCAAATTAATTTAAATATAAATTCGAGAGGAAGACATTGAAAGAAAGTCCATGAAAGCATATGCCGTAGAAAGGCTCGGTGGAAATGTCATTGGAATGAGGAACATTACACATTCAGCTCACTTCAGGTGAGTTTCAAATACTTTACAGTAATATCCTTCTTACCAATTTAATTTAAATTATTTTCCTTTTTCTTTCCATCATATTTGTTATTAAACATCCCTTTTTTTCGAAAATCTAATTTTCGCCGTTGGATACTTGAACTAGTATATCTACCATACACTAGTGTATCGTTATAATGGGGCCTCACATTAGTGAGTGGGGGCTGGTGTGCAAGTGAAACTGTTGAGAGGAAGGCCCCATAACGGTGCATCTTCTCTCCTGATGACCCCAAATTAATTTAAACGTAAATTCGAGAGGAAGTCATTCAAAAGAAATTCAATGAAATCATATGCCGTAGAGAGGCTCGCTGGAATTGGCATGAGGAGCATGACACATTCAGCTGGCTTCAGGTGAGTGTCAATTACTTTCCAGTAATTTCTTTCTACGATGCCTAGAAATATTGCGACAGTTGAACGATATTTTATTGGTACCAAGGGTTCTAATGTATGCCAAGAAACTATTCCCAATAAAATTATACTAACGCTATTAGCCATAAGAGTTAATAAAATACTGGATGGAATCAAAAATTTATGTTGTTTACACAAAATTCATTGATACATTGTTTAGTTAAATTAGGCATGGACAACCACTTTCGAACAGTGGGCTGCATGATCTATTAAAGACGAATTCAAAGTAATTTTTCGTAGAAGCTGCCTCAGCGATTTTCACTATTGAAGACCACATGCATAAGCATATACCTAAGAAATGGGGAAAAGTTTGTTTTATTTTTTAAATAATTTATCGGTAATTAAAAAATCAATGCCTTAGTGTATTATCACTGATGACAGTGTTATTAACACATAACACTGCGTATCATTTATTTCTATTTTATTCATTTGAAAATAAGAACAAAATATATTTCTTTTCCACAGAAAACATTATTATGAATGTTTCCAGTTTCAAATGCAAAATATGTTTACACATTTGATCTTCCTTAGTGAAAATCTCTAATGATTTAAAATGATGAAAACGCTATATTAGCAAAAGTTTGCAACGCCAAAGAAACATTGTACTTAATCATTATTTATGTTTGTGATTATGTATGAAAGATTGCGTGAGTGAACAAGTGATAACGAAACATGAAATAAAATTTCATAAACGTTATTTTCCTTATGAAATTTTGCGTGCCATTCACGAAGTCTAAACGGGTTGTATGCAGCTCATGATTGACTTAAAGATTACTGAAGACTTGCCCCATGACTAACTTAAGGGTTACTAAAGACTTGCCCCATGACTGACTTAAAGATTACTTAAGACTTCCCCTATGACTTAAAGATTACTGAAGACTTGACCCATGACTGTCTTAAAGATAACTGAAGACTTGCCCATTGACTTAAAGATTACTTAAGACATGTCCCATGACTGTCTTAAAGATTGCTGAAGACTTGACCCATGACTGTCTTAAAGATAACTGAAGACTTGCCCATTGACTTAAAGATTACTTAAGACATGTCCCATGACTGTCTTAAAGATTACTGAAGACTTGACCCATGACTGTCTTAAAGATAACTGAAGACTTGACCCATGACTGTCTTAAAGATAACTGAAGACTTGCCCATTGACTTAAAGATTACTTAAGACATGTCCCATGACTGTCTTAAAGATTACTGAAGACTTGACCCATGACTGTCTTAAAGATAACTGAAGACTTGCCCATTGACTTAAAGATTACTTAAGACATGTCCCATGACTGTCTTAAAGATTACTGAAGACTTGACCCATGACTGTCTTAAAGATAACTGAAGACTTGCCCATTGACTTAAAGATTACTGAAGACTCGCCCCATGATTGTCCTAAAGATTGCTGAAAACTTGCCTCATAACTGACTTAAAGATTACTGAAGACTTGCCCCATGACTTAAAGATTACTGAAGACTTGGGCCATGACTAACTTAAAAAGTACTGAAGACTTGCCTCATAATTGACTTTATGATTACAGATGACTTATCTCATCACTTAAAGATTACTGAAAATTTGCCCCATAACTGTCTAAATGATTGCTAAAGACTCGCCTCATGACTTAAAGATTACTGAAGACTTGCAGAAAACTTGCCTCATGATTGACTTAAAGATTATTGAAGACTTGACCCATGACTGTCTAAAAGATTACTAAAGACTTGCCTCACGACTTAGAGATTACTGAAAACTTACCCCATAACTTAAATATTACTGAAGACTTGCCCCATGAGTGTCTTAAAGAGTACAGAATGGTTTTATGTTTTAGTTAATATTTCTTGATTATATACAAGAGAGCTTGAATTTGAATCATGTGAGTATATATTTTGTTTAACACTTAGAGATCGATCGCTTTTAACCATTCTTCTTGTCAGCTTCAAAATCAAAGCAAATTGATCATTTGTTTTGAACTTTCCTTCTCGATCTTTGCCATCGGACAGTTCTAGTCCAAAAAATAACAACGTCTCCTGTCTGCAATGAGCAGAACGATAAAAAGGATCAAATAACACAAGGAATAGCTGAAAGCACTCGATTGAACGTCGGAACAATATTTGAACTAAACGCCCTTTCCGTAAACGTGTTCTATTGAATTTGATGGAAAAGCCTATCTATTCACTGTTTTTATAAATTGTTCGATTGGATTCGGTCCAAATAGCCGGTCTATTCAATATTTTGTTACATGTTAGATTGGATTTGACCAAAAAGGTCTCTATATTCAATGTTTCATTATACTTTTATCATTCAGTATATGTGTAGCCGTATATTCAGACAAATTTATAAAGAAGCTGTCCAAAGTTCATAATGTTTGTTCTTACTTTCGATCAGCAAGCGTCATTATAAAAAACTTTAATGTTATCATGTAAAATAAAGAAGAGAATTTTGTTACTTTCACTCTGACATTTTCATGAACGTATATATATATATTGTTAAATATAAGAGACAATGAATGTCTATTATGTTTAATCATTAGCCGTTCTAAACGTCGTATTTTGGCTTTAATTTCAGTTGAAAATAAAAACAAAAATTCTTCAACATCAGGGTCACAAACTCACATCTATCTATCTATCTATCTATCTATCTATCTATCTATCTATCTATCTATCTATCTATCTATACGAGTTTTTTTTCTTTCCCCACTTTTCTGAACATTACCTATTTATCATCTCTGAATTTTAAATTTCCTTCCGACATATACCCATGACTAGTTCTGTCGGACGAAACGTTTGCCTCAGATTTTCTTTGTTTTTGGTTTTAAGCGGATCTTTTGACCTATTTTGAAACCTTTTTTTTCTGTTTCAATTGTTTTTTAAGCAATATCATTAAACTATTTGTTTTTATAGTTTGACATTTCTCACCATGGCCCTCCTCCTTAAGTATGTATTGGCATTTTGTTGTACGAAAAAAAAATTATATATATATATATATATATATATTACATGTGTGCGTCTGTGTGTGTTACATCAAACGTTACTTCGTATTTGAAACAGACGCCCCAGTTTAGCTTTTACACAGTGTGTATTACGTCTATCGCCTGTGCATTTGAGAAATCCTCGTAAAGAAACGATGTTCTGCAGAAATCGGATCTCCGTCCCCCTTTGTTTGAACCGGCGTTGCTTTGGGGCTCGGTCATGAAGATCGTCACCGTAAGCCAGTCTCCATTTTCACCTTTTTAAAAAAAATAAAATAATAAAAAACGAAACCATATCTTTTTGTTATATAAGGAGAAAATGGAGGTTGGCTTACTGTGATGTTCTTTTTTTTAATTTTTTTAGAAGAGGCAAAAGAAAGATACGTTAGGGTGGCGGGAAAGTAACAAAAACAGGGATGCCAAGTTAGGACCAATATTGTTGCTGATTCTTCTTTGTTTGGATAAAGAGAAACGTAAGAAAGAAAAAAGAGAGAAGGGAAGAGAGAGAGAGAGAGATAAAGAGAGAGAGGAGTTGAAAGCGAGGGAGAGAGAGAGAGAGGGGGGGATTTAGGATGGCATATAAATAATCTCTGTCCTCACTGCGCTCGTCTGGTTCTGATGAAATCCTAACCCACATAGAACAGAATGTAACTTTATCTGTTGGTCACGTGATCTAACTTCACTGCCTCGTCATGAGTTATTGCGTTGTTAACACGAGATGTTATTTGACAATAATCCACGAAAACATTCATTATATTACGATACCAACGGAATATCTCATTACTAATCAAATAAACTATTTTGCTCATACATACTTTTTTATGCCTTTCAAAAGTTAAGCAAAGTGTTAAGAAACAGAAAAATTTTACTAGAAACAAAGAAAAGAGTACTTATTTGTTATCTAATATCAGTTCTCCTTTATGGCAGTGAATTCTGGATATGCCTTCCAAAAGCTAAGCAAAGTATTAAGAAACAAGGAAGGATGCTGAGAATTCTATGGACTAAATATGCCAGCAACGACAAATAGAAATAACATTGACACTTATACTTAACAACAGACAGAGATTGCTTAGGGCATATAACGCGGAAAGATGGCTCGGAAAATTTGATACTCACATAGGATTAACTGGCTATTTCACCTTTGCCGTGTAGATTGCTTTGGCTGTCCAGATTTCATTTTGCTTAGCAAATGCCTGACGTTAGGATTTCATAGTTTGCAGTTCGCTTTGGTTTACTAGCCGGTTTGATTGATTTCAGACGAATCTCAAACGACGTGAAACTATCATAGAATTTACATTGGCACCATTCTGAATCAGATCAGCCCTTACCTTATTACAAGAACTTGCTGTAGATCGTATAGCAAAACGCTTCGTCAAATGGTCAGTTCTAGCACTGGTTTACTTTGGAAAGCCACTTTTTCTCTTATCCTTTTAAGTATGAATACCCCACCGCCTCCAACGAATTCACTTTTCCTCTTGTCGATGAATTTTGAAAATTCACGTTAACAGAGTGCACGGATATTTTAATACAAGCTACTTTTACACTAATTTCTTGTTCAGAATAGCCTTCATTGCGTAGAACCATATTTTGGGAACTTCTTGTCGGTGAAAGTGAGGATTACTGTCCCATATTCTAAGCATAATTCATTACCTAAATACTATCCCAATGGCTTCTAATTTAGCAGTGATAGTAAATTTTTACCATAAACCATTTGTAAACAATAGCTGAAGTACTGGCAAAAAGTTATTGCATCATGTCATCTTATATGATACAACGCATGCATGAGAACGAAAATGACCCTGTTGCAGTTAATTAGTCATAAACTTTTAACTAGAGATTTTGTTGAAATCTTCACAGTATTTAGCATTATTGAAGTTATGGCTAACATTTTCGTCGAGATTCGGTCAATTTCGCAAACCAATATATCAAATTTGAATAATCTTACTTGTTTGGAAAAATACCTTGACAAAAACTCTACTTCATGGTTTAATATATTCTTAAATTTAATTTTACTTTATGGAACTTCATGGTAAAGAATATTTTTAAATTTCATTTTTTTCTTTTTAACAGCGAATGATAAATTCTTAGGATTTCTTACGCTTAAGCATGCAACATGCAACTGTGTAAATATTTCTTTCTGGATCCAAATTTCAACTTATGAAGCGTTTGACCTTGTGATTTGTTTATAGTTCTTGTAAACGCAGGACGAACTGGAAATTGTATTCTTATATGTAAACGCCTAAAAAAAGATATGCAAAAAAAATATTGCGATTTGATTAAATAAGTATTTGTTATTTTAATCATTAAATTGTTTGTAAATGTTTGTATGTTGAATAATAAAACTTTTAATTTTTCCAAAAAAGTAATGAAAAATTATTGTTCTAATCTACGCGCTCTAGTAAAACCGACTGTACTTTGTACTCCGTTAACTGTTGGCAAAATTTGGGGTCGATTGGTCAATGTATGGCTAATTTGCAGGGTGTGACGGAAATATGGACTAACAGAAGTCATAGAATTTTATATATAGATAGATGACTGTATATATTCTTGAGAATAAGAGATAGATAAATAGAGAGAGCAAAGAGAATGAAATCTGAACAAAAAAAGAATGCTCAAATATGGTGAGCAATGCAAAGAGCGTTGTAACCATAATATTCCTAACTGAATAAAAAGGTAACAAATGACTCTTCGGTTCGAAATTAATAGCTTTGGCCAGAGAATTTTATTTGTCACTTACTCATCATAGTCACGTTGGCATAATTCTCTGGACAGTGAACAAGCAGAAGTTTGTTGCAGGACTTGTGGAAATTCTGGACATACCCTGAAAAAAAAAAAAGAGAAAGAAACTATTGACGTCAGACTCAAAAAACCAATCATGAAAATTAAAATTGAAAAGTTACAAAAGAATGAACATTAATGGGTATAAAACGACTCCATTTTTTTACGTCATAATTTTCATTTCTGGAAAAACCACCGCATGAATGAACAGTTGATCCACCACTTTGTATTCATATAATTATTCATATTATAATTATTTATTTGTTTATTAAATTCTGATTAGGTATGGATCCACCACTTCTCCTTCCAGCTATGGGTTAATCAGTAAGACTTGTATCCTTAAATCATTATTGTCACCGTCCACCCCATCAAAATTCTTACAAAAAAAATATTTTCTGGCTTTTAATAACCTGGAAGAAGTTGATAAACAATATAAAACAAATCAATCAATCCTTTGAGAAATGTATGAATCCATACCTTTCCTCAAGTTATGGGTTAAATATCAAAGATGACTGAGTTATCTAGCCTCAGTTGGGAACTAGTATAAAAGAAGGAAAATTCTGAATTTAAAATCGTATGTTGCCCTTATGAAAAACATACTTGAACTGTAACTAAGGTCTGCTAGTGCATATGAACAACAGTTTGGCTCTGAAGCATAAATTGGTCCGAAAGATTGTGAATGCCCGGAAACGATGAGAAGACGCACTCATTTGCTGTGAGCCTTTGTAATAAGGACGGTCAGCTATGTCTGGTACAAACTTAATTCGCAAACATAGCTGACACTCCCCACAATTTACGGGTTTATCAGAAAGTTCAGAGGGTTGATATGTAGAAGAATAAAATATTTCGTTTTGTATGTTTAAAATAGAATTTTAATAACATGAATTTGTAGAATAACATATTCAAATGAAAAATGTACGGAGTTAATGTGTGTATATAGAAAGATTAACAGGTTACTAATAAAGCCTGTGTTCATTTCCTTTTTTATGGTCGGCGAGAAAGTAAAAAAGGAAGGTGAAGCAATAAAGGAAATTTTACTTATCGAACGTTAATTTTTAGTAGTCAGTTGAAGTATTTTGTTGTTATTGTCGTCTTCTTTCTTGACTGCGAGAATGTTGAGGATGGAGAAGAAGAGGTAAAAGAAACTAGCACAAGTGAAGAAGGAGAACGAATGCGTGACGGCATTTTAAGTGCTGGCCAGACTTGAAGTTTCCTTTGTCACATTTTAGCGTGTCGTCTCTCTGCTCCCATCTGACTGACTGATTCGGCTTTCTTTGTGTTATTATAGCCATTTAGTATTTTTTTCCACACAGGATTGCTAACTTTTCTCTCAGTTTTTCAAATCGCTTCCTTCCATTGGTTAGAAATTTAATTTAACATCTGATCGCGAAATACGTTTTTTTTTGTTTTTTTTTTCACTACGGGGTCAGTCCTTTTCCTATTTATCAAAATTAGGATTTCACACGTCATTGTAAATTTTTGTAAAAGTGAAGAAGAGAAGAGAGTTACTTTTAATTTTTAATTCCCTATCCACCACACCTTCAAGTCTAAACAGCTTTGATGAAGAAGGTATCATTTACGTAATTTTTAGTTTTCTGGAAAGGGACTTAGAAATAGTATAAAAATACAGCTACAAATATGATGCTGTAAATTCAACATATAAATTTCAGAACAGGGTTTCCTAACCTGAGTGATAGCCGGTAGGCGATTTCAATGGTTGGGTCGGCGATTATCAAATGAAGAGAAAATGTGGGACGAGTGGAAATTTTGGTGAAGGGTATAGGATTCTGAGTATTAAATAGGTATTTCAACATATGCTACCTGAAAAAATATTCAAAGAAGATATTCAAAGAACCTGTATATATATAAACAAAACTAACAGGAGGCTAATTGTGACTAACTTGGTTACATTTCCAGATAAGATATAAATATTTGGGTATTTTATACAGTTTTGAGAAGAGTTATTATCGATTCGGAACAACAAATCAAGGGAGCCGAGTTCGAATTCCAGTTGAATTCATGGCGTTCACTTACGCACAAATACCCTTGCGAAAGTTATTAATCAGTATTTTCCCTCCAGTATTGGTTAAATAATAGGATAGATTGGGTTCTATAGCCTTGGAGGGCAACCAGTCAACCGCAGAAAGCAATGGCAACATACTGCGGGATAATCGTCTTCCCAGTCAGTCAGTAAGTCAGTCAGTCATGTCTCGAAAGAGACATGATCGCCCAAAGTATGTATTACGTATGGCACTTACTTAACTGACTGACTATTAACATTCAAGTATTTCTTCAGACGAAATAACATTTTTCCGGATATAAATAAGATAAGAGGGATGTCGTGGTGCAGTGGATCTCGCCTCAGAATTAGAAATCGGAGAGCCGAGTTCGAATTCCAGTTGAAATCGTTGCATTTACTTACGCGCAAATACCCCGGGGAAAAGTAATATTCCTTTGCTTCCTCCTCCAGCTATGGGTTAAATAGCAGGCAAGCCTGGGTTCTATAACCTTGGTTGGAAACAAGTCTACCACAGAAAATAATGGCAACCTACTGTTTTGTGATATCGGCTCGGAACGAGAAATCGGGGAGCCGAGTTCGAATTCCAGCTGAATTCATTGCATTCACTTACGCGCAAATACCCTTGGGAAAGGTATTAATCCGTCTATTCCTTCCAGTTATGGGTTAAATAACAGGACAGATTGGGTTCTATAGCCTTGGCTGGCAACCAGTCTATGGCAACCTACGGCGGAATAATCTTCTGCCCAGTCAGTCATGTCTCTGTCGAGGCATGATCGCCCTAGCGTGTACCACGTATGGCACTCAACTGACTGACTGGAGAAAAATCTTCCGCCCAATCAATCTTGTCCCTTTCGAGACATAATCGCCCAAGCGTGTATCACATATGGCACTTAACTGAAGAGAAGAACAACAAGAATATTCTCTGAATGTTTGTTAATTGCTAGTCGTGTATAATCTTTTTAATTTTATAATTATGAACAACAATAATTTTTCTTACTAGTTGCAAAGCTAACCCTAATCATAAAACTAAATTATGTATAGTTTTCAATGGACAAGTTTGCTTTCTTTTGTTCATTATTACGGTATCAGCAGTAGCAGCCGTATAAGTTAGCTTTATTGGTAATCTCCCTTTGAAATTTTTTTACAACATCGTAAAGTCAGATTATGAACCAGTAGCAAACTTTTAACAAACAATTTTGGCATGCCTTTGAATATTTACGATAAAAGTTTTATCCATAAAAATTTTCTTTCATTTGAGAGTGGGCGATGGACGAAACTTGCATATGTATACACACACACACACACACACACACACACACACACACACACACACATATATATATATATATATATATATATATATATATATATATATATATATTTTAATTCAGATACTTCAATCCAAGGGAAAAAAGCAGGAAGGTAAATTCCCAAAAACCCGATCCTAATTAATATTAAAAATTTTATTTTAATATTAAAAAATGATACAGGAAGAGAGCTCCATGTAATAAAATATTACAGAGCAAATATATATTAAAAAAGGATTAATTCAAAGATGTTGAATGGCCATTTCGATATGAAGATCCCCACGGGGAACAACACATCACCTCAGCAACAGAAAAATCCTTTCAGAAACTGGAGAAAAATTAGTCTACTTTTCCTTTTTAAATAGATTGCAAAGAAATTAAAAAATAAAAAATAAAAAATAAAAAATAAAATAAAATAAAAATAAAAATAAAGGGAAAGAAAAAGAAAAAGAAAACGTAAAAGAAAAAGAAAAAGATAGAATAAAATCCAATAAATAAGAAAAGAAAAAATTGACATCGTTTGGGTTCGCAAAAAAAGGGAGAATGTAACTAAAAATTAACAGACAGCCGTGTTAAATCGACGTAAGTTTAAGCAACACGGAAAAAAGGTGGTAAGAGAGATAAAAGAAGGAAGGGAGGGAAAAAGAAAGAAACTAAAGAAAAAATTTTTTTTAAATATTACAGACGCTAGACAAATTCAAAAACCTAATTTCCCCAAAACGTTGAAGTTTTAGAAAAAGGCCTTTACTTAAAAAGGCATAATTATTAATAAAAGGGAATAAAAAGATATAGGATTTAAAGTAAAAATATTAAAAAAAAAAATTAGGTCATTTGAAATTAAACTAAATAAAGACAACACTAGGTAAAAAAAAAAAAAAAATTAATTACAATTATACATACCTATAGGAGTACACACATACATACATATATATATACACACACAATTCTACGAATAAGAATACATATATACAGACACGTACACAGACATACATTCAATTTATTACACACTTATATACATATACATGCGCATACACACATATATGTGTGTACACACCTATATACAAAAAATTCATACACACACAATATACATGTGTACACATACATGCATACATATATACACACACACACACACACACACACACACACACACATATATATATATATATATATATATATATATATATATATATACATATTCCATAAGCACTCACACATATACATATAAAAATATAAAAAATTAATGAATATTATGAAAAGGAGCATTTAAATAGCAAAAAATTTTTTTCCAAAATTACATATAGCCCACATGCATAAATAGATATATTCATATATATACATATATATACAAATATGCACATCCACACACAAACAGCCAACTGATCACAATAGGCGCCTGTTCACATCTGCTCGCAGTGAGTGCAAGAGAACCCTAAATGACGCCAAACAGTTGTTTGCTGAGAGAATGCGACAGCACATAGCTGACCGCAAGTTCGGCTCCAAGGACTATTGGAGGATTTGTAAACGAGTGCTCAACAATAGGAAATCCTCAATACCTCCTTTAATCCATGGATTTGATGTTCTCACGTCATCTGCGGAGAAAGCTGAGTGCTTTGCCCGCAGATTCTCATCCAACTCCACATTCGACTCGTCCGGAGTGCACCCACCCGACTTTCATATTAGAACTGAGGCCAAACTGCACGACGTATATATTACCCCGACAATAGTATCCAGAGTAATTTCAAAACTCGACCCCCATAAGGCGTGTGGAGACGATGGAATCCCGGTGATAGTCCTTAAGAGGTGTGCCCCTGAACTTTCCTCTGTCCTCTCTAAACTGTTTAACTACTGCCTTTCTGCTTCCTGCTTTCCTGCATGCTGGAAATTCTCCTCAGTCGTTCCTGTCTTTAAGAACTGTGGTGAACCCTCGGACCCATCCAACTATCGCCCTATCAGTCTTCTACCAATATTCGGGAAAGTGTTCGAGGCTATAATCAATGCTGAAATAGTTCATCATCTCACCGCCCACAAACTGTTCTCCGACAGGCAATATGGATTCCGATTTGACAGGTCCACAGCCGACCTGCTAACAACTGTAACGGAGTACATGCTACAGGCCCTTGATGAGTCTGACGAGGCTCGCGCGGTTGCTCTGGATATCTCCAAGGCTTTCGACAGGGTTTGGCACCCTGGCCTCCTATGCAAACTACGCGGTTATGGTATTACCGGTCGCCTGCTTGACCTAATCCAATCTTTCTTAAATAACCGCAAAATGAAGGTCGTTCTGAATGGGCGTGCCTCTTCGTCCTACAGCACGAATGCTGGTGTCCCACAAGGCTCTATTCTGGGCCCAACGCTCTTCCTTATTTTCATCAACGACCTCCCAGATGAGATCAAGTCCCAAGTAGGCATCTACGCAGATGACACTACAATATACTCCCGCTCCAGTAAGAAACCTGTCGTGGTGGACAGACATAATCTCGCTGCTGACCTTGAGCGGGATCTACACTCTGTGGTGAACTGGGGCAAGAAGTGGCTTGTCAACTTCAATTCCTCTAAGACCAAGCTGTTGTCTGTCAACCATTACAGGCAACCTCTTCTGCCTCCCATAAGCATGGACCAGATGATTCTCCCGGAGAGTAATACACTACGCCTCCTCGGACTTACCCTGTCCTCAGACCTCAAATGGAAGCACTATATTGAATCCATAGCAAAATCTACTGCTAAGAAGATTGGGTCACTATGTCGATCCAGGATGTTTTTTCAACCTGAATCCATCCTGCATATATACAAGTCAACCATCCGTCCGTGCATGGAGTACTGCTGCCATTTATGGTCAGGTGTCCCTGCCGTTCTCCTCAGTGTTCTTGACAAGCTCCAAAGGAGAGTCTGTAATGTGATAGGTAATGATCTGGCGACTCGTCTGCAGCCACTTTCCCATCGTCGAAATGTGGCCTCCCTCTGTCTCTTCTATAAATACTTTCATGGCTTCTGCTCGGATGAGCTTAAGTCACTGATGCCTCCTCAACAGGTGTTTACCCGTGCAACCAGACTGGCAACTGGGTCCCACCCATTCACAGTCAGATTAGCCAAACGCAGACGACAATTCTACTCCTGCAGCTTCCTCTCTCGCACTTCCCGCCTGTGGAACTCACTCCCGTATTCTTGCTTTCCTGACGGCTACGACCTCCAGAAATTTAAAAGCAAAGTTAATACTCACCTACTAACCACTGGACTCTAGCTCTCTCCCCTCCCCTGTATAATCTTCACGTTCTCTCCGCCCATGTATCTGTCATTGCACCTGCTTTCTCAGCTTTCTATTGTTCCTTTCTAACTAGCTTGTACTCCTCACTCTTTTCTAATTAATCTTTCTACATTTATGTAACCCCCTGCACATCAGTGGCGTTTCTGCCTTGCTCGGGGTGAAATGATTAAAAAAAAAAAAAAAAAAATTACATAAAAAAAAAAAATTAAAATTAAAATTAAAATTTAAAATTTAAAAAAATTAAAAAAATTATAGAAAAATTTAGAATTTAAAAATTAAAAATTAGAAGTTAAATTTTAAAATCCGCCCTATGGCGGCACTTGTTTATAAATTCCCTCCTAAGGTTCAAAAGTAAGTCCTGATGAGGATACTTCAAAATCAAAATCTTCTCCAATAAACACAGACGACACCTATCACGAAAACTTTTAGGAGTACAAGCTGAGCCTATTAATTTCCAGCTGATTATAAGGTCCTGCCCTTCCTCCTTCATTTCCCAGAACCTACGTGATAGTGCCGTCTGGAATCTCTGTTTAGGGTTCGAAAACGAGTACTTGTGATTATAAAGCCTCTGTTTGAAAGAGCCCGCAGACATGCCAATATAGGTCCGGTAATTGTCCTTGTTATTAGATGGAGAAATGCGGGCTTCATAAATTACATGGGTGGATTTACATTTGCCTTGCACCGGGCAGGCATCCACAGAATAACAATTGCATTTATCGACAATTCCGGATTTAACTTCCGTATTATTTAGGTTCATTAAAATTTGTTTATTTAGGTTCATTAAAATTTGTTTAAAATTTGTTTTTATTTTTTAATTTCTTTGCAATCTATTTAAAAAGGAAAAGTAGACTAATTTTTCTCCAGTTTCTGAAAGGATTTTTCTGTTACTGAGGTGATGTGTTGTCCCCCGTGGGGATCTTCATATCGAAATGGCCATTCAACATCTTTGAATTAATCCTTTTTTAATATATATATATATATATATATATATATATATATATATATATATATGAAGTATCCTTTATGCAAGTTTCGTTAAAAATGACAGGCAAGGCGCTATGGTTATATTTTTAAGTATAATTTTTCTGTTATTTTATAATTAAAAAAAATATATACATAAAACATAGCCATAGCACCTTGTTTGTAATTTTAATGAAAATTGCACACACACACACACACACACACACACACACACACACACACACACACACACATATATATAAGTATAAATTGCAATAAGTATCTTATTTTTCTAATTAGTCACAATAAGTTTTTTTTAATTTTTACTAAGCGGTAAATTCTCCTCTACCTACCACTACTAACTCAAGGATCAAGTCACATACCTCCCACTACCAAAGAATAAATTGCTACTCAAATTCTGCTAGCTTCTCTCTATAAAAACAATAGAGAAAAATTACAATTTTGAAATTTAAATACCAGAATATACTCCTAAATAAAGGGAGGAGGATCATTAATATGTGTTGTCACAGAAATAATTATAAATTGCAATACTTATCCTATTCTTCTAAATAGTTTCCTCCTGCGTAGTACCTATATTTAAGAATTCTGGCGAACCCTCAGACTCCGCCAATTACCGTCCTATTAGTCTCCTTCCAATCTTTGGCAAAGTTTTCGAAGCCATTATCAACGCCGAGGTGATTCAGCATCTTATGGCCAACGGGCTTCTCTCTGACAAACAGTATGGGTTTCGCTTCACCAGGTCTACTGCTGATATGCTAACGACCATTACATATACCAGGCACTTGACAAGAATGGTGAAGCCCGAACCGTTGCCTTGGATATCTCCAAAGCATTCGGCAGGGTTTGGTATGCTGGCTTCTTGTGCAAACTGCGGAGCTATGGGATAACTGGACATCTGTTTGACCTCATCCAGTCTTTCCTCTCTAACCGCACATTGAAGGTGGTATTAAATGGGCATGCCTCCCAAAACTACCAGACGAACGCGGGCGTCCCTCTAGGTTCTATCCTAGGTCCCACGCTATTTCTGATCTACATTAATGATCTCCCCGACACCATTAGATCCCAAGTTGGCATGTATGCTGACGACACAACAATCTACTCCCGCATCGATCAGAAACCAGGTCTGGACGACAAAGTGAACCTCGCTGACGTACTTGAAAGGGACCTCCAATCCGTAGTGACCTGGGGTAGGGAATGGTTGGTAAATTTCAATGCCTCCAAAACAAAGCTGTTATCAACTAATCACCATAGACAATCGCATCTACCTCCCATTAGCATGGGGCAGGCTAGCCTCCCAGAGAATAAAATACTACGCCTCCTTGGCCTTACACTCTCGGCGGACCTAAAATGGAATGACTATATTGAATCCATTGCCAAATCTGCTGCTATGAAAGTCGGCTCTCTGTGCAGGGTCCGGAAATTTTTCCCACCTGAATCTATTCTGCACATATACAAATCTACCATCCGCCCGTGTATTGAATATTGCTGCCATATCTGGTCGGGTGCCCCTGCTGCTCTCCTTGGGCTTCTTGACAAAATACAAAGGAGGATCTGTAACGTGGTTGATACTGACTTGGCAGACCGGCTGCAGCCGCTCCCACATCGGCGTGATGTGGCTTCTCTGTGCCTCTTCTACAAGTACTTTCATGGCTTCTGCTCCGATGAGCTTAGATCACTGGTGCCGCCTAAGCACGAATTTACACGAGATACTAGATTAGCAACTAGGTCCCACCCTTTTACAGTTAAACAAATAAGATGTAACCGTAAATTCTACTCCAACAGCTTCTTTTCTCGCGCTTCCCGCCTGTGGAACTCCCTTCCACAAGTCTGCTTTCCCGACAGTTACAGTCTCCAGGTGTTTAAATGTAGGGTCAATAGACACCTCCTATCACACTAACTCCCAACTATTCTCACAACACTCTCATCTACCCAACCCTCATTCTCGGTATCCTTACCCGCCTATCACCCACCCTCTGTCATTTCCTATATTTAATCAGCCTTTCTCCACTCTACGTAGCCCCCTGCACAGTAGTGGCAGTGACATGCCTTGCTCGGGGTGAAACGCTTATAAAAAAAAAAAAAAATAGGTTTTTTTTTTAGAAAAATTGGTTAAGAAGTTACTTCCACCCAATCTAGCACCACTAAATCAAGGGTCAAACCATATTCCTCCCACTACCAAAGAAGAAATTACTACTAAAGGTCTGCTAGCTTAACCCTATAAAAACCAATATCTCCCATCCCCTTCGTTTACTAGAGCAAACATCTGGGCTTAGAATTTTTCCTCATTCTTTGTTTATGTGAGGTTGAGCATGCATGTCTTAAAATGACATGTTGAAAATGGCTATTTTCCCTCTCAGTTTTATCTGAATTTATATATATATATCCGCAGACAGATCTGTTTTCGAAGTATCACAGCTCGTCAGTACGGTTAAAAAAGATGCTTTTATCTAGGATTGAAACCCGACCGAACTGGCGTCAGTCGGCGATTCTACCTCTGAGCTAAGGGCGCTCGGTAGAAGAAGGAAGACTTTTAGCGTGTGATATAACATGCATTCATACGCCAGTAACTTAGAGTGTTTTGATTCCTTACTGAATGAACGATGCGTAGATGCTAGAGTAGCTACTGTTTTTTCAAAGTCTACCATTCTTCCAGAGTGCTCAATCAAAAATATATATAATAAATGATAGAAATATGTTTTAAGTTATGGTAAATAAAAAGAGTAAAAGTAGTCAATATAAGGCATAGATTGTGTTTAAATATAAAAGTGGTCACTGAGCTTGACACTGATTGGCGACAGTGTGTTTCATACTTGAAAGCAATTTACAGACCTCAGGATTGCTTCCAATTAAATTTCACCAACGCGAGTGGCTCAAACCGTTGACCATCACAATTTAGACAGCTTTGAGGTCTACCCATCCCACTTCGACAAATATTTTTGCTGAAGTCTCTTTGCGTATTAATTTCTTGAAATGCGTCTCTTACGTCATTTTTTCAATTCACCATCACTTTTTGGTTTTCGACGATATCCTTTGTCCTTGATTACTTCCCAAAAGAAGAAATCCATTGGGGTCAAGTCAGGTGAACGTGCTGGCCAATCAATTGAGCCTCAGTATTTGTCTATACCTCTGAGATGAGGTAGTATTTACATTATTCGGACTATTGTCGTCATTTTTCTGCCATGTTTAAGTTATTTGTTCACCACTGCTTAAAGAGTTAAGTTAAAGAGAGATAACTCATAGCTACCATAAGTGGCTTCGCACATTGAATGTGAATGATATGCCCCAGTGATTGTAATTCGGTTATAAATCCTGAACACCAAAAGATGGTCGGAGCCTGCAACGGCCGAAACGTCGTAAACCTGACAGCAAAAATGAGGACAATAGTCCGAATAATTTAGATAGTGCAATTAAACCTCTACAGCCAATCTCTGTATCAGGAAATGTTTTATCAAGATACACATGGACTGCTTTTGAATAATGTGAATGTCAAACAGGAGATGAACAGACTGAATATCAGCATCCTAGGAATATGTGAAACAAGATGGCCTAATAACGGAGATTTCAGTAGCGACACCCACAGGATAATATATGCAGGAGGTAAAAAACACGAAAAAGGGGTCGCTTTAATACTAAACAAACAAGTGAAGAGATGTGTACTTGGATACTGGCAACTGTCAGAGAGAGTCCTCTTGGTTAAACTGCGGGGAAGGTCCCTCGATATAGCTATTATAGTAGTCTATGCGCCAACAACTCAAAGCTCAGAGGACGAAATAGAATCATTCTATTCAATACTGGACAGTGCTAAGGCTCAGTGCAAAAGCCAAGAAGTCAGGATAATAATGGGGGACTTAAATGCAAAGGTAGGTAAAGATAGAGAAGGAGACACGAACGGCAACTTCGGACTAGGAGAGCGCAACGAAAGAGGAGAAAAATGGATCCAATGGTGCTCAGCCAATGACCAGGTCATTACTAACACCTGGTTCCAAGAACACCCACGACGTTTATGGACACGGAGAAGCCCAGGAGGGGACACGAAGAACCAAATAGATTATATAACTATAAACAAGAGATTCAGGAACGCAGTAGTCCAATGCAAAACGTACCCAGGTGCTGACTGCGGAAGTGACCACGTCCCAGTCATCTGCAAACTAAAAGTGAAACTCCGAAGACTGAAGAAGCCCAGCATATCACCAAGACTGCAATACTACACACTAGAGGACGATCTCACCCTGCAGAAAGAATATAATAACAGCGTGAAAAAGAAATATGAAGAACAAATTGGAAAAGGATACTCAAAATGGGATTCACTAAAAGAAGCAATGGTGACCTCAGCGAACAACATAGCCCCAAAGGAAATCAGACGCAGAAGAAAAAATGAGTGGATGACCGAAGAGATCCTCCACATGATGCAAAGGAGACAAAAAATAACGTCAAGACACGGAGCAGAGTACAAAAAACTTCACAGGGAGATAAGGAACAAATGCAGACAAGCCAAAGAGGAATGGCTCAACAACAAATGTGCAGAAGTAGAGAGACTGAGCAGGAACAACAAAGCAGAAATGCATAAAGAGATAAGAGAACTGACAGGACAAAAAACCTGTTCCTCAACAGGATGCATAAAATCCAAGGAAGGGACAATCATATTAGAGAAAGAGGAAATACTCCAGCGATGGGAAGAATACATAAAGGATCTCTTTTGCGACAAGAGAGAACAACCGAGAATACACAAGGAGATGGATGGACCGGAAATACTAAAATCCGAAGTGGAAGCTGCAATGGCCAAAATGAACAGAAACAAAGCACCTGGCCCAGATGGCATAGTGATAGAGCTGCTGACAGCCTTAGAAGAATATGGCATAGAAAAGATTACCGACATAATAAACGAAATTTATAGCAGCGGAATAATACCAGATGACCTATGCAAGTCGATATTTATAGCACTGCCGAAGAAACCAGGTGCAAACGAGTGTGAACTACACAGAACTATCAGCTTAATGAGTCACATTACAAAACTGATTGTCAGAATCCTGATGAATAGAGCGAGAAGCAGAATCAGGCCAGAGTTAGGGCAGGAACAGTGCGGGTTCGTCAAAGACACTGGAACAAGGAACGCCATATTCATGATTAGGATGCTCTCTGAAAGGGCATTACAAATGAAGAAAGACTTGTACCTATGCTTCATTGATTACGCGAAAGCATTCGACAAAATACGACACAAAGAATTGATGGAAATGCTAGGCAACCTCGACATTTTCGGCAAAGATATAAGAATAATCAAGAATCTCTACTGGCAGCAAACGGCCTGCATACGGACAGGTAACGACCTCAGTAGATACACAAAGATAGAAAAAGGCGTAAGACAAGGATGTGTCTTTTCACCGGATTTGTTCAACCTATACAGCGAGAATATTTTGAGGACCCTAGATGACACACCAGGATTTGTTATTGGAGGCCACAACCTGAACAACATAAGATACGCGGACGATACAGTACTGATTGCGGACACGGAAAGGAAACTGCAAGATCTCATACAGAAAGTAGCAGTGGAGAGTGACAAGAAGGGACTACAAATATACATTAAGAAAACTGAGTGCATGGTCATCAGCAAAAGATACAACCCAAAATGCCAAATACAGGTGGGGGATAACAGAATCAAACAAGTCCAAGAATTTAAGTACCTAGGAAGTGTTCTAACAGGAGATGGAAAGTGCGACACGGACATCCGAAGGTGAATTGGCATGGCAAAGGACGCGTTCCAGAAGATGAGCAAAATACTAACACACAGGAAGATCTCAATAGAAACGAAGAAAAGAGTGCTAGACTGCTACGTGATGTCAGTTCTTCAATACGGCTGTGAATGCTGGACAATATCATCGAAAATGAGGACAAAACTGGAAGCGGCCGAAATGTGGTTCTACAGAAGGATGCTACGGATATCGTGGACTGAGCATACAAGCAACGACGAAGTGTTAGAAAGAATGGCAACAAAAAGGAAATTGATGCTGAGCATCAGGAAGAGACAACTGAAGTTCCTGGGACATGCAATGAGGAAGGAGAGCCTGGAGAACCTGATACTGACTGGTCAGATAGAAGGAAGGAGAGACAGAGGAAGGCAGCGGATAACATATTTGCAGGGTCTGATCAGGTGGATGACGGAACGGGGGTTGCCAGGAGCAACAGGAGCAAACATACTAAGAGCCACAAGGGATAGGGAGACGTGGAGATCCATAATCGCCTACGTCCTGAAGGGACAGGGCACATAGAAGAAGAAGAAGGGGCCCCATCTTGTTGGAAATAAAGGTCCTGTGAATGAGACTGTCCGTCTACTTTAAGACCACCCTATATATATATATATATATATATATATATATATATATATATGTGCGTGTGTGTGTGTGTATTAAGTAATTGAAGGTGCAAAAATTCTGTGTAACGTTAAATTTAAAAAAAATTCTTTGAGCTTTAAATTAAAAAATACTCTGGAGATGTTGGGACACAGCTATTTTTAATTTTTAAATATTTTGTTTTAAATTAAAAATAATATTAAATTGTCAGCGTCTTCACATCTTCAATAGTTCATATTTATAACGAACGATCACGTTTATATATTATTTCTCTCCTTTTTACACATATACAAATCTATCAATATCAGCATTAATCAGATGAGGTCATTCTATATGACGAAATCTGTTACACAGTGTTTGTCAATTGTCTAAAACTGTTCTGATATGTAGAAATATATATGTTATATTTGTCCATCACTTGGTCTACTTTAGTAGAATATGATGCAAACAAATTTACGTGTTTGCCATCCTTTCATTCCCGCCATCAATCTACGGCTGAAGTATTTGACTTTTGAATCATTTCGATTGAGACCTTTACATTCATTATGCGAACATCGACTCTGAAAACTGGGAAACCGTTGCCACAAATCGGCCTTCCGAGAGAGTGGGTATCGAGGTCTTCGTGTCTAACAGTCAACATGCGGATTCACCAAGCTGCGCCCACCATTCACACCGCTCTGTGACTCTTTAGGAGTAGGACGGGGTTTCACAACCATCTCCGTCATCGCCACCAGAAGAAGAGAAAAGGAATAAGGAAAGTGGATGACGATTCTGATGTTCGGATGTGACGACATATATGTATGCGGTTCTACAGAAGGATGTTGAGAATCTCATGAAGTGAACATGTGAGTAATGAGCAAGTTCTAAAGAAATGAAAGCACAAAGGATGTTTACACTATTTACATTCGGATTTTTGATCTAATCTTTGTTATCATATTCACGACGTTTCAGCCGTTGTACGCTTCATCCTTTTTAATGTGATTGGAAGCTCAAACTGAATCATTTCTTGAGTTCGATGGGGTAGATTGTTTTAGTTTCACGAGGTATGCCTCTTCCATATGCCATTATCAGTTATCTTCCTTTAATTCAACTTCAAAGTTTTTGTTTACTACTGCTGTAGCCAGGTATTGAACTCACAACTCTTTGGGTCAATTCACTGGATCATACTAGCGCTTTTATCCAATGGGCCATATGTCCGGTAAACGAAATTTTCTTTCTTTCTTTCTTTCTTTCTTTCTTTCTTTCTTTCTTTCTTTCTTTCTTTCTTTCCCAGATGTTTTAGATTTTTTCTTTCTTCCTCTTCATTTTACTCGTTTGGTTTTGTTTATTTGCTTGATTGTTTGTTTGTTTGTTTGTTTGTTTGTTTGTTTGTTTGTTTGTTTGTTTGTTTGTTACTTTCTTCAATTGTTTTTTTTAGTTTTTGCTTCTTTCTTCCAGCTTTTTTTTAAAAGTTATTTTGTTCTTCTTTTTTGTTTTACTATTCTGGCTTGGTTAAATTTGGTTTCTTTCTTTCTTTCTTTCTTTCTTTTTTTTCTTTCTTTTCTTTCTAGTTTTTGCTTCTTTTTTTCCGGTTGTTATATTCTTTTTTTCTTTTTATGTATTTTACTCCTTTGGCTTGGTTTAATTGAGTTTCTTTCATTCATTCATTCAGTCATTCATTCATTCATGCATTCTTTCTTTCTTTCTTTCCTTTTTTCTTTCTTTCTTTCTTTCCTTTTTTCTTTCTTTCTTTCTTTCTTTCTGGTTTTTGCTTCTTTCTTCCTAATTTTTTAAACTTATTTTGTTCTTTCTCTTTATTTTATTATTCTATTTTGGTTTAATTTGATTTAATTTGGTTTCTTTCTTTCTTTCTAGTTTTTGCTTCTTTCTCCCTAAGTTTTTAAAACCTTTTTCTTCTTTCTCTTTATTTATTATTTTATTTTGGTTTAATTTGGTTTCTTTCTTTCTTTCTTTCTTTTTTTCTTTCTTTCTAGTTTTTGCATCTTTCTTCCTAATTTTATTAAAACTTATTTTGTTCTTTATTTTATTATTCTATTTGGGTGTAATTTGCTTTTTTTTTATTGTTTCTTTGTTTCTTTCTTTTATTCTAGTGTTTGCTTCTTCCTTCCTGTTGTATTCTTCTTTCGTCTTTCCTATTTGATTCGTTTGGTTTGGTTTAATTTAGTCTCTCTCTCTCTCTCTCTCTTTTTAACCCATGTATATTCCCTTCACTTCTTTCAAGTTTTCCAGCTTTCTCCTGGAATCAATCAAATCTTCTCATTTAACAGATTTTAAATTCCTGTTTATCTGGCTAAATATTTCACCCTTGCCAGATGTCGCTTCTATGATTACCATGCCTTTTCTCAGAAAGACAAAGTTTCACGTTACATCCAAGTAAATTAGAAGTAAACATCTCTATAGTAATTAAAACGTGTAAAGATTATCTCCGGGATGTTATAGTGTAGGAGTTTTGCAAGGGCCTTCACTCGTGGTGGTATGCGTGAAACAGCTTCTTTTTTTTACCAGTTTTATTTTCTTACGTGTTATTTAAAATGCACGTGTAGATGCTTGACTTACTCGCTGGGAAATTGGCACACGTGTCTATTGCCGTTGTTTCTGGCTCGTTAACACCGACGCAATTTCACATATGCACACCCAGACATAAAGATATACATATATATAGACACGCATTTTAAACTGAATTACATGCAGGTATAATCTGCCACGTACTTACACGTATCAGCCAGTTAAGTGCCATACGTGATGTACGCTTGGTCCATCATATCCCGAAAGAAATATGACTGGGAAGAAGATTTTCCCGCCGTAGGTTACCATTAATTTCTGCGGTATACTGGTTGTCAACCAAGGCTAAATAACCCAGTCTGTCATGTTACTTAACCCAAAGCTGAGGAGAGAAGCCAAGGGTAATGAATTCAACTGGAATTCGAACACGGCTTCCCGATTTGTCGTTTCAAGCCAATATCCACTGCACCACAATGCACGCATGCACCTACACGTATATGCAAATATATTCGGTATTTGATTTCTCTCTGTTAAACACACACATACGCACAAACACATTTGCATACTCATATACACATATTCCCATACACACTCATCTATACACACACACCCATACACACTCACACTCGCATACAAATATCAAATACCTTGGGAAACAGACTTCCCGAGTGGATGCTTCCCGATCACTACAATCTTTACCTTTTCAAGTTTAGGATCAATATTTATCTATCCTACATATCCTCATAATTTACATTTACCTTCTCCTCTTACGTCCATACGAGATCAGCCATTATCTATCCTACGTATCCTCATAATTTACAATCCTCTACATTGTGTAACTCTTGGACATTTCACTAGGTGAATATTTAGTAAAGATACAAATTATTTTCAGAGACATCTGAAAAAAAAAACATCTATAAAAATACATTTTCATCACGGTATAAAAACTTAATACAATTTTCATAAAAAGTTATGATGTTAAAAATAATTAGAGTGTATTCTGTCAGGAAACATACTTTCAAGCAAAAACTTATATTTCTTTAAACGTGGATTCGAAAGTTTATCTTCCCTTTTCGTTGCGGTCGTTGAAAATGATGGTGATTACATTTTTCTTAAATAACACTTAGAAAAATTTAATGTATTTTTTTTTATATCTTTTGTGGTAAAACGTAATTACTTTACAAATAGCGTAATGTATTGAAAAGAAGGAAACAGAAAAGAATAATCCCCATCGGGAAAAAATAAATAGAAAGTAAATACATAATAATCTGATAACGAGTAATAATGTGAGAGCGTATATATATATATATATATATATATATATATTAAGATAAACATTAAGATAAACACACACACACACACACACACACACACACATATATATATATATATATACATATATATATATATATGTTCAATGTTTATCTTAATGTTTATCTTAATATATATATATATATATATTAAGATAAACATTAAGATAAACACACAGACACACACACACACACACACACACACACACACACACATATATATATATATATGTTCAATGTTTATCTTAATGTTTATCTTAATATATATATATATATATATATATATATATATATATATATTAAGATAAACATTAAGATAAACACACACACACACACACACACACATATATACATATATATATATATATATATATATATATATATATACGCTCTAACACCCTGATTGAGAACTCTGGAAGAATGGTAGACTTTGAAAAACAGTAGCTACTCTGGCATCTATGCATCGTTCATTCAGCAAGTGGGCGTGTATAATGATAATATACGCGCTAAAAAGTCTGCCTCCTTCTACCGAGCGCCCGTAGCTCAGATGTAGAATCGCCGACTGACGCCAGTCCTGGGTAAAAAGCAATCGGCTGTATAACCGTACTGATGAGCTGTGATACAGCGAAACATATCCGTCTGCGGATGACTATATACATATATTATAAGCAAGGCATTTTACTGCCTAAGCAAGGCATTTTACTGCCACTGTTTTGCAGGAGATTACATAGGAGAAAAGTTATTAGAAAGAGTGACAGGCTATAGGGGGTGTCAGGAAGTAGGTAAGAGAAGGATGAGAATACTGATGAAAGTGGAGTGGACGGAGAAAGTAGCATAAGAGAGAGGATGCAGGTTAGTGAGATAGAAGATGTCTATTGACATTTAAATTCATAGAGATTGTAGCTGTCGGGGAAGCAAGTAAATGGAAGGAAATTCCACAGGCGGGAAGTGCGAGAAAAGAAGCTGATGGAGTAGAATTTGCGTTTACATTGTATTCGTTTCACAGTAAAAGGGTGGGACCTAGTTGCTAATCTTGTTGCTCTAGTAAATTCATATATATATATATATATATATATATATATATATATATATATATATATATATTACTTAAACGTTATTAAAGTTTTACATTTTGTATTAAAATAGACACTATATTTTATTTTAAACAATGTGTATTCATGAAGTCTCTTTTAAATACGAGTATCCATTATAAGGCTTTTGACATCGGTCAAGGTGAGAAATAGAAGATTGGACAGCTCCGGTTCAGATGTGGCAGCTATACTTCATTTTTGGTCTGATCTGTCTCTTGTAGAAAGAAAGCATACAAGGAGAGATCAGATACTTACTGGGGAGCTAAAGAGAGCTGACCATTTTCCAGCGTCTTTAGCGATGGATACTTTATACGAGTTCCCCTTGAGGTCTGACGTGAATTTGCGTTTCAATAGACGTTTCAGGCAAGGAGCCTCCTTGTTAAAGCAATTCTAACGTGGGCTTTTAATCATTACATCCCAAGAAAGGCAATAATGCCGCTAGAATGCAAATGGTTACTGAGAGTGAAAGAAAACAAGAAAACCTTATTAAGAACAATAAAAGAACAGATTTTAGATAAACAGAAAATAGTAAATGGCGTTGTATTTAAATTTTTGAAGACAGAAGCAAGAAATCGAAAGGGAATTCAACAAGCAAAAGTTCGAGAAAAGAAACTATTAGAATAGAACATACGGTTGCCTCTACTTAGTAAAATCGTGAGACAGTTACCAAACTAGTAACACTCTTAAATTATTGTAGTCGAGGCTTCTTCTTCTTCTTCTTCTTCTTCTTCTTCTGTGTGTCCCTTCATGATGTAGGCGATTATGGCCTTCCACATCTTTCTATTTCTTATATCTCTTAACATCTCTTGTTACTCCCCCGAAACCTTACTCCGCAATTCATTTGCTCAATCCCAACAAGTATGTCGCGTTGCTTTCCTCTCTTTCCGCTCTATATGTCCTGTGAGTATCAAGTTTTCCAAGCCCTCCTTGCTCATTATATGTCCCAAAAACTTCAACTATCTTTTCCTGATACGAAAAGCACATTAGAGCAGTTTTTATAAAAAGTATTTGCAGAAAAGACAGAGGGATGCCATGTTACGTCGATGAGAAAGTGCCTGAAGTAGAGATGCCAGGTCACAATCAATTATACCCCAAAACCATCTTTGGATTTTGCCAACAGTCTCGGAATATATAGCCAGATCACCAGACCAGATATAGCAGCAATATTTAATGCAAGGGTGAATGGTAGACTTATCAATGTGCAAGACAGGTTCTGGTGAGAATAATTTTTGATTGATTGACTGGTTTGTTTAACGCCACATCAACATCTGATGGATCATTTAATGCCGAAATTAAATTTTCTTGGGAGCTTTGAAGCAATATATGTTATTATATTATATTATCATATAACATGTTATTGCATAAAAAAATGCGCACATGAAAAGTAATATTCTTAAGATTATATTAAACCTGGAAAAGAACTGGACAAGTTATTAAACATTCAAATTTTATTTTTAGGTGCGATATTTTAAGTAAGAAATTTCTTATTTTTTTACTTCACTAGAATATCTTGTCCCTTATTTTCCAGGTTTAATAACTTGTCCTGTTCTTTTCCAGGTTCAATATAATCTTAAGAATATTACTTTTCATGGGCGCATTTTTCCATGTAATCCATGATTTTTCCATGCATTGGTATCAATTCAATATAAAGTTAAAGCTGAAAACTGCCTTCAAAAATATTTTAAAAAAGTTTTATGAATAAAAAGTTTTATGAATATAATTAAATTTCGAATAATCAGCGAAATTGGCTCTTAAAGCCCAGAATAAAACTGATGGAGATTGTTTAAAGAAAGGGTTAATCACTGCTCATGTAAGGGTTACCTGAAACATATATATATATATAAATCCAGATGTAGAGGACTCAAGGTTTTACTATTTTGAGTGCCCTGGCATTTATTGTATTATAAACAGTGCTCAATAAAATAAATATTATAGAGCTTAATATAATATTATCTCTCTCTCTCTCTCTCTCTCTCTCTCTCTATATATATATATATATATATATATATATTATTATTATTATTATTATTATTATTATTATTATTATTACATGGAAATTGATTAAAAAAATAATAAAAAATTGATTATATATAATAAATTCTGATAATCAATTCTGATAAAATGGTAAGTGATAAGCAATGTTTGATTGACAAAAATGATAAAAGATATCATCACAATTTAAATTTTGAAAGCCATATTCAAAACTATTTAAAAGAAAAAAAGTTATAAGGAAAATAATTCATTGTTAGAAGCGTTATCGACTAACTTATATACTTATGTATTTAGTACTTAGTCTCCGTTTTCGGACTTCACATATTTTGATGTAACTTTTTACTTCTTCTTCTATGTACCCTGTCCCTTCATGACGTAGGCGATCATGGCTTTCCATGTTTCCCTATCCCTGGTGGCTCTGAGCACGCCATCTCCTGTTACACCATACAATCCTCGTTCCGTCATCCACCTGATTAGGTCCTTCAAATATGTTATCCGTTGCTTTCCCCTGTCTCTTTTTCTCTCTATCTGACCTGTTAGTATCAGATTCTCCAAGCCCTCCTTCCTTATTGCGTGTCCCAGGAACTTCAACTGTCTCTTCCTGATGCTCAGTATTAATTTCCTTTTGTTCCATCATTTCCAAGACCTCATCATTGTTCATATGCTCGATCCATGATATTCGCAGCATCCTTCTGTAGAACCACATTTCAGTTGCTTCAATTTTTCCCTTCATCTTTGATGATATTGTCCAGCATTCACTGCCATGTTGAAGGACAGACAGCACGTAGCAATCCAGTACTCTCTGCCTAGTTTCTAGCGAAATTCAAAGGTTTTTTTTCAAAATGTAGGTAAGGAGGTGTCCTATCTAATTCTGTAAACTGTTTGAAATTTGGTTGAGAACTGAATTAGTGGTGCAGCTTGAAAGCTGCGTAGATTCACTCAATGTCGGACATAAGAATATATATAGCAATTTTTTTCTAAAAATGTATTGTTTTTAACTTTTATGGTGTTCACCATTTGTCTATAGGTGGGACATGAACGGGTATAACCATTCCGGTTTAGGATGAATCTATGAATAACGGCAAATAAAATGTGGTTCCACCCTCCAAAATCCTCCAATCTCCAGATCAGGTGTCATGTTGCCGGATGTAATATATCGTCACACCCAATACTAGAGAAAAAATGTCTGGCACAACAGTGAACCAACTTTAGTAACAGTTGATTTTGAATTCAAGAAAGTAAATTGAATGTGAAGAGAGAAGCGATTTTTATTTTCCTGTTTTCTTTCTTTCTTTCTTTCTGATTTTATTTAACCCATAATTGGAGGGAAGTGACGGATTAATATCTTTCCCAAGGGTACCAGTGCTTAAGTGAATGCAGGGTATTCAACTGGAATTCGAACTCGGCTCACCGATTTCCCTTTCCAAGGCGACATCCACTGCTCCACAACGCACATCCGTCACAGAACGCTTACAGCGCCTGGTATTCCCAAGCGGTCACCCATCTAGGTACTGACCAGGCTCACGTTGCTTAACTTCGGTGATCGAACGAGAACCGGTGTATTCAACCTGATATGCCGTAAGCTCAGAGGTGTACTACTATATCATTATTATCACAACTCTAAAGTTCAACAACGTCGAGCCTGATCAACACCTAGATGGGCGACCGTTTTGGAATACTAGGTGCTGTAAGTTTGAACGCGCGGGTGGTGACATATATAATGGCTCGGAATTGTTAATCAGGGAGTCAAGTTCTAATTCCAGTTGGTTTCATTATATTTGCGCGCAATTTACCTTGAGAAAGGGTATGAATCCATCTCTTCTCCCCTAATTATGGGTTAATTAGTAAGACTTATATGAATAAATGATCATTATTACTTCCTTGAAGTTAAGCAACATCGAGCCTGGTTAGTAACTAGATGGGTGTCCACTTTGGAATACTGGGTGTTGTAAGTTTGGATGTTCTGTTGGTTCGGATAATGGCTCGGAATCGTTAATCGGAGAGGCGAGTTCCAATTTCAGTTTTCGTTATATTCGCTTCTTGAAAAAGGTATGAACCTATCTCTTTTCCCCCAGCTGTTGGTTAATTAGTCAGCCTTCTATCACTTAATCGTTATAAGCTACCCAACCAATGTGTTGCAGTGGATATCGGCTCGGAATTTGGAGAGCCGAGTTCGAATTCTTGTCAAATTCGTTGCATTAACTTACGCTCAAATACCCTTGGGAAATGTATTAATCCATCTCTTCCTTCCAGTTATGGGTTAAATAACAGAACAGACTGGGTTCTATAGCTTTGCTTAACAACCAGTCTACCGTAGAAAGTAATGGCAACCTACTGCGGGAAAATCTTCTGCCCAGTCAGTCATGTCTCTTTCCAGACATGATCGCCCAAGCGTGAATCACGTATGGCACTTAACTGACTGACCGTGTAAAACGAATCCATCAATCAACTGGCTGACAGCTGTCAATACTGTAAAATAGACGTTAGCATATATACTTTATGCACGAGTTGTTGAACATTGAACTTTGTGGTTTTTGCTTCAAAGTAGTGCCTATTTGCCACGAAGGCTGAATATTACTATTTTGTTTTTTATCGGTTCTGTGTCCGGCCGCCGGGGTGAGTTTGTTTAATACCAGAGATCTCGATGAATTCTGTCTTTCAGTGGAAACTTGATATGATATCCGTTCTTTATATGGTGGTTTCGGTTTCACAATTGGCGCGTATGCTTAAGTGTATTCGCTACTTAAGTAGAACCGAATGAAATGAAATCTCAGTTCACTCAGCTGACATTACCGTTTGATATTTATCCCGCTTACGATAAACACAAAGTCATACAAAGAAAAATGGGGGTAAGAATATACTGTTGCACAATATTCTCACAAAAAGGTAGGGACGAGTTTGTCTCACTTCAGCATTCTCAAAGCACGTCGACATGAAATTACTACTCGTCCCATATAGCACAGCTTAGAATTACTACTGCTTCTGCACAATGTTGCTTATGAATATAGAAAAATACAGTAACAATGAACCCATTGAAAATGGCGAATGAATTGGTCGAAAGCGCTTGGGACAATAATCACTACGGACATTTACTACACTCTCATAGACCTTATAAAAGTAAAAACAAAAATAAAAAACTGTAAAAACATTAGAAAAAATCAGTGAAAATGTATTTTGTTCTTCTCTGCGAGATTCAATGGTATAAAAGAAAGATTGCTGCAAAAAAGAAGATAATCAGAAAACATGACACTCACCAAAAAAAAAAAAAAAAAAAAAATATATATATATATATTTATATATATACGCACTTACAGACTTACACACAAAAGTAACAAATAAAACCAGTTCCACAAATATTGAAAAATAGCAGAAAAAATTGGCCGATCCCTGATGAATGTGTGCATTTTCATACGTTCAAAAAACTTAGAGGTCGGCACGACGGAAGTGACGCTGATCAGCGAAAAGACATTTTTTCTATATTAATTGAATTAATGTTATATCTCTATCTCTATCTCCGATACCGAGCACTTTATTGGAAAGCTTGCTTGCCTTAAATGCCTTTCTAACATTAAACCACTGAAAGTCAGCAGTTTTGGTTTCAACAGAGAGAAAGAAGTACACACTATATATATATATTGTAACTAAGTTGTTGAACTCGTAGGTTTATTTACCTTTTTGTTCATGTATTTACTTTTATAAAGAGTGCTCGATACAAATGTAGAGCTTTATACTGTAATGGTTGTTACAATGTTTTTAAATTCATAGTATCAGTACACAAAACATTTCTCATGTTTCGAAGCCAGCCCATCATGTTTTGGCTTCATCCTCAGGTGATTTTTATTTTTAGAAATGAGAATTATCTAGTTGAAAAGACCGTTTATTTCTGTTGGATTTGTTATTTTGGGGTGTTAGAGGGGTTGGTCTGTATTTTGAGTTCCGTTGACCTTTTTACTGGTCTTAGGGTCAAGTGTTTGTTTTTGGCAGAGTTCATGATAGGTTAATCTATTAATCTTGAAAGGGCTGGTGGTGCTGGCGCCTAGCTTGTTTGGTTTAGGGGTTGGTAGGTGTTGTTTTGTTTTGGGGTTGGTTTCTCCTTAATTTAATGTATGTTATTTTGTATTGGGGTGTGTGCTTTTTCTTGTTTTTTTTTTATTTTTTTGTTTTTTATAAAAATATACCTTTTTCAAAATATATCTTTCATAAAAATGTATAGGGGTTGGTAGGTGTTGTTTTGTTTTGCTGTTGGTTTCTCCTTAATTTAATGTATGTTTTTTTGTATTGGGGTGTGTGCTTTTTGCTGTTTTTTTATTTTTTTGTTTTTTATAAAAAATATTCTTTACAAAATATATCTTTCATAAAAAATATTTTATAATATTCCATAATATTAAGCTATTTTATAATATTATAAAATATAGCATTTCATAATATTCAAGAAATATATTTCTTTTATAAAATCTATCCTTTATACAACATATTTTATAAATATAAAATATATTTTTTTTATTTATTTATCTATTATTCTGTTGCAACTGCATTATTTTTTGTTGGTATTGTATAGGGTTTGTTTTCTTTTGGGGGGATTCTGGTTGTTTTTTTTTGTTTACTTAAATTTTAGCGAGGAATATTTGCGATGTTTGCATATTACTGCTAATTCATCTCTACGGTTTAGTAACTCGTTGCTGTTAGGATACTGGAGAATGTGTAGTTTTTCACTTAGACATAAAGGGCAGATGTCATTAAGTGAGTTGCAAGTTCTAGTTTTTTCTAGGATTTTCCATTTTACTTTGGGTTTCTGTTTTGAATCCTTTAGCTTTCAAAAGTATGTGGAAAGATGTTTGGTTTCGGTATCAGTTGTTTTTAAATATATATATATATATATATATATATATATATATATATATATATATATAGTGACGGTAAACAATAAATAATCCAGATAATCCAAGTAATATAACATTAAAGATAAAATATTAAAAACGGTATGCGATAAATAACAAACCTGGTGTTGAACTCGCCTATAAGTGTAGATCTAAAGAAAATTGTCCAGTAGAAGACAAATGCAGATCTACCGGGGTTATATATCAGGCGATATAAAAAAAAAAAAAAAAAAAAAAAAAGGAAAGAAAGAAAAACTGCAATGTTTACATTGGAATTACCGCGGGGGAATGGAAACAGAGATTTTATATTCATAGAAATTTATTTCTTAACCCTAAAATAAAACACTAGACAGCTATTTCTCGAAAATCTTGGGAATTGAAGAAGAACGGTCGAAGCCCACAGATAGTATGGAAGATTATAGATTACGCACGTACTCCTAATAGTCTTAGAGACAGATGTAACTTATGTTTTGAAAAAAAGATTAGAATAATAAAATGCAATAATCAAAGCCAACTATTGAATCAGAGGAAGGAATTAGTGTTTAAATGTCGGCATAAAAACAAATTCTAATTTCTATATTCTAAGTTTAACTTAGCTACTATATTTCTATATATTAACTCCCTTCTAATTCTTCTAATACCGAATGTATAACTAATTCTGATTCTTTCCCCTTTATGATCTTTCCAACTCCCTTTCCAATCAATTATTTCTTTTTATCTATGTTTTAATGTCATTTTTAGCCCCACTATAAAAAAATAATTTGTAATAATTTTTAATTCTTCATGTAACCCCAAATTAATGTCATAAAGTTAATATTAGGGCCTTATTTTTAAATAAGTTATTCCCTTTAAGACAAAAACCTTCCACCTTCCACGTATCTTCTACCATTCATCTGATGAAATTTGTACTTCCGACAAGGACTCAGTTTACACCGAGGTTAACTAGACATCTTCGTCTGGCGAAATAGACTATTCCTTAGTTGGTGGGGGGATTCGAAATTTATTGTTTAATATTTATAAATATTTTGAATTTTGTTTGTTTTAACATTATTATGTTTTAATGACTACTCGTATTTGAGTGGATAGTCTGTTTATATATATATAAAGTGGTCAGTATCAGAGATAGAAATAGAGATATAACATTAATTCAATTAATATAGAAAAAAATGAATAGATTTTGCGATTATGTTATTCCCAAACAAGAATGAATTTTTGCATAAAAGAACAACAATTATGACTAAGTGTAACCATGCCATTAAATGCAACCATGGATGAAAATGTCGTACTTTATTCTAATTTTAAAAATTGCGTGTTCAAAAATTCCCCGTTACGTGAGCGTTCAAAAAAAAAAAAAAAAATTTCCGTCACGTGAGCGTTCTTAAAAGAAAACGGTAAAATCAGTTATTGCAAATCGCCTGAAGACACCACATAGTAGAAACCTAGGTCACCTAATAAGTCATTTACAAATGGAGAATATACATATATATATAAATAGTAAATTAGAGCATTTACTGGCCTTAATCGTTCAAGAAATCTTATCTGGAAAAGATCTATCTTCCTGCAGGAATCGAACCAGCATACTCCCAACACCGGGGAGATGCCGTCTTTAGATTGAATGCGTCTTACCACTAGTCTACGAAAAATTTCATGGCAGACTAGATTTAATTTAACCTTAAATAGATGTTTTCCTGATTCCTTTTTATCGAACAATTAATATCTGCTCAGATTGTATCGAATGTAAACAAACTGAACCGAAGAAAATATTACGGAGTTATACGGAAATTTACGAAACTGGCATTAGCCGACATATTTTTTAATTTTGTTTGTTTAAACATTAATATTTTATCATGGATACTCGTATTTGAGAGGATAGTTTGTTTATTATATATATATATATATATATATATATATATATATGAAATGATTTGTTTGAATATTATTTTTTACAAATCATTTCAAATTGTCGGTTGTTTATAACCAAGTTTCGTTAATCTTCGTTAATTTCCGTAATATATATAAAAACTAGACGCTCACGCGATGCCCAGCCGCGCAGGCACGTACTAACTTTAAAGGACCCTCCTTTACAAAAATGCAAAAAGCATAAACATTACATTACAGTCAAACATGCAGACATAATAACAACACCGGGAAAATAACATCCTTGAAAATGGCAAGTGAAGTAGATGAAAGCGCTTGAAAAGTCGAAAATTATGGAACATTTTTACACTCCTTATCTCCAACAAAAAGGAAAAATGACAGAATACTGGAAAAATTAGATAAAAATTAATAAGACCTTTCTTTTCTGCCGTTTTTAACGAAACATGTTATATATATGTATATATATATGATAAAAATATATTTTATAGTATGCTATATTTATGAATAAAAGTGCCCATAAGAATGTGCACTGAGATTAACACCGAGTTTTGACACTGGAAATTGCTTTCAAATATGAAACATACAGTCTTCACTTGGGTTTAACTTTAGTGTCCATTCTTACATCTATATACGCACACATATACCCCCATATATATATATATTAAATATAAGAGACAAGAGACAATGAATGTCTATTATGTTTAATCGTGTACCGTTCTAAACGTCGTATTTTGCTTCAATTTCAGTTGAAAATAAAGACAAAAATTCTCCAACACTTGGATATTTTTTTATTAAGTTGGTTCTAAGCTTTCGGCTCACATGAGCCATCTTCAGAGAGGTTATAGGGACGGTAACACAATAACATCACCATCATTATCCAAATGTTGGAGAATTTTTGTCTTTATTTTCAACTGAAATTAAAGCCAAAATACGACGTTTAGAACGGCTCCTGATTAAACATAATAGACATTCATTGTCTCTTATATTCAACAGTATATGTTTAGAAAATTATTTGCTGCCTCGATACACTATATATATATATATATATATATATATATATATATATGTAAAAAATGTACTCAGTTATGATCTGAGATTAAGGAAAGGATGGTTAAATAAAAAGAAAACTTGTTTTGTACCACGTTTTTGCTTACAATACCAAGCGACCTTCCAAGTACTGACCGGGTTCGACACGTTGTTTTAGCGTGATTTGAGCGTATGCTGCGTTTGTGTTATGCACAGCAAAATCATTCTGCTCTCGAATTTAATCCAGGATTATGTAGCAATCTATTATGAAATGGCCGGTTGTTTTATTGATTATCATTGGTTATTTTAAATCAACAAACCGAAGAATAATAAATCGGTTACAAGAAGCATAAAAAGGCTATGATTTAACAGTGCCAGTCAGAACAACGCTGCAATTTAATGTTGCTCGACACAAAATCCCAGAGGCCAGATGTGCAAATCAAAATTAGCTCGTATGTCTATACTAGAGATTAAGCAAGAATACGGAAGTTAGAAGCTTGGCGTTTATCGGGGTGATGAATATAGCCCCACGGTCTTCTTCTTCTTCTTCTTCTTCTTCTTCTTCTTCTTCTTCTTCACTTTCTTCACATCCTTCTGTTTCTTTTTCTTCTTCTTCGTATTTTTCTTCACCTTCTTTTTCTTTACCTAATTGTTCACTTCTTTCTTTTTTTCTTCGTCTTCGTCCTGAAGAAATATGGATTTAGAAAGCCTCATATATGTACTTCAAAATAACGGTTAATTTGAAGCGTTTTACTTCTTCTATATGCCGTGTCCTTTCACGATGTAGGCGATTATGGCTCTTCGCAACTTCCTGTCCTTTGTAGCCCTTAATAAAATTTGTCTTTTTGCTATATCTCCTTAAACATGTTCTGTCATCCATTTACACAGGCTTTTTAGGTACGTTATGCCCTGTTTTATTTTGTGACTTTTGCTTTCAATATATCGTGTGAGTCTTAAATTTTCCAAGTCATCTTTCCTGTAGTATTTGTCTATATTTCCTTAAGGACATATGGTCCAGGGGATATAGACGTTGGTTAGTTCCTGACTTGACTCTTAGAGTTGTGAGTTCAATCCCAGTCTACAGCAGTGGTGAACAGGTAATTTGCAGGGTTAGAGGGAGATAACTCATGACTTCCAATCAAAGTTTTACGCAAGGAATGGAGTTCATATACCCTAGTGCTTGTAATAAAGGTTTCGGCTCGAAATTCTTAGCACCTGAAGAAGGCCGGAGCGTACAATGTCCGAAACGTCGTACAAATGGCAACAAAGAGGAGGACAATATTTCGAATAATGTAAATACTAACCTCTTTCCTTATTATGTTCTTTAGAAATGTCAACTGTCACTTTCTGATGCTACGTATAAGTGTCCTTTTTTCTATAAAATTTCTTCATTGCTTACGTGTTCACTTTATGGCATTCTCACCATCCTTCTGTAGAATCAAATCGCTTCTTAATCTGTAGTAAAATTATCCAGTATTCACATACTTGTGGGAGTACCGATATTAAATAACAGTTCAAAACTCTTTTATTTGATTCCAATAAAATTTTCCTGTTTCTTAATACTTTATTTAGTTTTTGGAAGTTATCTTGCGTTATTTAAAAACACCTTCGGAGTTCCGTATCCAAAATTCCCCCATCTGTAAAAATACTTAATGGATATTAAAATTTTGGCGTTTATCTAATTTTTATCTTTTCAATTTGTAATTAGTATGTTGGGCTGTTCTTTTTTTGCTGACAACCATGCATTAAGTCTTCTTGCAGTTGATGTTTTATCCTTTCTTCTCGTTTTTACGATCTTCTGTAGGCGTTCCTGTAGTTTATTTTCTGTGTCTGCTATCAACAAAGTGTCATCTGCATATCTAATATTGTTTAGGTTATGGCCGCCAATACTGATTCCAGGTAGGATTTCTAATTCTCTCGGGATTGCTTTATTGTAACATCTGCAAATAAGTGCATTTTTAAGCCTGCTATTCACCACAACGCATTCAAATACCGCCTCTGTAAGTCTTCATAGTTTTTTCTTCACAGCCTTTTATCTATAAACAGAGCTCATTTCGATGTCTTCTCTAATACAGATATCCAAAAGAGTACCTTATTAGAACTGAACATTCCCATCCGTTCTATTTAATAAAGTGATAATTTAGCTTCCCAAATGTTAAATACAAGGAAATCACATTTATTTTATTGCGTCACGTAACAATAACAAATGATACTTGAAGAAGAAAATATAATAATATCTAATCTAATGAATAAATTGATCTATAATATAATATAATATAATGTAATATAATATAATATGATATAATAATATTAATATATATAATAAAATATATAAATATATAATATATAATAATATTAATTATTAAATAATAATTATTAATAATAATTAATAATAATTATTAAAAATAATTATTAATAATAAATATATAATATATAATAATATTAATATATAATATAATAATATTAATATATATAATAAAATATATAAATATATAATATATAATAATATTAATTATTAAATAATAATTATTAATAATAATTAATAATAATTATTAAAAATAATTATTAATAATAAATATATAATATATAATAATATTAATATATAATATAATAATATCAATATATATAATAAATATATAAATATATAATATATAATAATATTAATTATTAAATAATAATTATTAATAATAATTATTAAAAATAATTATTAATAATAAATATATAATATATAATAATATTAATATATAATATAATAATATTAATATATATAATAAAATATATAAATATATAATATATAATAATATTAATTATTAAATAATAATTATTAATAATAATTAATAATAATTATTAAAAATAAGTATTAATAATAAATATATAATATATAATAATATTAATATATATAATAATATAATATAATATAATATACTAATATAAAATAATATAATATAATATAAAATTGATCTATAAATGAATAATCTAATGAAGAAGAATATATAATGATATCTAATAATATATAATAATACATAATAATATCTAATCTAATGTATAAAGCTCAAATTACGTGCATGTCTGTTCCTGCTCAAAACCTTAAAAATGAAATATAAAGAAAGATGACTGCCAGTTTTGTTTGTGCAAACATTATGCTAATTTGAGACATCAAATGTAGTGTTATCATTTATACCTTACAGTATCTGTTTTATATATGGTCTAATTTTGAGACTCTGGCTTAATTTTCATGTTCATATTAAAAGCTCAAATTAAAAAAAAAAAACATATCAGCAATTGGTCTTTCTTTTTCTGTCCAATCTGGTCTTTGTGATATTTATAGATAAGTGATTGTTTTAATGACGGTATTTAAATTACATTGCTTAGTTATTCGAATAAAGTTACTTTTTAACCTGCCATTGTTAACTATCTTAGAATTTAGATCATAGATCCCTAATAAATAGAAGTAAGCAATGTGTACAAAGAAGTTAGCATTTGCTAATAATATATTTTAAAAACATAATATATTGCAGCTCATAAAGACATTAGTGCTTACGGCCACATCACGTTGAAACACCGGTCCACGTACGATCACTGAAGTTAAACAACATAGTTAGTACCTAGATGAAAGACCTCTTGGAAGTACCAGGTACTGTAAGCTTGGATGCGTGGGTGGTGCAATTGATAATGGATCAGAATTGTTAAACGGAGAGCTAAGTTTCAATTCCGGGCTAGTTAGTTTTATTTACTTTCGCGAAACTACCTATTTTGAAAACCTAATACTTACCTTGAGAAAAGTAGGAATTCACCTCTTGTAGCTCCCAGGTAAAGGTTAATTAGTAGGATTTAATAAAGAGAATGCGCAATATTTGTCCTGTTTTGATAACATTGATGAATGTAATTTTCAAAGCTTTTGACTTTAAAATGTTGAGCAACTCTGTTTTCATTACAAGAAAATTAAAGTTAAAATTCCCCAAAATCAGCAAACAATTAAATTTATCAAACCATGGGAAGTCTTGTGTATTAAATTTGTTATTTCTTAAAATTGATTTCAGCGAATTCCCTGTCTTCGAGACAAAAGACATTGAATTATACTTATTAAAAAAAAAAACAGTTATTGCTGACATCACAAATCCCTATTCAGTTGTAACCTTTTGCTGTCGATGAACGAGGCAAAGGTGAAGCTTAACTGAGAGTATTTAAGGTGGCGAACCGGCTAATGGCGGTATCTTTCTTGTCGCGTCATGTGTGGTCTTCTGTCCCTCTCCGTGCCTTTTTTGCTCTCGAGGGCCAATGCCTTACAAAAAAAAAAAAACAACAAAAAAAAAAAAAAAACAGGCCTTCTTTCTCTTGTCAACTCAGTCTGAAAACTGTCAATCGTCAAGAACTCGGGGTTCGGCTTCACTCAATGACCTTTTTTGTCAGAATCATTTTACCTGATTCTTGGGAGGTCAACGCCATTAAGCACATGACAGTAACTGTCGAAACTATTTCTTTAACATCTTTCAGATGTTTTCCTTTAACAAGATATCGACTCACACGTATATCGCTATAACGCCCCCACATTTTACCTTTAATTTTCGGTCAAAATACGAGAAGAAAAATACGAGATTAAATCTTGCATGTGTAGCATTTAGCCTAGGATAAAAGAAAGCAGCCTCCTCGTTAGATTGCTGCCCACGAATTGAAAAATGACTACCGCTTTGGTTATTGTATAGAGTGACATCACGGAACGGCTGTCATGAGACACACGCAACTTATCTTAATTAAAGGAAGATAAGTACCTTCTGTATCGATACAAGACCTCTACTAAACAGGTTCTTAAACCTGACATAATGAGTCATCTTTTATTTTGCATGTTATTGATATAATATAAATATGGGAGCGTATTTTATACAAACTAAAATATAACAAAAGAATAAGCATGCAATGTATGTTAAAAAATGACAAGACGACTGAAATAATGTCCATTCAATAGCACAAAAAGAATAATGCAAAAGTTCATCTGAAAAATATGTTGTAAAAAGAGAAAACAAATTAAGATAAAAAAATGTCTGAGCAATTTAATGACACCCAGATCTAGTCACATTTGTATTTTCTAAATCTGATGCTACTGAAGGTGGTGTAGTGACTGGTGTGTCTCTGTTTATTAATGTAGCATCCAGAAAAGTTGCCTTCAGCTTCTCCAAACAAATTTTGGTTTTCCGTTGTTAACGCGTGTATTGAAAATTTTAATGTCTCTTCAGGATCTTCAATAGTTCTCTGTATGTGGCTGTATTTGACTTGCTAAGTCACACACTATTTCAAAGCCAGTGTTCAGGACATGGATATTTGCAAATTTCAAGATGCTATGTAGTCCTGATAAAAGAACAAAACAAAAAGAATCTTTTAAAGCTATTAGTCTTTTTGTTTGTCTAAAAATGACTGGTAGTCCATGAATGTGTCTTTAGCAGGAAAAAAAAAACCAATGGCACAGAATTTACAGGATTTGTTATGCTTTTATTGCTTTTTGAAAATTGGTTTCCATTGAACGTGGATTTAATACGCCAGTTAAAAGATGTTAACTGCCAAACACAAATGTTTGCTTGAAACAATATGATACGATTCAAACGCATAGGATAATTCTAATTTAATTTTTGTGAAATGGTGTCATAGTAAAATTCTCCACACACATGGGGGTTCCTGGGTATGACGGTAAACTACATCTGACTGAGAGGTTGTGAGAAGCATGGAACCACCTCTTAACTGCTGTTGTTCCCAGGCCAAACCTAACCCGGAGTGGTAGCACCTGTTAGGGTCCCCGCTATGGGCAAATAGGTTATCCCTAAACTGGGGTAAAAACACAATGAAAGTATAAAAATAGACTTTCATAAAAATATATACAGAAAAATATACATTTTTGAAGAAAAAAATATTGCCAACAGAACATTTTTGAAGGAAAAAAATTATTACCATAACACATTTTTAAATGAAAAAAAAAAACTGCCAATAATACGTTTTTGAAAGAAAAAAATATTACTAGCAATACATTTTTGAATACAAAACTAGAAGACATCTTCAGTCCCCCCACATAAAGAAAAAAGAAAAATTAAAAAAAATTTAATCACAATCTGATTAAATCAACTTTCTCAATATAACCGAACATTAAAAAATACCTAAAAAACCCACCTTTTGGGCATTAAATAACTCACAGAGGTTGATATGCCGTTAAACAAAACTCAAACTCAAATACATGGTGGTTTAATTAAATATCCTGCAATGTAATACAGGAAAATTTCTCCGGAAAAAATGGCATGAGTGAACAATGAAATACTTGGGCAAGGCCAGGGGAATATATGTAAAAAAACAAAAAATTGGATCAAATATCAACCACATTTATGTCTGGTACTGCTATGAAGTTAGGTCAGTAAAAAGTAATGACCCCAATTTGGTTAAAGGGTCAGCGCTTACAATCACGTCATGGGGGAAGGAGTATATAAATAATAATTGGTAGTTGTCATTGTCTCTTCTGAAGCGCGCCAAAATCAAACTCATCTTAAAGGTGGGGAAGACAGCAGCCATGTTGAAAAATATCTACATTCAACGCCAGAACAGTTTTCTGTCATAAAATGTATATAAAACAGAGTAAACATATGTTAATATCCAACGGTCAAATAAATAAAAAATGCGTTTAGTTGAAATTTGTCACTACCACGCCTAAGATAAAGGTACCCGATAGACTTGACCTTGTTATTAATAGAAAGTGTACATGTGGAAAGAAAAATATTCTAACTTGGAAATATTGAAAATGTGCCAAAAAGATATGCTATTAAAATTTACACAAAACAACACATAAAAATTTGTTAGTTCAACTCGGAAAGTTGTATTTAATCAAACTCAGAAAAGTTAAAATAGAAGCGAAAAGAAGACAGGTGGGAAAAAACGTTTTTATATTTAATCTCTGCTTGAACACATGTACGGAGAAAATATTCACACCTAAAATACGCTAGTTAAAACGTCCAGAAATGGTAAATATTTAGCTTTTAGCATGTGAGACAAAAACGAGGTCTTTCAAGACCTACCGCGACAATAATATCGTCTTTTCAATTCCAAGTTTTGCTGCGATGAAAAAAATATATGTGTTAAAATCATATTTCGTTAATTGACACTTTGTGGAGTTTAATGAAAGAAATAAACATTTCACATTTGCTTACATGGTTGAATCGCGTCGTTGCGTCACCAATCTAGCGATAAGAGGGCTATGGAAGAAAGCAACCTTCTCTTTTGACAGATGTCCTCAAAGTGAAAAATGATGACCTCTTTGGTCACTTGTATGGAGTGATGTCACGAAGCGGTTGTCATAGGATTTATCTTCACTAAAGGGAGATAAGCGCCTTCTGTATTGCTAAAATTGTTTGTTTGTTGTTTGTTTAACAAACTATCAACTCATGGGTCATTTAATGCCGAAATTTTATTTTCTTGGTAATATTAGTAATTTCTTTTACAAAAATATATTACTGGTAATATGTTTTTACTTGCAAAAACGTATTATTGGCACCTTTACTATAAAAGAAATTTATGAACGTTCATAGTGTTGTGGACCCAGAGTAGGCCCGGAAGAAAACTCGAACTCGGGAATTAGTGAAACATATATATTAAACGGAAAACAAATACAAGAGTGTTACACGTCACTCCGACTGCCAAGTGTTATACGTTATACCGGGGTCACTCAAACCAACTCAACTCCACCCCGAGAGGAATATTCTCCCGGTATTTATAATAATAGGAAGAATTCATTATAGTCCAAAAAGGGTAGCTCCCATAACACACAGTTTGGAGATTTACTATTTGCACATAACTGGGGCCCAAACAGGTCAGGGTGGACGTGGGAACCTGTACCAACCCAGCGAGTCTACAAGTTTAACTGGCCTATTTAGGCTCTTTAGTACTTGATAACTCGGTGAAACTAGAACTCACTACGGTAGTAATGGCCTTGCTTTGTAAATATTACCCCAGGACGAAACACACGTGGCTTTTTTTAAAAATTTGCTTAATGTTTTTTTCTTCTAATATCTTTATATATATAGTCATCCGCAGACAGACCTGTTTCGCTGTATCAGAGCTCATCAGTATGGTTAGACTCCGATTGCTTCTAGCCAGCATTGACCGAATTGACATCAGTCGACGATTCTACCACTGAGCTGTGGACGCTCGGTAGAAGAAGGCGGACTTTTTGAGCGTGTTATATATAATATAACATACGTAGCTGAGAGTGTTCAAATTCATTACACGAACGATGCGTAGAACTTCGCCTAAACAAGGGAGGAAAACCAATTAGATAAACAGGCGAAAATAGAACGAGTAAATGAGGCTAAAAACAGTAAAAGAAAGGAAAGAATAAAGATAAGAGAGAAAAAAAAGTTAAAAAGGTAAAAACAATGACAACATGCTCTCAAAAAAAAAAAAAAATAGAAAAAGTAATAGTGAAAGAAAACGTGCAAAAGACATGGCCAACAAGTCAATGACAAAGAATATTTCCAAGTGTAAGCAAGGTGAAGACAACCTTGCGAAAATACAAAAACAGACGAACAAACAAAAACATTTCCTCGTTTTACGCTAACTCCGGAACGTTTCCGCCATTTTGAATACTTGTATAAATCTGGCCTAAAATCGTATGCATACTTTATCTGTCGACAAACGCATACATGTACACATACGGATGCATGCCTACGCAAACATATGCAAAGAGTGGTGAACAAGCACATGGCTGTGCACCAGTAAACAACACACATGCCAAGGTACAAAGACATATACACTTTCATGCCTAGGGATATGCACACATGTATACGAAAGCACAAAACAAATAAACATAAATACACAGACACGTAAATGCGCATTCATACAAACCATTCAATAAAAACTAACGCGAATTCGACCATTTTTGTCACCTTTTTATTGATCTCACCCGTCTTCTTATGTAGCCTTTCTTTTTTATCATTCGCTTACTTTATTTTAGTAGTTCCTCTATTTGTTGCTTCATGCTTTATTTCAATTTTATTGACTTTTTCATACTTCATTTTATCCTTACTTGATTGAGTCATTCTTTCTTTTTGTATTTCATTTATTTATACTTTATATGAGTTCATTTTTTCTTCATTTTCTCAGTGAATTCATTTCAGTCATTCTTTCCTTTATTCTTACCTTTGAAAATTCATTGTATTCGTTCAGTCTTTTTCTTTTCCGGCCTTTATTTGAGTTCATTATTTCCTTTTGCTAGTTAATTTGTTATTTTCTTTTTCTCAATACATACATTCATCATTTCATTCTATCTATCTATCTATCTATCTATCTATCTATCTATCTATCTATCTATCTATCTATCTATGTCTCGTCTAATCATATCTATCTATCTATCTATCTATCTATCTATCTATCTATCTATCTATCTATCTATCTATCTATCTATTTATGTTTTTTTTATTTTTTTTTTATAAGCGTTTCACCCCGAGCAAGGCATGTCACTGCCACTACTGTGCAGGGGGCTACGTAGAGTGGAGAAAGGCTGATTAAATATAGGAAATAACAGAGGGTGGGTGATAGGCGGGTGAGGATACCGAGAATGAGGGTTGGGTAGATGAGAGTGTTGTGAGAATAGTTGGGAGTTAGTGTGATAGGAGGTGTCTATTGACCCTACATTTAAACACCTGGAGATTGTAACTGTCGGGAAAGCAGACTTGTGGAAGGGAGTTCCACAGGCGGGCTCGTCTAATCATATCTATCTATCTATCTATCTATCTATCTATCTATCTATCTATGTCTCGTCTAATCATATCTATCTATCTATCTATCTATCTATCTATCTATCTATCTATCTATCTATCTATCTATCTATTCCTCGTCTAATCATATCTATCTATCTATCTATCTATCTATCTATCTATCTATCTATCTATCTATCTATCTATCTATCTATCCCTACCTGTTGATTTTCTAGGTAAGTTCAGTGTGTTCATGTCCCATGTATGCCACCTATGCAATAACAGTACAATAAAAATGTATTATTAACCCATAATTTACAAGAACTCTTATGAAAAAAATTGTTTGATAATACAACAATACTATTTAAATCACAATATTATAGGCATCCCGCTATAAGAGAGGCACTATATATCAAATAGTTTTTCTTACCATCAATCATTATTTAAAAGTAGAAATAGAGTTTTGAAAGTTAAAAAGAAATCGACAGACGCTCACGCGATGTTCAGCCGCGCTTATCACGTGATAACTTTAAAGAACACACAAAAATTACGTTACAGTCAAATCATGAAGATAAAATAACAACATGAGAAAAATAACCTCGTTGAAAATGGCCAGTGAAATAGCTGAAAGTGCTTGGAAAGTCAGAAATAATAGAACATTCTTTATCTACAGCAAACATTACGCACATAAGAATACTGGAGAAATTTAATAAAAAATTAATAAAATCTCTCTTGTTCGTTTTCAACGAAACATGTTTAAATGAAAGATTGTTCACTATCTATCTATCTATCTATCTATCTATCTATCTATCTATCTATCTATCTATCTATCTATCTATGTCTCGTCTAATCATATCTATCTATCTATCTATCTATCTATCTATCTATCTATCTATCTATGTCTCGTCTGATCATATCTATCTATCTATCTATCTATCTATCTATCTATCGCAGTCTGTTCATATCTTTCTATCGCAGTCTGTTCATATCTATCTATCGCAGTCTGTTGATATCTATCTATCTATCTATCTATCTATCTATCTATCTATCTATCTATCTATCTATGTCTCGTCTAATCATATCTATCTATCTATCTATCTATCTATCTATCTATCTATCTATCTATCTATCTATCCCTATCGATCTAATCATATCTAATCTATCTATCTATCTATCTATCTATCTATCTATCTATCTATCTATCTGGAAGATGTGACACCAATTTTGGCAAGATGACCCAAAGAAGAGTTGACATGTTAACTTTGCAGCCGTATCTGTCTGTTGGATGTGCGTTATGGTGCAGTGGATATCGACTCGGAACGAGAAGTCGGGAAGCCGAGTTCGAATTCCATTTGAATTCCTCGCATTTACTTACGCGCAAATACCCTTGGGAAAGGTATTAATCCTTCTCTTCCCTCCATTTATAGGTTAAATAAGAGGACGATTGGGTTCTATAACTTTGGCTGGCAACCAGTCTATCGCAGAAAGTAATGGCAATCTACTGCGGGATAATCTTCTGCCTAGTCAGTCATGTCTCTTTTGAGAAATAATCGCCCAAAGCGTGTATCACGTATGGCACTTAACTAACTGACTGATCTGTCTGTTAAAAGTAGGTTTATCGAGTCATATAAGATCTCATGGTAGTCTTGGATCTTTTCAGTTAATTCATCCAAAAATATTAATTCACCCCAAAATAAGAAGAATTTATATCTACTAAAATTCAAACCAACATCTCTCAAAGCAAGCCCTTCCATTGCACTCCGGTTGAGTTGTCCTTTGCAATCGCCCCAAATGTGGGCGACTCGGGTGCACTATTTTTAAGTGTGGGGTCTTCGTCGCGCTGAACCCGATAAACAAAATCAGATTTTTTTTCTCTTAATTTTAAAAAAACTCCTTGTAATTGCCTCGAATATCATCGACATGGATGAAATGTGAATAACACCCTGACGTTTGGTAATTTTTTATTCTGAAGGTTGGAGTTTTTTGCGAGGCAACCTAAACAAATTTTTATTTAAAATTTATAATTTTAAAGGAATGCCAAAAATTTAATAAAAAAAACTGATTTAAAATTTATAATTTCAAAAATGTGCAAAAATCAACAACAACAACAACAAAAAAAAAAAACAACAAAAAACGAAAAAAAAAACAACAAAAAACAAAAACAAACAAACAAAAAACAAAAACAAAAACAAAAAACTTTGATTTAAAATTTATAATTTCTTGGGATAGATTAATATTTGCGATAATTACCTTTACATTATTTGGGGTGAATTAACAGAAAAGATCCCAGAGTTTTACTAAAGGCATCACTTGAAAACTTCAGCAGTAGCAACAACAAAAATGAATAGCACATGTTAATTATTCTCACGACCTTAAACAAAAGGTTAGAAAGGAAACTCCCAATGATACTAGAAAGTGTGATAAACAGTTACTGAACTCGAGAAATCTAATTTCCTGCAAAATGGTTTCTATAAAAATATTTTATAAATTTCAACCGACATTAAACACTGACTGTTTGTTCACCAAATGCCAAATGTTTCCTGTTCGGAAAAGGATGGCTTTACTATCAGCAATCAGATATTTAGTCTCGGCTGTTGGACTCTACTTTCTTATTAGTTAACAGCGGAGACATAAGTAATTATTACTCTGTCAACACATCTTTTCAGTCTCAACATCTGAAGTAAGTTTTTTTTTAATCATTTCACCCCAAAACAAGACGGGACCGTCGCTAGTACACTGGGGATTCAGTTAAGTGCCATACGTGATACACGCTTGGGCGATCATGTCTCGAAAGAGACATGACTGACTGGGCATATGATTATCCCGCAGTAGGTTGCCATTGCTTTCTGCGGTAGACTGGTTGCCGACCAAGGCTATAGAACCCAATCTGTCCTGCTATTTAACCCATAACTGGAGGGAAGAGACGGATTAATACCTTTCCCAAGGGTATTTGCGCGTAAGTGAATACAATGGATTCAACTGGAATTCATTTGGGGTATTAAAGAAAGGATAAAAGATGAACGAGACTCAAGAATATAGAATAACAACGAGGCAGTATACTGGTATGTTGTGATTTTTAAAAATTCTTATTGGTCAGATATGTGTCACGTGAGTTAAAGCAATAGATAATTATTTTGAAATGGATGTGCGTGGATAATTTTGCGTATAATAATGTATGTATGTGTATAGAAACGCTTGTCTGTTTAGGTGTATGTTGGACGGTAACGTTGGTTAATATATGCTATATGTGTCTTTGCATATTAATACACGTGTCATGTGTATTATAGTATTGGACAATTTTTAAACATGTGTGAAAAGTATTTTTGACGGTAAAACGGGTGATGGTGCATATCTGTATTTATGTAGAAACGTTAGTTTGTCTAAGTATATGCTGGACGGTAACGTTAATTTATATAAGTGTTTATATGTATATGTGTGAAGGAAAGGTCTGTAGTCGTTTCCGATTAAATAGTTGAAAATGTAGCGAGTCGCTGCGAAGATTTTATATTTGGAAATGTTGTTTTCGCTACTATTATGGGTCATTGAAACACAGCTAAATTGTGATAAATTATTGAATTTTTTATTGAAACATTATTTCACCTATTTTTATGTATTATTTATTTATTTATATATTTATTTTCTTAATCATCTCACCCCAAGTAAGGCATTCCACTGCCACTATAGCGCATGGGGCTACATAGGGGAAGGTAAAGAGAAGGAGTGGTTAGACATAGGGAATGTCAGGATTAAGGTGACAGATGAGTAAGGATAGCGAGGATGAGGGTTGGGCAGATGGGAAGAGTGTTTGATAGAATGGGAGCAGGTTAGTGTGTTAGGAGGTGTCTATTGACCTTACATTTAAACTCCTGGAGATTGTAGCCGTCGGGGAAGCAATCGTTTGGAAGAGAATTCCACAGTTGGGAAGTGCGAGGAAAGAAACTGTTGGAGTAGAAGTTACGATTGCATTTTATCGGTTTCACTTTAAAAGGGTGGGATCTAGTTGTTAATCTAGTATCTCGTTCAAATTCGTATTTAGGGGGCACCAGTGATCTAAATTGTGATAAATTATTGAACTTTTTATTGAACCATTATTTCACCTATTTTTATGTATTATTTTTAGTTATTAATTGGAATTTACCTCTTTGTTATTTTTTCATTTTTCTATCAGTCTCTGAAGAAGCTTTAATAAAAGTGAAACCTGTTAGATTAAGATATGTTCCCTGTCTTGTTTTTTTTTACTTTATTCTATCATCTTGTCGAGTCCCGATTCATGTATAGTTGTCCAGTCCGTAAACTGTGAGGATAACCCAACAAGATTAACTCAATATAAAATATTAAGTGTTATATCTATATAGAAAGCTCAATTGATGTTATCCAGAGCAATATGATATTTATAAAGGAAAACTCAACACGTCATTTAAATTGGTTATATATATCTTTTATCCTTCTCTTCAGTTAAAGAAAATGCTTATTCTGGCAAAATTTTTTGTACGAAATGGAAAGAATATTGTGTGGTCTGATGAAATGAGCTAATTTAGGTCATTGAAATGAATTCATAACCAATTTAAATGATAAATTTTATATATATATATATATATATAAAAGAAAATTTATCATTTAAATTGGTTATGAATTCATATATATATATATATATATATATATATATATATATATATATATATATCCGAGTGAATACAGAACGAAGAAAGAATTTTTACAACGTCCAAAACATTAATTTAAAACAGTGCTTGATATATAATATATAGAGCTGTGAATATTTATTATAAATTATATTTAAGAACATGTACAATATAAGCATCCCACCCTCTACAGGCTCTTCTAAGAAATTCACAGGATATAGTCTAGTCGCAAGATAATAAAAACTTACATTATAACTGCTCATGTTAAATCTGTCTAGAAATCAAAGACTCTCATTAATCAACCATATTAACGATCGTGTGACTTGACGCCTTTAGATTTCTTCCTTTGGGGTCATCTCAAAAGGCATGCCTATGCTAATAACCCAGCAAACCAACAAAAATTCAATAGCTGAAGGGTGAGATAATAAGGCATATTGGCGAGATTGAGGAGTAACTGTGCAGAGACGACATCTAAAATTTTGACCATCGAGTGGAGGTGTGCCGCTGGAGAATTGGCGGATATTTGGGCGATATTATTTTTCAGCTATATTTGCCATGACTCAAATAATATGATCCAATAGCAAAACCAATAACATTTCACTAGTACTTGTCTATGTTTCTGGGATGAGGTAGTATTTACAGTATTTACATTATTCGAACTATTGTCCTTATCTTTGTTGCCATTTGTACGACGTTTCGCTCGTTGTACGCTCCAGCCTTCTTCAGGTGCTAGAAATTACGAACCAAACCCTGGGATATATGAACACCATTATTACAATCACTGGGATATAGGAACTCCATTACTAGCCTATTTTGGTAGTTATATATATATATATATATATATATATATATATATATATATATATATTAAAAAAGGATTAATTCAAAGATGTTGAATAGCCATTTCGATATGAAGATCCCCACGGGGGACGACACATCACCTCAGCAACAGAAAAAACCTTTCAGAAACTGGAGAAAAATTAGTCTGAAAGGTTTTTTCTGTTGCTGAGGTGATGTGTCGTCCCCCGTGGGGATCTTCATATCGAAATGGCTATTCAACATCTTTGAATTAATCCTTTTTTAATATATATATTTGCTCTGTAATATTTTATTACATGGAGCTCTCTTCCTGTATCATTTTTTAATATTAAAATAAATTTTTAATATTAATTAGGATCGGGTTTTTTGGAATTTACCTTCCTGCTTTTTTCCCTTGGATTGAAGTATCTGAATTAAAATATATATATATATATATATATCTGGGCATGTGTCTTAACCTTGTGGTGGCACATCCCGCCAATCAGTAAAATTCACTGATGAATAGCTTGTTTCTCACCCATCTACCATTTATGATAGTAACTTTATAACATTCGAAAAATCCTTCTCTGGGTCATGCCATTTGATTTCTTGTTTTTTGAATATTCTGATTGAATTAAACTATTTGTAATTTGGGGATTGAAAGACGGGTACTTAAATCTTACTCGTCGAAATAAATTATACTTTATAACCACTTTAGTTGTTGTGCTGAATTTTTCTTTATGTATATCATATTGCTCTGGATAATATCCACTGAGCGCTCTATATGTATCTATCTCTTTAATATTTTATATTCCATTGGTATTTTTGGATAATCCTCTCCATTTACGGATTTGACATCATTACCATATATATATATATATATATATATATATATATATATATATATATATATATATATCACTATACACGTTTCGAAAAACCCTCCGCGTATATATGCGGAAGGAAAAAATGGTTGTAAATAATGAAAGAGCTAAGCACATGAACATCAGCCAAAGAGATTTGGACCGAACCAGTACGTGGCCCAAAGAAAAAAAAACCCGAGACGAGAGCGTACCCGGATCTTCAGGGAAGGTTGGCTCAAGAAGAAGGTTCCCTGAAGATCCGTTTAGGTGAACCTTGGTAGATTTGTTGGCTCACTAGGTTAATTTACTGATATATATATATATATATATATATATATATATATATATATATATATATATATATATATTTTTAATCATTTCACCCCGAGCAAGGCAGAAACGCCACTGATGTGCAGGGGATTACATAAATGTAAAAAGATTAATTAGAAAAGAGTGAGGAGTACAAGCTAGTTAGAAAGGAACAATAGAAAGCTGAGAAAGCAGGTGCAATGACAGATACATGGGCGGAGAGAAAGGGAAGGTTATACAGGGGAGGGGAGAGAGCTAGAGGCCAGTGGTTAGTAGGTGAGTATTAACTTTGCTTTTAAATTTCTGGAGGTCGTAGCCGTCAGGAAAGCAAGAATACGAGAGTGAGTTCCACAGGCGGGAAGTGCGAGAGAGGAAGCTGCAGGAGTAGAATTGTCGTCTGCGTTTGGCTAACCTGACTGTGAATGGGTGGGACCCAGTTGCCAGTCTGGTTGAACGGGTAAACACCTGTTGAGGAGGCATCAGTGACTTAAGCTCATCCGAGCAGAAGCCATGAAAGTATTTATAGAAGAGACAGAGGGAGGCCACATTTCGACGATGGGAAAGTGGCTGCAGACGAGTCGCCAGATCAGTACCTATCACATATATATATATATATATATATATATATATATATATATATATATATATATATATATGTGTGTGTGTGTGTGTGCGTGTGTGTGTGTGTGTGTCCAGCGAGGTTCTATTTTGTTTTTAAGCTGAAACATAAACGAAACATAAACGAAACATAAACAAAGCAATTTCTAAAGGATAAACAGATTTTTTATTTATTCATCCGACGTATTTTTATTGTTTTAATCGTTATTTTTCTAGATATTCGTATATGAGGAGACACTCCGGCTATTTTTTCATTTTATTTTCGCCTACCAGCCTGAACATTCGAGACGCCCCCGGAAGGATTCTAAACTGCGTCCTTCTTCGAAGGAAAACCGTCGTTAGATCCGATTCAGCCATATAAAAAAAGATAGCAAAGAAAACAACCACACCGAAAAAATGGGGGTACAAAATGGTGATGGAGAAGAAAAGAATAAAAGACAGATGAATTGATAGTAAGCGAGTGAGCGAGTGAGTGAGAGAGGAAGTGAGAGAAAGAGAGAGATTTTTTGAGAAATTTTATCGGATTTGAATATTTGGTGGGCGAAGGCTTCGTTACGACGCACTTCTGTTAGTTTATGCACCTACCGTAGTACGATAGTTAACAACTTTGTCTCGTAAGCTAATTCGGAGTATAACCAGTTTAATCTTTACTGGGTGCCCCATGATTATGGCGGATTAAATTTATATGATTAAACACCTATTTTGTGCTCCTACCGTAGAGCGATAATTGACCAGCACGTTTCAGTCCCCATTATTTCAACCTTATGCCAGAGTAAATTAACAGCATCGTTATGGTCTAAAAGCTTGTCTCGTTCATTTCAGTAAGTTAAATATTCATACTGTAACCTTGTGTCAGCTTACCATGAGCTTTTTAATAGCCATAAAGAATGCAGCTGCAGCCTATGTAGCTACAGCCATCCTATTGGTAATAATTTCGCTATCTTTATTGGCTGCAAATATTCATATCACGAAGAGTTATTAAAGTGAAAGAATTACTATCCCGTAACAAGACTGTCATGAAAGTTGCATAAAATCGAGAATACTGATGCATATGCTTAGTTTATCACCCAGGCTAAGCAGTGGTTTTACGTCTGCTGCAGGCCCACCGATGGTTTACTTGGCCTATCGAAAAAAGGCAAGTTTTGTAACAGTCGCTGCAGAAGGCGTTTATATTTCTTGAGGAAGATCCAAATTTATTGTTCTACATATCTGAATAGGAATTATCATTTCTTAATTGCATATTAGCCTTCGGCTCGGTTGTGTCTCTGTCCGAGGACGCAACCGAGAAAAATAAAATACTGAGAGTTGCTCAGATGCCTGAGACTGTACTCCTCCATTGCACTAGAGGGGTGGTGAATCGATAATCGAAACCGAAGTCAGCGCAACCGATGCTTGCAGAGACTTGGCAATTTTTGACCCTGGCACGAGCGTACGCACTCTGGTTCCCCACTATAAACAAGACCTTGTATCACACCATATGGGAGCCGAGGTAATTATCCTTCAGTCAGTCAGTCAGTTAAGTGCTATACGTGATACAAGCTTGGAAGATCATGTCTCTTTTGAGACATGACTGACTGAAGATTATCCCGCAGTAGGTTGCCATTACTTTCTGCGGTAGACTGGTTGCCAGCAAAGGCTATAGAACCCAATATGTCCTGTTATTAAACCCATAACTGGAGGGAAGAGACGGATTAATACCTTTCCCAAGGGTATTTTCGCCTAAGTGAAATTCAACTAGAATTCGAACTCGGCTCGTCAATTTCTTGTTCCCAGCCGATATCCATTGCACCACAACGCACATCCTTACTGTTGTAGTATTTTAGTTTGCTTCAGATAGGGAGATTTCCTTGTTGACTTTATGTCTCTATTTTGTAACCTCCGCTGACCAGTGATGTTAGTTGATTTCATAACAAATCCAGGTCTTTTTTTAAGGAGTTCTTATATTTTTTATGCGCACTATACTACACCCGCCGATTAACAACCAGTTCGTTGACAAGAAGTTTTTTTTATCTTCGACACATGACTTGCTTCGCGCGAATATATCTTTTGCAGCATAGTTAAGACGTGTGCGGCCCTTAAAAAATGTCGGCGTGTGAAATGATGTCACTCCAGTGCATGCTTATAAATGTAGCAACGATGAAAGAAGTATATAAAGAGCAGAAGATTGCAATGGTAAATGGCTCAGGTTTCGGCACCGCAAAGGGTGGGTAAGACAGCGTAACCAGTTTTTACCTTTGTGACGTTTTTGTAACTATCTTGAGGTTTCAGGTTGATAGAAGAATAACCTCTTCTTCGAACTGATTTCAAATGTTCTGTAATTCTCTAGAATTTCTAAAAGCAGGACGTTAATGATATAAATGACCGTCTCTGATTTGCAAACAGAATATATCAAAATATGTTCATCAAATATGTTCATTTTTTTTAATCATTTCACTCCAAGCGAGGCGGGACTGCCACTAGTGCGCAGGGGTGTTACAGTGAGAGAAAAGACTGGGTACAGTGGGTATTGAAGAAAGATGAACGGGATTAAAGAAGATAGAATACAAATGACGTTGCATTAAAATTTTTGGAGATTGTAGCTATCAGGGAAGCAAGTAAACGAAAGGGAGTTCTACAGGCAGAAAGTGCGAGAAAAGAAACTGTTTGAGTAGAAGCTGAAGTTTAATTGAACTATTTCAACTTTAAATCTTTTTTTGTTATTAAATATCCCACATTGCGATAATTGAAGATCTGCTAAGAACAGTGAAATGTAAGAACCTGGATGCAAATTTACTGTGCATGATCTCGCGATTAAAGTATTTTCTACACATTGTCGTCTTAGTACATTGCTTTCTTATTCAATTAGAGTAACTTTTTTAAAATCCAAATTATGGCCTCTCTTTTTTTTATTAATCATTTTACTCCAAGCAAAGCGGGACCGTCACTAGTGCGCTGAGGGTTACCGTGAGAGAAAAGACTGGGTACGGAGTGCATTAAAGAAATGATATAACGTTGAATACACCGGTTCTCGTAGGATTATCGAAGTACTGGTCAGTACTTAGATGGGTGACCGCTTGGGAAATCCAGGCGCTGTAAGCGTTCAGTGACGGATGTGTGTTGTGATGCAGTGGATGTCGGCTTGGAAAGAGAAATCGGTGAGCCGAGTTTGAATTCCAGTTGAGTACCCTGCATTCACTTAAGCACTGGTACCCTTGGGAAAGGTATTAATCCATCACTTCCCTCCAGTTATGGGTTAAATAACGGGATGGAGCCTGGAGGCAACCCATCCAGTGTTGGTGTCACAATAAAAACACCCTTGGTAGCCCTGGCGAAGCATTAAGTATTCAGCTATTTGACAAGATTATGAATTTCGCTATAAACTGCGCCAGGGTTCCAAATGCACAGGGAATACTGTAGGGGTGTAGTGAGTTCTATCTCGGCCGATGCAGCAGGACGACAACGAAAGAAATGATAAAGATTAACGGGATTCAAGAAGATAGAAGATGGAAATTGACATTGCATTTGAATTTTTGGAGAGTGTAGCTATCAGGGAAGCAAGTGAACGGAGAGGGAGTTTCACGGGTTTATTCTTTTTTTTACTAACATTGCTTTGTATATAAATGTTTATGTAACAGAACACATTCCCATATTCAGATGCTGCGCAGTTATTTTCCCAAAGTAATCTGAATTTATCACGCACACATACATCAAATTCATAGGGGCACTTCGCCGAGGAAGCTTGTTTTGCTGGGATTGTTGCAACTGAGAAGTGAGTTTGATCCTCACTGGCTGTCTTATACATTCGGTTTTGTGTCAGATCTTAGCTGCGATTAGAAAATCACCATACACACAGGTTATAGGTTGGTTTAATCTGGTGCAAAAAAAAAAAAAAAAAAAATAGAAGGACAGCTAGGGTGCATAGAACTCCTTTAAAATAACTTATGTCATGCAAGTACATAAATGTTTTAACTATCATAAATGTTTTAACTATCATCTTCAGACAAGCATTGGATCAAAAATTAAAAGTGGCTTCAAGCGAATGTATCATTTAGGTCTCAAAAAAAAAAAAAAAAGATAGAAAAAAAAAGACAACGCATCCTATCACAAAGAATTTACCGAATAACAAAACCCACAATTTGAAAACTTCCAACAGCAATAACAACATGTTGTAGAGCAGCTGGCACCCCCCTAGTGATCTCAAAATGGTCTGTGAACCGAAATATTTATACAAATAAAGAGTAATAGCAGTCAGAGATTTTGGAGTGTCATCGACATTCTGAGGGGATCGACTGCGTGCGTCAGTCGTTCTCTTTGTCAGACTCTCTGCCCTCGAGCGGAGAGGAACCCAGACGAGGCTCCACCGAAAGGTAGAGTCTCGTCTAGGGACAAGAAGACATGAATTTTTGCCCGAGCTTACGAGCTCAGTCTTCTCTTGGGTTACGTCTACCTCGGACATCTGCCCATGCGGAGAGGTGGTTGATACCTTAGAAGTGTCATTGACATTCTGAGGGAATCGAATGCGTGAGTCAGTCGTTCACTTTGTCGAACTCTCTGCCTTCCGGCGGAGAGAAACACAGACCAAGTTTCGCCGAATGGTAGATTCTCGTCTGAGGAAGGGCAGACAAAAATTTTGTCCGAGCTTACGGTCTCGGTGTTCCCACTAAAATGGCCTTGTGCCGCATCTAACTCGGGCTTCTGCCTACGTGGGGAGGTCGTAAATAATTAGGAGTGTCATTGACGGTTATCGGACTGTGCTTTCTGTAACTTTAACAACTTAACATCTCCTCTCTTCTACTTATTATTGTTTTGTCTTGAGTTTGTCTTATTTGTACTTAATATCCATTAGCACGGATATTGTGCTGTAGATACTTCAGCAGACAGCATCTGGTATCGCCCTGCCACCTCGGTGATACAATACAACAAACAATTGGTAGCACATGTAGCTAGAAGGGAAGGATGATATAATCAAGGCGTTAACTTTCCACACGACATTAAATTATAGGTTTGGGAGGAAAGTCCCATCCATAATAAAAAGAGTAATAACAGATAGAGGACTTAAAAGTTTAATTTCTTGAAAAACTTTTTTTAAGAAAAAAATTGACAGATTTTAACCAACAACAAACTATTTGGTCAATGAATTGCGAATGATCCTTGTATGGAAAGGTCCAATTTTACCATTATGTCTACAATAGTGCACCGAAAAAGTTTTTTCTATAGAGAATTCATTGTAAGTTGTTTTATTATGTATATAGCTGTTCACTTTCCGCACTAACTTAAACAAAAGGTTTGGATGGAAACAACCGTCAGTAATAGAAAGAGCGCTAACATTTAACCTTCTCCTTCGTAGTTTTATTAAGAAGCCGTGAGGAGAATGGATAATGAACTCGCTCCCATATTTTGCTTTCCTAACGGCTAAAACCTCCAGAAATTTAAATGCAATGTCAATACTCATCTACTAACCACTGGACTCTAGCTCTCTCCCCACACCCGTATATCCTTCCCTTTCTCTCCACCTATGTATCTGTCATCGCACCTGCATTCTCAGCTTTCTATTGCTCCTTTCTAACTAGTTTGTACTCCTCACTCTTTTCTAATTAATCTTTTTACAGTTATGTAGCCCCCCCCCCCCGCACATCAGTGGCATTTCTGCCTTGCTCGGGGTGAAATGATTAAAAAAAATAAATAAAAGAATAGGTTTCAAGAAAGCTCTACCCCAATATTACTCAGAGTGAGACTGAGGAAACATTAGTGAGTAGTAGTGAGGAAAAAAGACATTAGAAGAACTGATTTCAGGAAATTAAACCCCGATATTACTGAGTGTGAGAATGAGGTAACATTAGTGAGTAGCATTGAGGAGAAAAGACAATAGAAGAACTGATTTCAGGAAATTAAACCCCGATATTACTGAGAGTGAAAGAGAATAAGAAGACTTTTGTTAGGGGAAGTGAGAAGAAAGGGCATTAAAAGAACAGATTTCAGAAAACCGGATCCCGATATCATGCGTCCGTTGCTAGGGTGTCTTACTATTAGGCACGATGCAGCAAGCAGAAATCTACCAACCCGACACCCTCAGTATGAAGATACGTAGCCTTCATCCTGTGATATCCCAAAATAGGTCATTTTTATTAAGGCCGCAGAAGAAGGAACCGGAAAGCCCATTCTGAACTAGAAACAAAGTTTAAACCTCTTCTCCTGTTGAAAAGATGAGGCTGGAGAGGCACATGACTCAGGCGATAAGCAACGTGTAAATTTAGCGAAGAATTACATGAAAACTGATTTCTCAACAGAAACGTTTAACAACGACATTGAATTGACATGTTTATTGGGCTAAAAAATAGAAACGGTCAGCTATAACAATTGCGAAGACAATGGTATTAAGGAAGGTTGGGTTTAGTAAAATTAAATGTTCCTTCGATGTTGTAGATGGTATTAAGAAAATGCAAAAACTCTTTTAGACGTTCTTGGATATGACGACTTTTGAGTGGTATGAGTTCCAATCAAGAATCTTTAAGTTAGAGAATATACACTCTTGAGCAATTTAATTGAAACAAAACGAAAAATGTCTTCCTAGGATCTTTTACACTTTCCCTGATCAGGTATGCGTCGTCTCTTAGTGTTGGTTTTCTCTTCCGACCAAATTCTTTTTTACGTTTTGAACTGATGGATGCAGTTTGATTCACGCTTTGATGAGACGACTGACAGTTGAAAGACTAACACCAACAATATCCGCGATCTCTGTAAGGCTTGTCAGTGTGTTCGTGCAGCGTTACAATTTTCGAACGCTGGCCATAGAACAACTAATCGACAGTCCAGATAATAGTGTCTGGGCATGATAAAAATTACAAATGAAGCAATATTTTTTAAGGGTAAACAAATTTTCTCATACACCCTGAAAATAGATTCATATTGCTGCACATCACTGCAAATGACCTAATCTCAGGAAAAAAAAAGTGGATCTAAAACTGACCGTATGTCGAAAGAAAGGAACCCAAAGCAGTTGTTTCAATTAATTTGCACAAGGGTGTCAAATCGATTCATATTACTGCAAATGACCTAATCCGAGGAAAAAATAGAAATCGAGTATAACCTGTAACTCCAGTGGGTCTAAAAAATGACCGTATGTCGAAAGAAAGGAACCCAAAGCAGTTGTTTCAATTAATTTGCACAATGTTGTCAAATAGATTCATATTACTGCAAATGACCTAATCCGAGAAAAAAAAATAGAAATCGAGTATAACCTGTAACTCCAGTGGGTCTAAAAAATGACCGTATGTCGAAAGAAAGGAACCCAAAGCAGTTGTTTCAATTAATTTGCACAATGTTGTCAAATAGATTCATATTACTGCAAATGACCTAATCCGAGAAAAAAAAATAGAAATCGCGTATAACCTGTAACTCCAGTGGGTCTAAAAAATGACCGTATGTCGAAAGAAAGGAACCTAAAGCAGTTGTTTCAATTAATATGCACAAAGGTGCATCTATTCAAGAGAATGTTCCTTCACATTCTGTTAAGTTAGATATTATTAAATTAAAAAAAAGTGGCCAAATTAATAAAACAGTTCCCCTGGTCACGCAAATATTAATAATAAAAACCCTTGCATTTTCAGTGGTCATGATTAAGGTAACTGTAACTGAGAATATAAAGATATTATATTGATAATTATTATTTTGCTTAAGAGCTTTAATAAAATAGATACGTTGCAAACAAAGTTATATAGATTGTCAATGGTAAAGAACTAAAAAGATTCTCTGTTAAGTGCGATGCCTGATACAGGCTTGGGCGATCATGTCTCGAAAGAATATTTTCCCTCAGTAAGTTGCCATTACTTTCTGCGGTGCGATGTTGCCAACCAATGTTACAGAACTCAACTTGAGAAGAGATGGATTCATACCTTTCCCAAAAGTATTTGTGCGTAAATGAATGCAACAAATTCAACTCGAATTCGAACTCGGCTCTCCGATTTCTCGTTCCGAGCCGATATTCATTGCACCATAACACAAAGAGATTATATGGATAAAAACAAATAGCCTCAAGTGAGGCGATATTGGCACGAAGACGCAAAGTGTTATTGACAGTGAAAGCGAATCGAAAAACTTTAGAGAGAACTGTGAAAACCACTCCTAAACAGGAAACAAGGAAAAACTTTTACTCCTGTTCAAAAGACTGGCGAGGAGTTTGAACAGGGCGACTGCCGAATCCATCTACTCCTATTGAAGATAAATGAAATCTCCGAATTCAGGGGATGACGTTTGAAAGACAGATAAAAAAGTAGACATTATAAGGAACTGGAAAGCCAATCTTAAACTGTAAATAAGTGATAAACGACTACTTCAGATCAGGTCGGAGTGTGAACTGGTCGACAGTCGAACCTGTTTATTTATATTTAGGAGAAAAAAGTCAATAAATAGTAAATAAAATGTCAGGGTTTTAGGCGGAAACGTTAGAAGTATGGAGTTTAAGTAGGATTTAGTGTAATATATAACCTTGAGCGGCAGAAATATGATTGACAAAATATATTCCGGCTGTGGATGATAGCGACACGGTGTAACAACAAAGGCTTGAAAGGCGATAGCCGATAAAGATGTGATTGACATCAAAGGCAGAAAACACAGGCGGCAACCAACTTGAAAGGCGATAGCCGGCGAAGATGATTGACAGATGTATCTGGGCGTAGATGACTTCAATTAAGCGACGATCGAAAAAAACAAAAAATTGCGTAGGAATGTTGGGGTTATATCAGTCTGGGGTTTCTGGCAGAAGAAGAAGAAGAAGAAGAAGAAGAAGAAGAAGAAGAAGAAGAAGAAGAAGAAGAAGAAGAGAGGGGAGAGATAAATTCAGTTTTCAGGTAGAGACGTTGCATATAAGAAAAAACAGATAAAACAAGAGAGAGAGAGAGAGAGAGAGAGAGAGAGAGAAACTCTTGCTGGTTAACGATTCCCTGACAACTCCTGCGTGTGTGTGATCTTTCCGGCTGCCCTCCTAATCCACCGATGAAAAATATAAGTTTACATTTTTATATATACGTGTTCTTATTCGTCGTTGTTTGTCAAGACGATCGTTGTTTGCCTAGAAAACCAGGTGTAATATACAACATTAGAACGAAACCCAATCCTAAACAGGAAACAAAAGATAAATGTTTAATCCTGCTCAAAAGACCAGACAGGAATATGAATCGGTCGATAGGCGAACCTAGCTTGTCATCTTGAGGAAGAAAAAAGTAAATAAATGTTGAGTAAAATTTCAGGGTTTGAGGCAAAAACGTTAAAAGTATGGAGTTTAAGTAGATTTTAGAAGGAATCGAAAACCCAATCCTAAACAGGAAACAAGGGATAAACCCCGACTCCTGTTCAAAAGAACTAGCAGATGTGTTAATAGGGCGATAGGTGAACATTTTATTCCTATTGAGGAGGAAAAAAGTAAATAAATGATGAGTAAAATTTCAGGGTTTTAAGTAGAAACGTTAGAAGTATGGAGTTGAAGTAGATTTTAGAAGGAACCGGAAACCCTATCTTAAACAGGAAATAAGGGATAAACCACTACTCCTGTTCAAAAGAGCTAGATGTGTTAACAGGACAATAGGTGAACATATCTATTCCTATTGAGGAGGAAAAAGTAAATAAATAGTAAGTATGAGTTCAGTGTTCAGGTAGAGACGTTGCACATAACAAAAAAAAAATGGATTAAATAAAACCAGATAAAATTAGGAGTAATAGTGCGATTCCAGGTGTGGAATTAATTATAAAGATTTGAAGACTTGATAAATTCGACACTCACTGAACGTACGGAAGACCAAGAAATAAGGAAAGTACAAGCAAGTTATCAAACGAACATGTTTAAATAAATGGCAGAACTAAGTAGATTGATTCGTTTTCCACTGTTTATCAACCCTTTTCTGGTTATTTAAAGCCAGAAAATAATTCTAGATTGTTAGAATTTTTGTGAAGGGAGGAGATAATAACCTATTAGTGATACAACATTTTACTAATTAACCCATAGCTGGGGAGAGAAAAGGTAAATTAATACCTTTTTCAAGATTATTTGCGCCTAAATGACTATAACGAACGCAATGGGGATTAGAACTAGGCTATCCGAATAGCAATTACGAGCCTTCACCAATTACACCACGCGCACATCCAAGTGTACAGCAGCTGGTATTCTCATGCAACCACTCATGTAAGGACTGGCCAGGTTCGACTTTGCTTAACTTCGGTGATCGTACGGGAACCGTTGTTTCAACGTGACGAGAACGTAAGCACATTACATCACTCACACATCCAAGATTACAGAATCTGGTATTTCTAAACGGTCACCCATCTAGATACTAGCTAGGCCCAACGTTGCTTAACTTCAGTGATCGTTTTAACTTTCGTAATTGTACAGGAACCTTTGTTTCAACGTGACGTGGTTATAAGCCCATTATACCACCCGCATATCGAAGATTAGAGAACCTGTTATTTCTAAGCGGTCATTCATCTAGGTACTGGCCAAGCTCGACGTTGCTTAAATTTGGTGATTGTCTTAACTTCGGTGATTGTACAGGAAATGTCGTTTCTATGTGCCGTAGCCGTAAGCCCATTATATCACCCGCGCATCCAAGATTACTGCATCTGGTATTTCCAAACGGTGACCTGTCTAGATGCTGACAAGACTTGATGTTGCTTAACTTCAGTAATCGTACATAAATCAGTGTTTCGAGTTGGCGGTAAGAGAATGGGTGATATAATATCTGAAAGAAAAGACAAACATTGATAAGAGTTAAAACTGATGGGAAGTTGTAGAGAAACGGCCAAATATGAGGACAGGGAACTTCCCGCAAAAAAAGAAGATCCACTCCGAATACTTCAATGAAATTTGTTTCGAAGAATCAGCATATAATGAATAAGAATCAAACAGTAGTTGGTTGTCTGTTTCTGAAAGTTTTTCAATTATTCTTTCTATCTTTCATACCATCAGAAACAGTCTGAAAAAGAAATCTCATAATGTTATGATCAAAGAATGAGATTTGTAATATTTCGCTTTCGGGCTTATGTTCTTTTATCTTGTTTTTTTTTTCTGCGCAGTTCTAAGACGCCAATACACATTTTATATATTCGTGAAGGAAGACAACAAGACCAGATATTTGGATAGATTTTAGATTTTAGAAGAAAACTGTGGTAATCTATTTGAGTAGACATAGAAAAAAATTCAGTTAAAGTGATTCTGGTTGACTGATTAATATAATGTTAATATATATATATATATATATATATATATATATATATTACGGAAATTAACGAATTTAACGAAACTTGGTTATAAACAACCGAGAATCTGAAATGAATTGTTTGAACATTATTTTTATCGATAGTCGTTTTTAAACTAATTTAATTAAAAACAGAATATCTACTTAAATACGAGTATCGAGAAAAATAATGTTCAAACAATTCATTTCATATATATATATATATATATATATATATATATATATATATATTGTGCAAATTAATTTAAACAACTGCGTTAGGTTCCTTTCTTTTATCATAAGGTCAATTTTAGACCCGCTGGAGTAGCAGGGTGTAATCGATTTCTATTTTTTCCTCCGATTATGTCATTTGCTGTGGTGTAGAGTAATCTATATATATAAAAGGCAATCTGTGAGTTTGTATGTGACTGTTTCTTATGCACGCCTACAATTTTTAAGCTACGTCATTCAAACTTTCTAGGGACACACATCTACAGGGAAGCCAGGTCGACACATACTTTTTGAACTTTTTGTTCAGCAAATTTACCCTTTCGCACTTTTTTGGCCAATGGAGCCGATTGTTTACATTTTCTTCGTAAAACATCTAAGATGGTTACTAAATTACGTAACAGAAATCAAATCATACGTGTCAAACGCGACTAAAATATTTTTTCATTTAAAAAAAAAAGAGGTTTTATATTTAATTTTTATTCTACTTTTCTCATTGGCATCTTCTACTACTAAAGACTTCTGAGTTGTACGGGCAACGCTGGGATACGATGCTAGTATAAATCTATTTTCGGTGTACATGATAAAATTTCTTTGACCTTGAAAAATACTGCGTCATCCATGATTGCATAAGATTTTTATCACGTCCAGACACTATTGTTCCGACTGTCGATTAGTTGTCTAACGGTCACTGTCTGCGATGGACGTTATTCCAAGAAAGAGTACAAAAATTGTAACGCTCCACGAATACACTGGCAAGTCTTATAGAGAGATTGCGGTTATTGTTGGTGTCAGACTTTCAACTGTCAGTCGCGTTTTCAAGGCGAAGAAACAAACTGGATCCATCAGTCCAAAGCGTAAAGGAAAATACGGTCAAAAGAGAAAAACAACGCAAAGAGACATCGGGTAGGTAATCGGGGAAAGCGTAAAAGAATAGCATTATTCGTTTTGTTTCAATTAATTTGCGTAAGGATGTGTATTGCTGACACATATGGTTCGGTGCCCCTGCTATTTATCTTGAGCTTCTTCGTAAGATCCAAAGAAGAATCGGCAATATCATTGGTCCTGATCTGGCAGCTCGGTTTCAGTCACCCACCAACCACCGTAAGGTTGCCAATTTGTGTTTTTTTTTATAAATACTTTCATTGTAATTGTCTGGATAAGCTCTTCGCTACGATACTTAGACTTTATGAGTTTTAGCGCAGTATTAGACTGGCATCAAGATCTCATAAATTTACAGTTAAATTAGATAGATGTAACTGTAAGTTCTATGTTAACAGTTTTTTTCCTCGTGCGTCTCGCTTGTGGAAATCCATTTCGGCTCCATGCTTTCCCGCCAACTTCAAACTTCAAAAATTTAAATGCAATGTCAGTCGCTATGTATTGTCCTCCTGATTGCACTTTTCACTTTCTGCTTATTATTAATGTTCCTGTTTCTAATTTTTTCCTACCCTGTAAACCCCTTGCGTCTTAGTGGCTTTACCGCCTTGCCTGGGGTGATACCAACTTTTAAAAAATCTTTTTATCTATACAGCTCTGTTCATATCTATCTATCTATCTATCTATCTATCTATCTATCTATCTATCTATCTATCTATCTATCTATCTATTTTGTTCTGTTCCTATCTATCTATCTTTCTATCTATAATAATAATAATAATAATAATAATAATGGAATGGATAAGCAATTTTGTTCTTGTTCATGTTCTTAGCGTGTACAATAGAAAATAAAACGAACAACAAAATTTGGACACTTGCCAATAAAATCACCAAAAAATTCTAAGAAAAAGCAGGCAACGTCTGCAGAACTATTTATGATGGGGCAAACGTGTTGTATTAACGTAAAACCATGACAACACTTTAACTTAAAAAAAAAAAAAAAAGAAAGAAAGAAATCCAAAAGGTCTTTTATATTTATTTCTGCACATTTGCACACACACCGAATATAAATTTCATTTAAATTTTATTTTTGGGTATTAAAATTTAAAAAAAAATCTGGTTATGAATTAAAGATTATCGTATTCACATATATAAAATAGGAAGTTTGAAACCTTGTACTGTATAATTCTAGCGAAACCGGGCCGACATAATCTCCTTTTAGGTTGTTCGTATGAGTAAAAATACTAAGTTCATTTAGTTTATTGTTATGTTTTTACACGCACGCACATATATATATATATAACGCATATATATATAGATATATATATATATATATGGAGATAGATAAGTAGATAGATAGTTATGAGCAGAACTAGATAGATAGATAGATAGATAGATAGATAGATAGATAGATAGATAGATATGAACAGAGCTGGATAGATAGATAGATAGATAGATAGATAGATAGATAGATAGATAGATATTAACAAACTTACACAGATAGATAGCTATATAAATATTAACAAACTTAGATAGATAGATAGATAGATAGATAGATAGATAGATAGATAGATAGATAGATAGATAGATGAAAGCAGGCAGGTGGGAAGACAAACAGATAGAATGTCATTTTGTGAAACACGAAAGCGAAAATATTAGTAGATTCTAAAAGAAACATGCGCAGTCGTATCCATAGGATTATCAGCAGTAGTGTTCGCCTGTGACACAGTGTTGATAGAAGACACAGAAAGAAAATCCTAGAGAAAGTAATGAAGAAATTATAAAAATCAATTTTAGGAAGACAGAATGTATGGTTGTTAGCAAAAAGGTATAGTCCAACATGAAAATTACACATTGAAGAGGTTTCTGGACAAGACTGTAATCTGCATTCGGCAAGGCCTCTTAATTGCTGTTGTTCTAAGGTCCACTCTGACCCGGAGTGGTAGCACCTGTTAGGCTCCCAGCTATGGGCAAATAGTTTATCCCCAAACTGATGTCAAAACACTATGAAAGTATAAAAGTAGACTTTTATAGAAATTTATAAGTAAAAGTAGACTTTTATAGAAATATATGCATTTTTGAAAGAAAATATATTAACAATAACACATTTTTGAAGAAAAAAATTATTGCCATAATACATTTTTGAATGGAAAAAAATTATTGCCAGCAATACATTTTTGAATACAAAACTATAAGACATATTCAGTTTTCCAAAATAAAAATAAAAAAATAAATTTTTCATCAAAATCTGACTAAATCAACATTCTCACTATTACCAAACATTAAAAAAAAAGAAAAAGAAAAAAACAAACAAAAAAGAAAAAAACAAAAAAAAAAACAAAAAAACAAAAAAAAAAACAAAAACAAAAGCAAACCTTAAAACCTCACTTTTTTGGCATTAAATAACCTCACCTTTTTGGCATTAAATAACCTCACCTTTTTGGCATTAAATAACCCACAGAGGTTGATATGCCGTTAAACAAAACTCCAAACTCAAACACATTGAAGACGCCAAATTTAAACAAGTGAAAACATTGAAGTAAGTAAGATTTAAACAAAAAAAAAAAAAAAAAAAAAAAAATAAAGAAACAAAACAAACAATGACACCAAAACCCGACGACACATTGGGATAGGGATATTTCTCATATTAAATAAAGTATTAAAATACAGGAGAATTTCGTTAAAAGCAAAGAAAAAAGTACTGAACGGTTATGTAATATTGGACCTCCTATATGGCAGTAAATGCTGTACAATCTTCTCACGGACGAAGAAGAAACTTAAGGTAACAGAGATGCGGTTCTACAGAAGGATGTAGAGAATACAATGGATTGAGCATATGTGTAACGATAAAGTTCTGGAGAAAATGGGAACGAAAAGAGCACTTATACGCAGCAACAGAAAGAGACAGTTGAAATCCCCAGTGGCCATAATAAGGAAGGAGGGCTTAGGGAATATGACACCGACAAGACATATTGAAGACAAGAGAAACAGAGGAAAGCATCGCATGACCTACCTAACGAGTTTATGTAAATGGTTGACAGAACAATGATTAGGAGAGATAGCAAAAAGACTAACTTTATTAAGAGCTACAAAGGACAGGAAATTGTAGAGAGCCATGATGAGCCATGTCTTGAAGGGAACAAAGAAGAAAAATAATTGAAAACATGAATAGGTTATGGCTTTTTTATTTGAATTTATTTATTTGTCGATTTCACTCCAATCAAGGTAGTAAAGCCACTAAGATACAAGGAATACCGGGTGAGGGAGAATTACGTTTGGTTTGGTTTATTTTATTTTTCGGTATATCAACACCTCAGTGGGTTATTTAATATCAAAGAGTTTTTTTTAGGATAGGTCCGTATGAATAGAATATATATTCTTTATAAGAAAACAGTTTGTAAATAAGGTTTCAGTGGTGTATTTTCATAATGAGGGTTTTTGTCGAGAGTCAGCCGTATTGCTGGTAATATTTTTTTCAAAAATGTACTGCTGGTATTTCTATGATAAAAATTTATTTTTATGCTTTCATAGTGTTTTGACACCAGTTTGTGGATTTACTATTTACCTATAGCTGGGACCCCAACAGATGCTACCACCCCGGATTAATGTCTTGAAGGGAAACTGCACAAAGAAGAAGAAGAAGAAGAAGAAGAAGAAGAAGAAGAAGAAGAAGAAGAATCAATGTATTTTCAAAATACAACCTTAGGTTCTGCAAGGTGGGAGAGGAAAGAAGCGATTAACCTACCTAACGAACGTGGGTAAATATTTGCAGAACCAGAAAAGGGATTAAGAGAGATAGTGAAAAGACAAAATTCACTAAGAGCTCCAAGGTAAAGGAAATCGTGGTGAGTCATGTTCACTCTCATACTGAAGAGAAAGAGCACATAAAAGAAGATATTCGAAAGTGCATTGGGATAGCAAAAAATGGCTTCTAAGAGCTAAGTAAAGTATTATGAAACTGAAAACTTTCGTTAGTAACAAAGAGAAAGAGTGCTAACTCCGATGCAATATCAGTGTTCCCGTATGTCAACGGATGATGGATACTTTCCTCACAGACGAAGAGGAGGCTGAAGAGATGTGGTTCTACAAAAAGATGCTTAAAATATCACTGACAGAGCAACAAGATTGATTTAAAGAAAATATAAACAAAAAGTACACTTAAAACCAGAAGGATCCAATTGAAATTACGAAGAAACATAACACGGAAAGAAAGCTCGGAGAATTTGACACTCACAGGGTATATTAAAGGTAAGAGGAGAAAAGAGAAACTGCTAGTAACCGACCTAAGGAGTCTTTGTTTTCAGTGATGGATGGCAGAATAGAGACTATGTGACACAGTAAAAAAAAAAAAAAAAAAAGAACTAAGATAACTTAGAAAGAATAAGAAAATGTGGAGAGCCATGATCTGTCATGTTCAGGAAGTACACGTCACAGTGTTACCAGTAACATTGAGAGTAATAATACAGACTATATCCTCACAAATGAATTAACTGATTGATTAGTTTTGTACTATTTATCAACATTTGAAGGTTATTTAAAGCCACAAAATATTTTTAGAGTGTAATTTTTTTTTGTTTGGTGGGGGAAGATAATAATAGTTTAGTGATACGTCTTACCAATTAACACATAGCTGGCGGAAGAAAAAGTGGATTCATACCTATGCCGGGGTATTTGCACGTGAAAAAATATAAGAAACCAAACAGGAGTTAGAACTCGGCTCTAAGATTAAAAATTCCAAGCCATCATTCATTACACCAACCGCACATCCAACGTTACAGCAGCTGGTATTCCTAAGCAGTCACCCCTTTAGGTGCTGACCTGGCTCAATTTTGTTTAACCTCGGTGATCGTTCGGGAAACGTGATATATATATATATATATACGTACACGCCTACCATATACATATATAAACGGCTGTTATATATATACGTACACGCCTATCATATATATATATAAATGGCTGTTATATATATATATATATATATATATATATATATATATATATATACGTACACGACTATCATATACATATATAAACGGCTGTTATGTATATATATATATATATACGTACACGCCTATCGTATACATATATAAACGGCTGTTATATATATATATATACGTACACGCCTATCATATACATATATAAACGGCTGTTACGTATATATATATATATATATATATATATATATATATATACACGCACACGCATATCATATACATATATCATATACATTTATAATCATATACATTTATATCATATACATTTATAAACGGCTGTTATATATATATATATATATATATATACGTACACGCCTATCCTATTATATGCATATATAGACAGCTGTTATATATATATATATATATATATATGATAATATATATATATATATATATATATATATATATATATATATACGTACACGCCTATCATATACATATATAAACGCCTGTTATATATATATATACGTATACGCCTATCATATACATATATAAACGGCTGTTATATCGTTTATATATGTATATGATAGGCGGTACGTATATATATATATATATATATATATATATATATATATATACGTACACGCCTATCATATACATATATAAACGGCTGTTATATATATATATATACATATATACGTACACGCCTATCCTATACATATATAAACGACTGTTATATATATATATATATATATATATATGAAAACAATATATATATATATATATATATATATATATATGTATATATACGTACACGCATATCTTATACATATATAAACGGCTGTTATATGTATATATATATATATATATATATATATATATATATAGAAATAATATATATATATATATATATATATTTATGAAAAACAAATAAAAGCAAAGGGAACGGAGAAGAGCAGCGAGTAACATGCCTGATGTGTTTGTGTAAATGGCAGAACGCAGTCTGGGAGGTATAGTTAAACGCATGGTGAAAAAAGAACGGTTAGAGAATTTGACACTCACAGGACATATTGAAGGCAAGCGGAACAAAGTGAAATTCTGAATTGCCTACCTAACGAACAAGGGTAAATGGATGTATGTGCTGAGATGTAGAGGGATGGTAAAACATATAATGAAGATAGAGGTGTTAGAGAAATTGTCAGCCGAAGGACATATTGAAGAGAAGAGGGACAGGGAAACTACGGGTAACCGATCTAACGGGTGTGTGTAGAAAAGGGGAAGAGGCATGATAGTGAAAAGAACTACAAATACTCGGAAGTTGTGAAGAGCCATAATCGGCAAAGAAAAAAAAATGACACCCGTCGGCAAAGAAAAATGTGTTCAAAACATAAGAATGAAAATAAATCTTTCTGTTATGGTGTCCTTCTCTGAGGAATGGACTCTTTCTCTTACTATATATAATTACCTGTGTGATTTCCGGGAGGCAGTTGACTGCAGTTAAGCAAGGCAGTTAATGGCAGTCAAGTACGGCAGCTAGTATGCAGTTAAAAACAGCTAATATTCATGCAATAAGCAGCGTAACTGTACCGTTCGGACTATTTACTTAATTACTAGCAATTACGTTGTATATATGTTCTTGGTATGCTAATTCACTTCCGACAAAACTGGTCATTGCAACAATTTGGCGACGAAGATTTGCGTTAAGATTTGACACAACAAATTATTGTACTTTTGTTTGGGTGAATTTGACACAACAAGTTATTCTACTTTTGTTTGGGTGAATTTGACCGCGACTAATGCATTATCAACGTGTCATGCATCCTGATTTTTTACTCAGAAATTGCTTTCATACTTTTCATACACTAACTGTCCACACCTACCTGTGACCGGGCATGGAATTGTAGACTTCGCATACTTGAGTTTGAGGTGTTAACCCATGACTCATCGCGCATTATACGAAAAGACTTGGATGGAGAGGAAACGAAATTTACTTACCTGCAAAAAATAAGAAAAAAAGTAATTAGTTAAAACAAATATTTAATCATCATGCTCGCTTAAAAGGAAAGAAACAGAAATATAAAAAGATATCTTTATGCATTTTCATAAATCTTACCAAATAAGAAAATAACAGAAATAATTTTCAAAAGATATCCTGGTCTGTTCGGAAAACTTCTAACACACTGTACATTTTAAATTACACGGAAAAAATGCGCGCATGAAAAGTAATATTCTTAAGATAAAACTAAATCTGGAAAAGAACAGGACAAGTTATTAAAACTGGAAAAGTAAAGAACAAGATATTCTAGTGAAGTAAAAAATAAGAAGTTTTTTACTTAAAATATTACAGCTAAAAATAATTCAGTCAGTTAAGTGCTATATATAAATTTGGTTGAGAACTGAATTAGTGGTGAAGCTTGAAAGCTGCCTAGATTCACTCAGTGCCGTGGTTGAATGATACGGATGACTAAATAAGCAATGCAATGCAATGATACACGCTTTGGGCGATCATGTCTCGAATTAGGCATGACCGACTGGGCAGAAGATTATCCCGCAGTAGGTTGCTTTCTGCGGTAGACTCGTTGCCGACCCAATCTGTCTTGCTATTTAACCCATAACTGGAAGGAAGTGACGGATTAATACCTTTCCCAAGGGTATTTGCGTGTGAGTGAATACAAAGAATTCAAATGGAATTCGAACTCGGCTCCCCAATTTGTCGTTCCGAGTCGATATCCACTATTCCACAACGCACATCCCTATAAAAATAATTTAAATATTATTTTTAGCTGTAATATTTTAAGAAATTTCATTTTTTTACTTCACTAGAATATCTTGTCCTTTTATTTCTAGCTGAAATATTTTAAGTAAGAAATTTCTTATTTTTTACTTCATTAGAATATCTTGTCCATTACTTTTCCAGGTTTAATAACTTGTCCTGTTCTTTTCCAGGTTTAATATAAGCTTAAAAATATTACTTTTCATGCACGCATTTTTCCATGTAATCATGATTTTTTTCAGGAATTGATATTGATTTAATATAAATTCATTGCTAAAAACCGCATTCAAAAATATTAAAAAGAAAAAATTAATATGCAGTTGATTAAAAAAACAATAAAAATTGATTATTAATAATTAATTCTTATAATTACTTCTGATAAAATAATAAGTGATAAGCAAAGTTTGATTGACAAAAATGATAAACATATCAGAATTTAAATGTTAAAATCCGCATGCAAAATATTAAACAGAAAAAAGTGATAAAGAATAAGATTTATTATTAGAAACGTTAGTCACTCACTCACTTATGTAGTTAATCTTCCTTTTCGGACTTCACATCTTTTGATGTAACTTTATTCTATTGAATCAAAACTCAAAATATTTTTTTCAAAATGTAGCTAAGGAGTTATCCTATATAACTATGTAAACTGTTTGAAATTTGGTTGAGAACTGAATTAGTGGTGAAGCTTGAAAGCTGCCTAGATTCACTCAGTGCCGTGGTTGAATGATACGGATGACTAAATAAGCAATGCAAACAAAATGAAAATAAAGATAACATAGTTTCTTATATAATAAAGATTTTTTAATCATTTCACCCCACGTAAAACAATAAAGTCACTAAAATGCAAGAGGTTACCAAGTGTGAAAGGATATGAGAAAAAAAATTATTAAGGAAAGAGAACAATAAAATAACAGGAATCAAGAAGACAGACGGTAACGATTGACATTGCATTTAAATGTCTAAAGATCAAAATTGACTGTTAAGCAAGAAGCGGGAGAAAAGTTCCACAATCGAGAGGTCTAGGAGAAGAAACTGTCAGCACAAAACTTACGGTTGCATCTATCCACTTCAACTTTAAGATGAAGATACCTTGCCTCCAATCTAGTGCTGCACTTATTTATAAATCTAGGTACCATAATCAAACGCTTATCAGAACAATTACCATGAAAGTATTTATAGAAAAGGCACAAGGCAACTACGTTACGGCGGTAGAAAAGTGATTGAAGCCGAGATACCAGGTTAGGACTAATAACATTGCAGATTCTACTTCTTTTAATCTAGAATCTCTAAATACATAACAGAAATGTGGTATCAAATGTCGCAGCAATAAAATACTTGAGCCAAAAAGACAAATAGTTGTCAGATTTAAAAAACGTGAACATAAGTTTATACTTGAGTGCCAAAGGTAGACAATCATCAGGTTTCTGCCTGAGTTTCTTGGATAAGGAGTTATCATTATTTACACTATGTACTGAGTAATATTGCAAACAGGAACGAGACAAGATATGTTTAGACATGGCTTAGTGAGTGGAACGAAAACATTCAACCACCGTAGATTAAACAGAGGCTTCAGTTCAGAATTCCCTGTAGTCTACGCAGATCGATATAAACCTAGTGAAGGTCGGAGTGCACAACGTCCAAATATAAAATAAAAGTTACCAGCGATGAACTCTCCTCGTAGAGGTAGACGCATAGCTGTTGGTTACTCGGGAAATTTGACTGAATCATCTTGTTTTCTTCCACCTGGCTAAGATGTGATTGTGTTTTGGGCTTAAAAGAGTCCCTGTTAATAAAGGAAACGGCTACTATTGTTAACCACTCAACTTTTCTGCTTCGTCGTAATGAGCATCTTTTTCAAAACTCTACTATTGTTACCTGGGCGTTCTATGTGTCTTTCCAGTTTTTGAAGACAGATCTAGACCCGTCTCAGTCGGAAGTTAGAAGAATTTTCGATAGATAACAAGGAAGATGAGGGTTATAGTCGGAATGTAAACCGTGTAAATTGTCATTATTTTTATATTTAAGTTAAAAAAGATACACATAGATCCATCTAACACTTAAGTCAAAAAGGTAGATAGTTTGAATTTGCAGTTGAACCAAAAGGTAAAAATACCCTACGTAGGTATTTAGCTAGAAATTGGTCTCATTTTTGTAGAGTGGAAGAGAATCTTACCTCTCTTCAGAGGAAGTAGTCGGCAATTCGAAAAATGATTCATTTATTAAAATTTATTGGAATTAACTTGCTCACCTGCGAGAGCCGGTTAATGCAACTAGTGAGGAAATTCAAAGAAGAACAAGAACAATTTTCGGCTAAAAGAGAATAAATTTATTGCTAGAATCATTTTCCAGCCTTTCGACAGGAAAGTTATTCTAGCAGTAATTCTTGATGAGTGAAGTGACCTCGGTACTGGAACTGTATACTTGTTTATGTTTGTGGGTGTGCTAGTGTCAGAAGCAGCAGCAGCGAGAGTGGGAGAAAAGGGTTTAGCAGAGGACACCTAAAAAGGAGATACGAATTCTTTAACGTTGCAGAGCAAAATAAATAAACCAGGAGAAACTAAGTAAATGTGGAAATAGAATAAAAGAAAAACAAAAACCTCAGAAAAGACAAAGATTTGATGGAGTAAAAAGATGTAAGCAACATTATAAATAAACATAACAAGCTGTCTCAAAAGGATGTTAAACAGAAATGATTTAGTGGGTGTGTCGTAGAATGGTAACTACGCAAAAGAATCTTGGATTCGACCACGTATACCTCCAACTTTCGATTCATGTTTCGCCGATCTGTCGTTCTGTCAGCGAAAGGAAAAAAAAGTTTTATTTTTGGTGTCATCACTTGACGGTGTCTTTAATCTTCATGGTCATCGCATGTCGACATCAGTAAGCTGGGAGGTAACCGAGCTTTGTGAAATGTTCGCCCAGAGATTGTTGTAATTCTGCTAAGATTTTAGTTGTGAAGTCTCTGCGGTTGTGGTAACTTCTTTGTTTCTGTTTTAAACCAGTTTCAAAGTTCTAAGCAACAAACCTTGGGGGTAACTTGCAACGGCTTTAATAAAACAAATTCAAGAATTGAAAAGTATGTAAGGTCTAAAGAATTATTAATCTTTTTTATGTACTCGTAGCCTGGTTGACGAACCTTCGACAGGAAAGATATTCTAGCAGTAATTCTTGTTAACTGAAGTGACCTCAGTCCTGGCACTATATTCTTGTCTATGTCGGTGAGTGCGATAATGGCAGCAGCAGCAGCAGCAGCAGCAAAAGTGGGAGAAGATATTCCTTTTGTCATCTCTCTGTCTGGTCTCGTCTGTCCCTCTGGTTTTCGACCCTCTCGTTGATATAATGAAGTTTGCGCAACTCCGGCATTGATTCCTTCTTCGATAAGGTATCCATGATATTTGTCCAGTAAAATATTGCGATAATTGAAATGCGGTCGGATCGGGCATAAATTCTGACTTTTGGTAACGATATGAACAGCTGAGGACTTTTTGTATTTTGTATAAACACAGCAAGAATCCTTAGCATTCAAGAAAATTTTAAAAGATCAACTAGGTCGGTTAGGGAAGGGCTAATCTTATTAAATCTTATGGAATTCTATTTGGTTTATTTCAGGTTCAAATCTTCCTAGGGGTTTTGTCGAAACTCATTTCATGGATTCTAATCATTATTATTAATCTGTTCTTTATTTCCTTATTCTATGTGATGGTTAATTATTAAGTTGGCCAGAAAGTCCTGAATCACTTAGGAAGCAGAAAGAAAACTATTAAATTTTAAGGCCCAGCATCAACATTTATTCCTCAACACAAAGCCTATCATTCTCGACAATCTCTTCCCAGCAATCAAAATCTATTCCGGGAACCAGTACTGTTCTGTAAATAATTTCATGGTAATTGTTCAGATGAGCTCTTCATACATTTAAGCACAGTAAGTACCTAGGAAGTGTTCTAACAGGAGATGGAAAGTGCGACACGGAGATCCGAAGGCGAATTGGCATGGCAAAGGACGCGTTCCAGAAGATGAGCAAAATACTAACACACAGGAAGATCTCAATAGAAACGAAGAAAAGAGTGCTAGACTGCTACGTGATGTCAGTTCTTCAGTACGGCTGTGAATGCTGGACAATATCATCGAAAATGAGGAAAAACTGGAAGCGGCCGAAATGTGGTTCTACAGAAGGATGCTACGGATATCGTGGACTGAGCATACAAGCAACGACGAAGTGTTAGAAAGAATGGCAACAAAAGGAAATTGATGCTGAGCATCAGGAAGAGACAACTGAAGTTCCTGGGACATGCAATGAGGAAGGAGAGCCTGGAGAACCTGATACTGACTGGTCAGATAGAAGGAAGGAGAGACAGAGGAAGGCAGCGGATAACATATCTGCAGAGTCTGATCAGGTGGATGACGGAACGGGGGTTGCCAGGAGCAACAGGAGCAAACATAATAAGAGCCACAAGGGATAGGGAGACGTGGAGATCCATGATCGCCTACGTCCTGAAGGGACAGGGCACATAGAAGAAGAAGAAGAAGAAGTAGACTAGCAACTTGGTCTCATCAATTTACAGTTGAATTAGCTAACTGTAACTGTAAGTTCTATGCAGACAGTTACTTTTCTCGCATTTCTCGCACGTGGAACTCTCTTTCAGCTCCATGTTTTCTAGTTAACTTTGATCTTCAAAAATTTAAATGCAATGACGTCCTGATTAGACTTCTAATGTTCTCACTCTTTAGTCATATTTCTTTTTTCTATTCTGTTTTTTTATTCTATAAAACCCAAAGAAGAATCAGCAATATTATTAGTTTTGACTTGACACCTCAACTTCAGTCATTTTCCCAACGCCATTAGATGGCTTCCCTCTATAAATACTTTCATAGTAGTTGTTCGGATGAGCATTTTGCTATGATACCTAGACTTTATGAATTTAAGCTCAGTACTAGATTGGCGACGAGGTCTCATTAGTTTAAAGTCGAGTTAGCTAGATTTAACCGCAAGTTCTATGTTAGTAGTTCCTTTTTTTCGCACTTCTCGCTTGTGAAACTCTCTCTCCCAGCTTCAAGTTTTCCAGTCAACGAAAGAAATTTTAATGAAATGTCAATCGTTATCTAGTGTCTTTCTGATCACTCTTCTATTTTTCTTGCTCCTTAGTAATTTTCTGATTCCTAATTCTTCCACATCCGGTAATCCCTTGTGTCCTATTGGCTTTATTGCCTTACTTGGGGTCAATTCGATCTAAAAAATATGCGCTCGTTGGTATGCTATTATTATTGGTGTTAGGTTGATATTTTCATCTTCGTGTGTTTTTGTGCGTGTGTTTATGTCTGTGTTTGGTGTTTGTGTGCGTGAGTGTATGTGCTTATCTGTCAAAAGTCGTTGTTATTTGCCCTTCAATTCTTTTGTTAATTAATAACGAATGTTTTTTGTACGGAAACGGTAACTTTTACCATAAAAATTATCATTAATTATAGCGATTATGAAAATTCTGAATTAATTATGGTTATCATATATGACTCAAATATATTAATACACGGAGCCTTAACAATGGAAAAACGGAAATTAATGAACACACACACACACACACACACACACACACACACACACACACACACACACACACACACACACACACACACACACACACACAAAACAAAATAACTTATCTCTCTTGCCCTAGTATCACTAGTAACTCATTCAAACCAAAAATTTACAGATGTGTCATGACAACAGTTTAACATGCTAACTTATATATATATATATATATATATATATATATATATATGTTATTATATGTAGTTATATTCGTCTCGAAAACCTTCCTCAAAAACTTTTGAACGAAGGAAAAAATAGTATTTAAAAAAGAAAAAAAGGAAAGAGCTTAGGACATGAAAGTCTATCAAAAATGTTCGGACAGAAATTAGCACCAAGCCCAAAGTAAAAAAAAACCCGACACGAGTAACCATCTAACAGAAAGCACTCAACACAAAGGCAGAGCGAACTTAATAGAACCAGACGAACCTACTTAGGTTTCTCTTGAACGGATCATCATGGAAAGCTGACTAAAGAGGTAAAGAAAAAAAACGACATATAAAAAAGGTAACTAAGACAAGCCCACGTGACCAGGAAATCAAAGAAACTACATAGCACAAGGGAGGAGGGCTTACAATTTTATTACTTTTAATTTTTGATTTTCAGGGTGAGGACTAAAAGACAAAGACAAAAAGATACTAAACCACGATAGATGGGCCTAATCTAATAGCCAGAGCTTCCTATGCCTACATTTATTCAGGATTTCAGTCTTAGAATTCAGTAAGTTTATCGGTTGCTTATACAAAATTATAGCTAGTTTCTCTTCAGGACATAGCCTACAAAATTCCTGGCCAGTTTTGTATCTAGAACGTCCTTTCAGTATCTCCCATTTCAAGATTGGGTCCTTATTAATTTCTTATTTATTATCTTACGTCTATAGCACAACTCTGAGTTTCATGCACTATACAATCATCAGGTGCATAATGAATCTCTGAGCCATGCTATAGAGGTAGTATATATATATATATATATATATATATATATATATATATATATATATACTGTGCTAGATAGAAAGCCAAGTATTTATAAAGCAGTAATTAAAGCAGATTGTGGTTTTATTGACAAAAGCAAAATATGATGCTGTTGTATAATATCTTTTATAGTTTAGAGCTTATTTTTGTCAAAAATATAAGAAAAAACACTGTAATTACTGAAAATTTATTTTTTACTTTAAAAAATACAAGAAAATATCTCATTTGAAGGTATTTTTTAAAGAAATGCCGAGTGTCTCCAAACTTTTTGCTTGTAGTGTACAATTTGTTTGTAGTGGATTAAGGTTTTGCAGCTTCATCCATTCTTTTCTAAAGAACTGATAACAGAGAAATGGTGAAACGTGTGCCATGATTTTTCCCAAGAGCCCTCTTTAGGTTTGAATTCTGCCTTTTCTTCCAACTAGCAAAAGAGAGAGCCCCGTCAGGACTGTTGCTTAATCTATAACTGGGGGAAGGGAAAGATGGTTTCATACTTTTTCTAATTGCGAAAGTGAATGTAGCAGACACAGCTGGAACTCGGGTCGCTGATTTTACTTTCTTCTCTTATAACGTTTACACCACCCTCACGTCTCCCACTATAATAGATCCGTAAACAAGATTTTGTTTACGCCATCTTTTATCTATAAACCTACAACCAGAGGCAAAACTGGAGGAATTCCCCTGAAACGTGTTATCGAGATTAGCTAGATTTTTTTTTTATTTCGGCGAAACGCTACTTCTCCTCTACATCGCCTGTCGATCTGCCTGCCTGCCTGCCTGCCTACCTCGACTTATCTGTTGCGGTATAGATGGTGCAGGCAACTAGGCCGGTTCTTTGGCATATTTACAAACAAATACTAAGCTGTTGCCAAAGACGGCAAGACAAATGCGATTTTCTTGCAGTGCTGGGTGAGGTAGTTTCCCAGGGTGGGGTTTGACTCTGCTGAGTCGTATGAAATGAAAGAAATGGGTATCCCCCGGTGTCATGTGCTTTTTCACTAAGCTACCTGAAAAATAGTTTCTATTTTAATACGCAAGAATGTAAGTATAGCATAAGTCGTTTACTATATATATATATATATATATATATATATAATTCCAAGGAAATAAACCCATTAAGACGCAGGTGGTTACTGAGTGTGAAAGACTAAATGAAAGACAAAACATGATAAAGAATGAGAACCAAAAAAAAAAAAAAAAGTAAAAAAAAAAGAAAACGAAGACAGAAGGTAACGATTAACATTGCATTTAAATTTTTGGAGATCAAAGTTGACTGGAGAACAAGAATCCGGAAAAAAGTTCCACAAGCGAGAAGTGCGATAGAAGAAACTGTTAGCATAGAACTTACGGTTGCATCTATCCGTTTCAACTGTAAGATGATAAGACCTTGCCACAAATATAGTCAGTCAGTTAAGTGCCATATGTGAAACACGCTTGGGCGATCATGTCTCGAAAGAGACATGACTGACTGGGCAGAAGATTATCCCGCAGTAGGTTGCCATTGCTTTCTGCGGTAGACTGGTTGCCAGCCAAGGCTATAGAACCCAATCTGTCCTGTTATTTAACCCATAACTGGAGGGAATAGACGGATTAATACCTTTTCCAAGGGTATTTGCGCGTAAGTGAATGCAATGAATTCAACTGGAATTCGAACTCGAATCCTCGAGTTCTCGTTCCTAGCCGATATCCACAGCACCACAACGCACATCACTGCGCTTAAATTCATAAAGAGTGGAAACTCTTCTAAATAATTACTATGAAAATATTTATAGAAAAAGGCAAAGAGAAACTCTATTACAGAAATGAGGTGAAATCCCAAGTCAAGGACAATGACATCGCAGATTCCTTTTTTGATTTTACCAAGGATCTGTAAATATATAGCAGAAGCACCAGACTATATGCGATAGCAAATTTTCGAGGCATGGACGAATGGAAGAATTATAAATATGTTAGATAGATTCAGGTGAGAAAAAAGTAATTAGCGCTTCACAGTGAACCAACTTTCTTAGCAGCAGACAGCATGAAATTTATAGTTGCTCCTAGGCCATTTCAACAGTAAAACGGCGATACCTTGTTTTACCGATTATTTACGGTAAGAAAAAAATTTAAACTGCAAGTATTGTTTTTTATTAGATATAATGAAAGATATACAACTTTACTGAGATAATAATGGTTGAATGATACAAGTCTTACTGATTAACCCATAACTGGGGAGAGAAGAGTTGGATCCAAACCTCTCCCAAGGCTATCTACGCGCAAGTGAATATAAAGGACACAACTGGAATTGGAACTTGGCTCCTATTTTTTCAGAGGCAACATTGTACAACATTACACCACCTGGACATCCAACATCTTGTATTTTCAAGCAATCACCCATCTTGGTACTGAGCAAGCCCGACGTTGTTTAACTTCGACGATCGTACAAGAACCAATGTTTTAACGTCATGTGTCCAATATATATATATATATATATATATATATATATATAGTATAAGAAAGTGAAAGAATAGGTAGATTAAAACTCACTGTTTATGATTTTACTTTCATAAAGAGTGCTCAATACAAAGTAGAGCTTAATATTGCAATTTTGTTATTACAATGGTTTATAAAAACATTATATCACTACACAAAAATTTTCATGTTTCAGAAAAATACTGTCCTTTTTCAGGTGATATTTTAAAATAAATGCTGAAAATTATTTATTTAGAAGATGAATTCATGGCTATTTAGAAGATTACCAAGTGGTAGTTGCAGGAAGTTAAACAATTATATATATATATATATATATATATATATATATATATATATATATATTGCTGTTTAACTTGTTTGTATTATATACTTGTTTATATATGGTTGTTTAACTTGTTCATATATATGAAGAAGATGAATTCATGGCTATTTAGAAGATTACCAAGTGGTAGTTGCAGGAAGTTAAACAATTATATATATATGTATATATATATATATATATATATATATATATATATATATATATATATATTGCTGTTTAACTTGTTTGTATTATATACTTGTTTATATATGGTTGTTTAACTTGTTCATATATATGAAGAAGATGAATTCATGGCTATTTAGAAGATTACCAAGTGGTAGTTGCAGGAAGTTAAACAATTATATATATATATATATATATATATATATATATATATATATATATATATATGCTGTTTAACTTGTTTGTATTATATACTTGTTTATATATGGTTGTTTAACTTGTTCATATATATATATATATATATATATATATATGTGTGTGTGTGTGTGTGTGTGTGTGTGTGTGTGTGTGTGTGTGAGTTAATATATATAAATATTATCCTCTGTCTAAAGCACAACTCGGTGAAGCATGCACTATGCAATCACTAAGTGCATATTATGCACCTAATGATTGCATAGTGCATGAAACACCGAGTCGTGCTTTAGGCGTAGGATTATATGTAATCACTTTTCTATTAACACCCGATCAATATTTATATATCGGTGTGTAACTGCGTGTACACACACACACACACACACACACACACACACACACACACACACACACGTATATATATGTATATATGGCCACATTTTAAGATTCGTCTCGAAGCGAGATGCTTTCAGCCCCTGATAGTATATTCAGTACGAAAATGGAAGGGGCAGAAATAATTTGAAATGAGTAATGAGAATTGTTCTCAAAAGAGACATTCGATTATGAAAAATATCTGCTCGAGTTCTAGCTTATAAACGAATAAAGCACATCTCATTTATCTCCAATGAAACATGCTTATCCATGTGCTGATTATTAATATTATTATTTGTATTTTTCATCATATTTCAATTTCTGCTATGGTCGCACTACCAACCAAGTCTACAGAAATACTTAAGGCAGGTTGTGGTGTGTTGTTATGGCTCCATTTCATGTTTTTTCTATCTCTCCTATCATCCCTAAAGATACATAGAAAAAGTTCTCCTTAGTGTGTGGGCTGTACTTAACAAGACAATTTTTTGTATATCTCTTAAGCTGGGTTTTTCGGGGATTCTTCAATGTGTTGTTTTGTTCCATTTTTTATCATTCCAAGTGCACCTACTAACACTGGCACGATTCTTGTTTTCAATTTCCACATTTTTTCTATTTCAATTTCCAGGTCTTTATATTTTGACAGTTTTTCGAATTCCTTGTTTGCTATGTTACAATCCGCTGGACAAGCCATATCAATTAATAGGCAAGTTTTTTTTTCCTGATTTTTAACAATAATTTCCTCGGGTTTCTGTTCTATACACATTTCCTTCTGAGTTCCATGCGGAGACCTAAGGTCAGGAATGGCTTCATTTTCCCCTGATCAATTTTTGTAAAAAAAAAACAAACAAAAAACTTTGATCACACACATGTTATATAGGTAAAGATCTTCATAATAAGTGAACTGTACTTGTGGGTACAATTTTTTTTTTATTTCTTTAAGGCATGGTCTACCTGAAATCCTTTCAATGAGTCTGCCGAACCATTTTCAATCAGAGAACACCAAACACAATTGGAATTATTGATAGATTGCTATGTTTTTTTTATTTTTGATAGTTATTTAAAATTATGTTTGATATTTTTGAAATTATTATTATTATTATTATTATTATTATTATTATTAGTATGCCATTTTTCATAACATTTCGATTTCTGCTATGGTCGCACTACCTACCAAGTCTGCGGTCGTGATGTGTCGTTATGGCTACCTTTCATGTTTTTTCTGTCTCCCATAACATCCGTAGCGTTACATAGACAAAGGTCTCTTTAGTGTATGGGATGTACTAAAAAGACAATTTTTTGTATATCTCTTAAGCTGTGTTTTCCAGGGATTCTTTGTGTTTGTCTTGTACTTGTCATCAGTGAATAAATGATTAAAGAAAGATCAAAAGGAAAAAACAAAAAAAAAAAAACAAAACAAAACGGGGTAACATAATTGTTTAACGTCTGTTTCAGTGAAATGGAAAAGTTGCCAATTTAAATTCTGTTCATTTGTATCCCATGATTTATGATTGTTATTGAAATAAGTTGTTAAGCTCAAATATTTAACGGATTAAAGACAATACTTGATTTCAGTGAGAATATAAAAGAAAGAAAGAAAGAAAGAAAGAAAGAAAGAAAGAAAGAAAGAAAGAAAGAAAAGTTTTTAAAATCAAAATTCAGTTCAGTCAGCCAGTTAAGTGCCATACGTGATACGCGCTTTGGACGATCATGTCTCGAAAGAGACATGATTGACTGAGCAGAAGATTATCCTTCAGTAGGTTGCCATTGCTTTCTGCGGTAAACTGGTTGCCAGCCAATGTTATAGAACCCAATCCTTCCTTTTATTTAATTCATAACTGGAGGGAAGAGACGGATTAATACCTTTCCCAAGGGTATTTGTGCGTAAGTGAATGCAAGGAATTCAACTGTAATTCGAACTCGGCTCCCCGATTTGTCGTTCCGAGTCGAAATCCATTGCACCACAAAAAATGAAATAACATTGTCTACTGAATTATTTTATAAATTATTAAGAGAAATGTTCATAAGACAGGAATTTGGCTAGAAAGAAAGAAATAACTGAATATAAACATACTTAACATCTATGGGAAAAGACACTACTTGATTTCAGTAAGAAAATGACAGACAGACAGACAGACAGACAGACAGACAGACAGACATAAACATATACATCTAAACTTATTTATAAATGGAACTTTGTCTCTCTGTGTGTGAATGTGTGTGTGTGTGTCTGTGTGTGTGTGTCCGTTACCTATAGACTCCGAAATGGCTGAACCGATTTTCCTGAAAATTTACACAGTTGTACTATAAGCGTCTGCGAGTGTTCTTAGCTAGGTTTTGTGTCGAGGTACCCCCGATAAATATCGAAAATCGATAATCGAAAAATCGAGTTATAGAAGGAGTGGTCCGATTTTAATCAAACTTTATACACTCATAGACAAAAAGAAACGATATTCAGAAGTTTCAAGGTTGCAGTTCTTACAATAGTGCAGAAGATCGATAATATGTATATATAAAAGGCAAGATGTTTGTGTGTGTGTCTGTTTATTTGCCTGTATGTCTGTATTTTTTCAGCCCTTTTATTTTAGTTTTTGCTTCGGGTTTGGCTCTAAATAAGTATAATTGTAGTTCTTAGTCTCATACCATTTACTCAGAGGACTTATTTAGCCTTCAAAATTCAGTTTACGACGACAAAAACCTATTCGATATCGATACCAGGAAATCAAAATTTGACTTACATCCATTCATTTTTCTCTCAGTCTACGGTTTTATTACGGTTTTTATTAATTATTATTAATTACTAGTAATTATTATTACGAGTTATTATGAATTATTATTATGGGTTATTATTATTATTATGAATTAATATTATTATGAATTCTTCTTATTATAAAGTATTATTATTATTATTATTATTATTATTATTATTATTATTATTATTATTATCTCGTCTAATGATAATAATAATGATAATATTATTATCATATTATTATTATTATTATTAGACGATTGTAAAGACATGCGGACATTAATTTAAAAAAGAACGGTAGGACTGACAATTTAGAAGCTGAAGTAATTGTGTTCTGTAAATAGCTGTTCAGTAATTGGCAGGACAAATCTGATTTAAAGCCAGAATGATAGATCTTTTTCTAAGAAAGCCAAAACCATCTGTTCTATTGGGCGAATGTATGTGACACAGAAATTATCAGTAAAGGCTGCTCAGTAGAAACGCTTTTTTCTATATTTGTCTTCATACATTTCTGTTCATAATTTGGATGCATCAAATTATGCCACAACCTACAATCATCTGTAAAAAGAGTAATCGCTGTTCTTTAATTCCAACAAATTTAATAGCTGATTGAATTATTTGTTTTTTACGGTTTATCAACTCTTTTTAAGTTATTTAGTTTCACCAGTTCTAACAGTACGCAAATTATAGAGAACCACTCATTTCTTTCGTATTTAATTGGTGAGATGTAAGTTCCATCCGAGCAGACTCTTTCCACGAACCACTGCACTGTGAGACCGACTCCCACGATGATGCCTCCCCGATCCCTACAATTTTAACCTGTTCAAATTTAGGTTTATCCATTATCTTCTTCAGATATGCTCATAACCTATGCCTCTTACTGCGTAAGGCTTACGGACATATCACGTTAAATACACCGGTTCTCGCTCGATCACCGAAGTAAAGTTTACCCTGATCAGTACTTAGATGGGTGATGGCTTGGGAATACCAGGTACTGTAAGCGTATAGTGACGGATGCGCGTCGTAGTGCAGTGGATATCGGCTCGGAAAGAGAAATCGGTGAGCCGAGTTCGAATTCCAGTTGAATACCCTGCATTCACTTAAGCACTGGTACCCTTGGGAAAGGTATTAATCCCTCCATTCCCTCCAGTTATGGGTTAAATAACAGAGTAGGACTTGGGGACCCTGCCCTTAAAAACAAATCCCAATGAATTTTGATACTCGAAAAGAAAAAAGTATTACTAGACACAAAACTTATATAAAAACAACAATAAATTGTTGAAAGCACAAGGTATTACCAGCAATAAATAAATAAAAATTTAGTTGGCAATAAATGACCCGCCGAGGTTGATGTGCCATAAAAACGAAACAACCACCCAATAAATCTTACTGTGTAACATCTACCTTGAGTGGCTCCCGGTTCTTGTACATAGTGATCATCACTGTAAAAAAATACAAAAATAAAAACAATTTTGCACTCTGTAAAAGCTTGAAAGTGAGGCATTTGGCATTATTTTGGTCATACGAACAGTCAGTAAGTTAAGTATCATACGTAATACACGATTGGGGGATCATGTCTCGAAAGAGATATAACTGACTGGACGATTATCCCGCAGTAGGTTGCCATTACATTTTGCAGTAGACTGGTTGCCAACCAAGACTATAGAACCCAATCTGTTCTGTTATTTAACCCAAGCAGAAGATTATCCTGCAGTAGGTTGCAATTACTTTCTGTGGTAGACTGGTTGCCAACCAAGGCTATAGAGCCCAATCTGTTTTGTTATTTCACCCATAACTGGAGGGAAGAGACGGATTAATACCTTTCCCAAGGGTACCAGTGCGAAATTGAATGCAAGGAATTCAACTGGAATTCGAACTAGGCTCCCCGATTTCTCGTTCCGAGCCGATAACCACGGCACCACAACACACATCCGATAAGATACTGCACTATAATGCCGACACAACTAAGGTTCACCTGAAGTCTTTTAACAGAATTTTGCAATAACGATTATTCTTTCCACTGGATCGAAAGCATTAGTTTATCTGGTTGTATCTTCATTTGCAGCATCGGATAACCTACCACACATTAGCGTTAACTCTGCTGGCCTATATCTTTAATGTACTGGTATGAAGTGCAACCCTTCCGTAATGATTCACCTCTTGTGAATGTTTGCGGTACTTTCTCCCACCTAAAGCAGAAATATTTAACAACACTCAGCTTTCGACTAGTGTTCAGAGAGAGAAGCCATTTTAAAAAAAGCATTATGGGTAAAACAAAAAATAAATAAAATAAAAATGAGACGACAACTCCATAATTTTCTCTATGAGGTTTTCTCCGGTCGTTATGTTTTTAGTTAAAAATCTTCTGTCAACATTTCTGAGAAACACTCTCTAAATCAAATTAGAACAAAAATGGTATTAACGCGATAAGTAAGAATTTACTCAAGCTCACTAAATATTTTATATTATCATATTTTCCAAGCCCTGTTTTTTCATTATGTGTTCTATAAACTCCAACTGTCTCTTCCTGATGTAAAATATAAGTTTCGTTTTGGTTTCCAATTTCTCTAAAACTTCATCCTTGCTCACATATTTAGTCCTCAACATTCTTCTGCAGGAACACTTTTCAATTGCTTCAACTTTCTTCATTAACTTAGAAGAGATTCTCCAGAATTTTCTGCCATATTGGAGGACTAATATCAGGTAGCATTTTCGTAGACGACTTTTCTTTGTTTCTAACTGCTATAGACGTACCTATAGACAGTAATGGGTATGTTTCAATCCTTATAAGACGTTGGACTCTATTGAGAGAGTTGAGTTTTTCTTACTGTCTAGCATTTCTGAGAAACACTATTGGAATCAAATTTGAACAAAAAATAGAACGATGGATATTAATCCGATAAGTTAGAATTTGATTGATTAAAAATGTAATTTCGTCCATAAATCAATAAAGACTGTAATGTTTATTAAATTCCATTCAGAAGTCTTCTTAGGTCCATACCACATTGAAGCACCTCGTTCCATCACCGATGTTAAGCAACGTCGAATCTGGTTAGTATCTTAATAGGTGACTGCTTAGGAATATCACGTGCTGTAAGCTTGGATATGAGTGCTATGTAATCAGCTTACGGTCACATCCCATTGAAATATCCGTTCCCGTATGATCACCGAAGTTAAGCAATATCGAGCCTTATCAGTACCTCGATGGGTAACCGCTTGGGAATAACAAGTGCTGTAAGCTTGGATGTGCTGGTGGTGTAATCAGCTTACGGTTACATCCCATTGAAACATCCGTTCACGTATGATCACCGAAGTTAAGCAATATTGAGCCTTATCAGTACCTCGATGGGTAACCGCTTGGGAATAACAAGTGCTGTAAGCTTGGATGTGCTGGTGGTGTAATCAGCTTACGGTTACATCCCATTGAAACATCCGTTCACGTATGATCACCGAAGTTAAGCAATATCGAGCCTTATCAGTACCTCGATGGGTAACCGCTTGGGAATAACAAGTGCTGTAAGCTTGGATGTGCTGGTGGTGTAATCAGCTTACGGTTACATCCCATTGAAACACCCGTTCACGTATGATCACCGAAGTTAAGCAATATTGAGCCTTATCAGTACCTCGATGGGTAACCGCTTGGGAATAACAAGTGCTGTAAGCTTGGATGTGCTGGTGGTGTAATCGGCTTACGACCACATCGCGTTGAAACGCCGGTTCTTGTACGATCACCGAAGTTAAGCAATGTCGAATCTGTTCAGTACCTTAATGGGTGACCGCTTTGAACTATCAGGCACTGTAAACTTGTGCAGCCGGTGTAATGGATAAGGACTTGAAATGAGAAAATTAGAGACTATTAGGCGATCCATAAACTCGAAAAGAGACGCAATCGCCAAAGCGTGTCACACCCGCATCTAACAAGGCGGGTGGTTGAGTAATGGCCAGTTCATTCCGCCACATGAACCCGAGGAAGGCCTTCGTTAAATTAACGAACCTCTACAGGCGGATAGAATGAATTAATTGGATTTTAAAATGTGATCGTGAATTGTTATTGAATTCTTTTCGATTCTCAACATGTTATTTATTCGTTTATTTATTTTTGAACGCGTGAAATTTTTTGACCACCCCTCGTTGCAGACCATCTGTTGTATGGCCGAGGTGTATATGATACACAGAGAAAATGTGTATCGTATGCGGCAATATTCATCACAATATCCGGTGCTAAACGTATGTACACATAACAGTACAATAGTTACAGTAACAGACATGGCAGAACTTACAACACAGAGTGTATAGATCGCAATAGTCGCCGAAGTAATCAGTCCGAATATTACTCAAATGACACTCGAATATTACCCCTCGAATGCTACTATTTTTTACTTAAATATACCATTTTAGACCATGGACCATTCCGCCATTAAGAGTGCTGCAGAAGTGTCAGCCACTCTACAACACCATCAAATAGTACCACGTTGAAGCTGACATGGCATTGAATTCAACATTATCTCGGAATAATGAGAAGGAATATAGTGATTTTATAGGCGTTGTTTAGATGCGGTATAAGACCGAAGATCACCCAGTGAGGACTGAACTCATTCAGTCATTTAAATGCCATACATGATACATGATTGAGTGATGATAACTGACTGAGCAGAAGATTTTCCTGCAGTAGGTTGCCATTACTTTCTGTGATAGACTTTTTGCTAACCAAGGGTATAGAATCTAATCTTGTTATTTAACCCATAACTGGAGGGGCTCGTAAGTGAATGCAGCGAATACCACTGGCTCTCTCTATATAGTATAATATAAACAAAACAACGGAAATTCAACTGAAAGATTATTAGTCGAAAATTAATAGTTGACGATGCATAATTTGATAACCTTAATATTCAAAATAATATGTATATACGTGATATTAAATATAACTTTCCTTTTGGCTTCCATTTTCTCTAAAACTTATCGTTGCTCACATATTCAGTCCATGGTATCCTAAGCATCCTTCTGTAGACCCATTTCTGTTGCTTGAAGTTTCTTCACCACCTTTGAAGAGATTGTTAAGAGTTTACTGCTATGTAGAATGACTAATATCACCTTGCATTTTCGTAGACTTTTCTTTGTTCCTAACGAAGTTTTCTTTTTTTTTATTAATTCTTGGCTTAGCTTTTTGAATGCATCTTTCGCTATCCTAATGCACTTTCGGATTTCAATGTTGCACTTTCCGCCCTATTTTAAAACACTTTCCAGATACTGAAATTCTTTTTTACTTGTTTGCTCACCGATTCAATTTTCTGCGTCGTTATCCAGCACTTCTGCGCAGGCCTAGAGATAAAAATAAAACTCCGATTTTTTTCAAGATTTAGGCAATAAAATCTACTCATGAATTCATTTTTCTAATTTGTTTTTGGTTATTCAGATTTTAAATTTAAATATTTGTTCTGTGTGCGCACGCATAAATAGCGATTCTGATTTGTGTAACGAGGAGAAAATGGTGGTTTCAAAGATTGCAGGCGCCGTTTGGAAAATAATTTTGGTTTTCGAGAGACTAGAAAAAAACAAACAAAAAAGATTCTGCACTTTTCAACCAGGAACCTTGTTCTATAACTTGATTCTATCTCGACGCTCTGATAGGCTCTCCACACGAAACTAATTATTCCTCCGAAAAGGAATTTTAGGAATGTCTATTTGTAGATAGCTCATGAAAGAATTCTTCTTCTATGTGCCCTGTCCCTTCAAGACGTAGGCGATCATGGCTTTCCACGTCTCCCTATTCCTGGTGGCTCTGACCACGCCTTCTCCTGTTACACCATACAATCCTCGTTCCGTCATCCACCTGATTAGGCCCTTTAAATATGTTATCCGTTGCTTTTCCCCTGTTTCTTTTTCTCTCTGTCTGGCCTGTTAGTATCAGATTCTCCAAGCCCTCCTTCCTCATTGCGTGTCTCAGGAACTTCAGCTGTCTCTTCCTGATGCTCAGTATTAATTTCCTTTTTGTTTCCATCTTTTCCAAGACCTCATCATTGCTCACATGCTCGATCCATGAGATTCGCAGCATCCTTCTGTAGAACCACATTTCAGTTGCTTCAAGTTTTTCCTTCATCTTTGATGGTATTGTCCAGCATTCACTGTCATATTGAAGGACGGACAGCACGTAGCAATCCAGTACTTTCTTCCTACTTTCTACCGAAATTGTCTTGTTTCTTAATACTTTACTCAACTTCTGGAATGCTTCCTTCGCCATGCCAATTCGCCTTCGGATCTCTGTGTCGCACATTCCGTCTTCTGTTATAACGCTTCCCAGGTATTTAAATTGTTGTACCTGCTTGATTCTGGTATCCGCGGCCTGTATTTGGCATTTTGGGCTGTCCTTTTTACTGAAGACCATGCATACAGTTTTCGTGCAGTTTATTTCTAGTTCTTTCTTGTTACTTTCTTCTGCTACCTTCTGTAAGAGGTCTTGTACTTTCCTTTCTGTGTCCGCTATCAGCACTGTATCATCTGCGTACCTTAGGTTGTTTAAACTGTGGCCTCCGATTACGAATCCAGGCATAACTTCTAGGGTCCTCAAAATATTCTTGCTGTACAAGTTGAACAGATCCGGTGAAAAGACACATCCTTGTCTTATGCCCATTTCTATCTTTGTATATCTACTCAATTCATTACCTGTCCGTATGCAAGCGGTTTGCTGCCAGTAAAGATTCCTTATTACTCTCAAGTCTTTTCCAAATATATCCAGGCTGCCGAGCATCTCCATCAGTTCTTTGTGGTGTATTTTGTCAAACGCCTTAGGCAGCAAAAAAAAAAAAAAAAAATTGTGAAGCTGTTTTTTCATTGATTTGTTCATTGAGATAAATATCAAGAAATGAATGTTTTTGACGATGTCAGTGTCAAGAAAATAAAATTAAAACTAGTACTAAGAAACAGGTAAGTTTTACTAGAAGCAAAGAAAAGAGTACCGAACTGTTATGTTATATCCCCCACCCATATTGAAGTGAATACGAGAAAATATCCTAAAAGATGAAAATATTTAATTTGATTTTTTTACAGTTTATAAGCCTTTAAAAATATTTTAAAAAATATTTTGGATTGTATTAACAATTTCTAAAGAAGGACACGGATTTTTACAGCTATAAGTACAAATATTTAACCCATAACGAGGGGAGAAGAGATGGATTAATACGTTTGAAAGGGTTACTTTAATAAACCAGGTAAATACTCGAACTGGGCTCCCTGTTTTCTTTCTTTATCCATTGCATTACTCGCACGTGCACACCGAAGAAGAGGCCAAATAAATGTGGTCCTACAGAAGGATGCTGAGAATACCATGGACAGAGCGCGAAAAAAAGAAAAACTTTTAAGGAAAATTAAAACTTATTATCAGAAAGAGACAGCTGAATGTTCTTTAACACATCACAAGGAAAGAAAGCTCTGAAAATTTGACACACGCAAGGTATATCGAGGCCAAAAGAGACAAGGAACGTCCTCTAACTTGACAAGCTTCTATGTAAAGATGGCAGAACCTTGGGTGACAGCGATGGTGAAAAAAAAAAAGAAACTTTACTAAAAACGACAAAAAGAATAGGAAATTGCGGAGAGTCATAATCGACTATATTCTTAAGAACCAGAGCTCATAAAACAAGAGATTACGCCTATGCTGGGTGATTCAATGTCAAATGTTCTTTAATATTTATCTATATTTCTGAAATGAAGTGTTGTAATTATTCACATTGTTCGGACTGCTGTCCTCGTCTTTACTATCATATTCATGAGGTTTCGGTCGTTTTACGCTCCGATCTTCAGGTGTGTGGAATTTTGAACTGAACTTTTTATTTCGATCACTGGGTTAGATTGTTCTCGTTCGATGAGTCATGCCACTTCCCGATGTCTTAGTTATCTCTACGCTCTTTTGTTCACCACTGCTGTAGCCAGAGATTGAACTGATAACTCCTTAAGGATGTGCGCTGTGGTGCATTGGATATCGACTCGGAACGACAAAGCGGGGAATTCACTGAATTCCTTGCATTCACTTACGCAAAAGTATCCTTGTTATTAACCCATCTCTTCCCTCCAGTTATGGGTTAAATAATAAGATAGATTGTGTTCTATAACCTTGGTTTGCAACCAGTCTACCGCAGAAAGCAATGGCAACTTACTTTTTTTATTTTTTTATTTATCATATCACCCCAAGCAAGGCGGTGACGCCACCGATGCGCATGGGGCTACTTAAGAATAGAATGATAGGAAAAAAAAGAACGCCGGGAACCACATCCTAAACAGGAAACAAGGGATGAGCCTCTTCACCTGTTCAATAGACGTGGGTGGAGTGTGAACCGGGCGATAGTTCAGTCTATCTACTCCCATTAAAAAAAAATAAAAAAGAAAAGAGTGAAAAGATTTGGAAAAGAGAAAGCCGGAAACCACATACTGCGGGATAATCTTCTGCCCAGTCAGTTATGTCTCTGTCGAGACATGATCGTCCAAAGCGTGTATCAGGTATGGCACTTAACTGACTGACATTGATTCAACCAATGATTTTATCTACTGGGCCATGTGTCTTTGAGACTTCAGTGAAATGAAGATAGCTAAGACATCCGTTTTTTTTTATTTTTTAGACTTTGCAGGCAACGGATGTTTTTTTTAAAGTACATACATTCTTGTGTGCGTATATTCATGTGTATTTGTTTAGAAGCGTGCATAATAAAGTAAACATAGTTGATATGCCAGCAAGTTTATGTTATTAGGAATGAGATCTGTCAGTGAAGAGTGATCAGAACAGACATTTTATATAAACAATAAAACATGTTCTGTAATTTCTCAGCATCTCTAATCTCATTCAGTTTTTCTTTTTCTTCTTCTTCTGTATTTCAGGACGTAGGCGGTAATAGCCCTCCACATCTATCTTTCCCTTGTAGATTTTAACAACTCGTTTCCTCTTCTGCTCAACCTCCACTCCGCCATCCACCTGCCCGATTCCATCAATCTCTCTATTTATTGTTGTGGCAGTCTTCTTTTACGTGCCGTGTTCGTTCAGGACGTAGGAGATCATGGCTATCCATATCTTCCTTTCCCTTGTAGCTTTTCTGTTATTTCTTCTAAATCCTGTTCTGCCATCCAATTGCTCAAGTTCATAAAGTCTGTTACGTGCTGATTTCTTCTTTCCTTCTTTCCCTTCAATCTGTCTCGTGAGTATCACGTTTTCCAAACCCCCTTCCTTGTTACGTGTCGCATAAATTTCAGCTACCTCTTCCTTATAAGTTTCTTTTTCGTTTCCATTTTCTCCATAATTTCGTTATTGCTCACATAGTATCCTCAGCATCTTTCTGTAAAAAACATTTCTATAGCTTCAAGTCTCTTTATCATGCCTGAGGAGATTGTCCAGCATTCACTGTCATTTAAGAGGACAGATTTGGCATAATAATTCAGTACTTTTTTCTTGAAAATGTTTGGAAGATAATTGAAGAAGAGGCTCAGAAAAGAAACCCGAAAAACGAGGATCACCTATGGGAGTTATTGAAAGACGAATGGGAGGGAATTACTGCTGATTTTTGCAAGAAATTAATTAGATCATGTGGTCGACGATGCAGAGAAGTCATTGAAAATAAGGGGGTGTTTACCAAATATAAAATTTTGTTGATATTTTGTTCACAATCAAGTATTAACAAGATCGTTCCTTAACTTTTATCCAGTAGCCTTTGTTCCATTTAATCTTTATTTATAAAAAAATTTATGATGTAAATTTTTCTAACTTTGTATAATATTCATGCATTACACCCTAATCTTTATTCGGTAAAAATTTCATTGCTAATCATACATTGCTTTTTAAGTAATACACATATTTATGTCTTTGTTTTTTCCGTTCCTTATATTATGGCCGCTACTATATATATATATATATATATATATATATATAGTGATTGTTTAATTACTTAGTTTTGGGTCATAATAAAATTAGACTAGTGCCCATTTGTATTAAAAAGTGTTAAATACAGTTATATTGTAGAACTATTGATAATTCGAAATTCCAATCACCTGAAAAAGGCTTGAGCGTACAACGGCCGAAAGGTCGTGAATAAGCAACAAAAACGAGGACAACGGCTCAAACAATGTAAATAGTGTGAATAGTCGGAACGTACAACGGCTGAAAAGTCGTGAATATGACAACGAAGACGCAGATGATAGCGAGAACTATGTAAATAGTGTCAATAATTGTAATACCTCATCTCAGAAATAAAGACAGTCTAAATGTTGCTTATTGAAACTAAACATCATAGGTCTTGGTCTTTTGAACTTTTACCCGCTTCACATCAAGGAAAGTGTTTTCACCAAAAAAGTGTAAAAAACAAATACGTAACCCGCCTCACAATTTTCTACTATCTCATGAGTTTTAAATTTTTAAAATATACCTGCTGAATTCTTTTTTAATAAGCATAGGGACATATCACGTTGAAACACTAGGTCATGAGAAGACGAGTTCCCAAGTAATCGGAGAGTACGAAGGTTGTTTCAGAAATTCCGTACTGGTGATAACCTGCCACCTGGTGGGTCTGTATGACCAAGTTTAGATTTGCTAAGACAAGCTTTGTAGCTAATTACCGCGTCAGTGGGAAATGGATTATCTTTAATTAGCAGCCTGATCGTCCGCGCTTAGGTTCCCCACTTTAAAAACCGACCTTGTGTCACAACTCGCTTCAGTGAGATAGCAGGGTAAATACATTGGCCTTCTCAAGCTTTTGTGAAGTTGTAGTACTTCCTTTTCTTTACTCTTTTAAAATATTTATATTCATGATATCCGTTTTGGTGCAGTGGATATCGGCTCGGAACAAAAAACAAAAACGGAGAACCGAGTTCAAATTCCAGTTCAATTCGCTGCATTTACTTATTCCCAAATACCTTTGGAAAAGCTACCAATCCGTCTCTTCTCCCTGTAGCTATGTGTTAAATAGCAAGACAGATTGGGTTCTATAGCCGTAAAAAGTAATGGCAACCTACTGCTGGAAAATCTGCCCAGTCAGAGACATGATCGCCGAAGCCTGTATCATGTATGGCACTTAACTGATTAACTGATATTTAGGAGGATTTTTTTTTCTTAAGAGAGGGGCAGGTTATTTATTTGTCTTTATCCGATGAATTTAATCGCAAGATGAATTGTACACCGTATAGGACGAGATCGGACATACCATGTTGACATTTGCACACGGTGAAATGCTAATAGATCACTGACAACGCTTATTTGTTTTCTGACCTTCTCATGTTTTTATGAAGTTGTAATACTTCCTTTTCTTTTCTTTTTTAAAATCTTTATATTTATGATGATTGTTTTTTTTTTTGGAGAAGGAAGCTTTTTGTTCTTTTCGAATCTATTTTTTGTTAAAGATTTGTTCTTTGCCCTTTCATTGTAATTACCAGATAGCATTTCTGAATAAGCGAGAGAAAAAGAAGCTGAAAGTGTTGAGAACCTTTTGATAAACAATATACAGGGTGATTGAAAAGTAACTTTCTGCTTAATGTATGATGGACCTTCCCATCTAACTACAATTTTTACAAGATGGGAGAGTCTACCATACATAAAATAGGGAGTTATATATAATTTTCAACTGATGCACAAAATGGACTGTTTTCTGCAATATTTATATTCCTGGGTTGCTTTAACATTGGACCAGCTATCTATCTATCTATCTATCTATCTATCTATCTATCTATCTATCTATCTATCTATCTCATCTATCTTATCTATCTATCTATCTATCTATCTTATCTATCTATCTATCTATCTATCTATCTATCTCATCTATCTATCTATCTATCTTATTCTATCTATCTATCTATCTATCTATCTATCTATCTATCTATCTATCTATCTATCTATCTATCTCAGCCTTATTTACACCAATTATTCTGAAATCAGGTGTCAGAATTTGATTCATTTGGACTCAGCAAATATTTTTTCGATCTATTTTTATCTATATAATACGGCGTGTATATTTGAATATTCTCGATCTATGACTGTTTCTGGTAGCAAAGCAGACACAACAAATAAAGCAGACAGACAAAAAAACAAAAACAAAAACAAACAAAAAACAAAAACAAAAAAAACAAACTAGGATCAGTATAGTATCTGTACACTCAAAGTAGCTTTACTCAGGCAGAAGAACGCCCTTCTTTTTTCACCTTGGTTGGAGCCCCAACACCAAGGTAGGTAAAGTTTAGTAAAATATCTAATGTTTACTTTAATTTGCACTGTTAATAAAATATATTCAGTTTTTAATTCAGATATTCCCAATAATCAGTATTTTGTCGATATTCGGTTAATTTCCTACTTTTGTTTTACAATGAAAACAGAACAGCAAGTTTTAATATTTCTTATATTGTTCGAGTAGCAGTGGCGGTTACATTTAACTATTTAACCCAGAAAAAAAATCAGTCAGTTAAGTGCCATACGTGATACACGCTTTGGGCGATCATGTCCCGAAAGAGACATGACTGACTGGGCAGAAGATTATCTCGCAGTAGGTTGCCATTGCTTTCTGCGGTAGACTGGTTGCCAGCCAAGGCTATAGAACCCAATCTGTCCTGTTATTTAACCCATAACTGGAAGGAAGAGACGGAGTAATACTTTTCCCAAGGGTATTTGCGCGTAGGTGAATGCAAGGAATTCAACTGGAATTCGAACTCGGCTCTCTGATTTCTCGTTCCGAGCCGATATCCACTGCACCACGACGCACATATGACACTTATAAATCCATTTCTGAGTATTACAATTTTGTCATGAACAAGTCCCAAGGAAATTTGATTCTTTGAGTTCTGTATTTCTTTCCTGGTTTCAATAATCGTCTCCAAGACAACGAAGCCATCTCCTTGTCAATAAAGCTTTCAAGAGAGACAATTCTTAAACGATGCTAATCGTATTGTAAAATGTCCCGATTACGCAGCCGATTGAAAGAAAGAATCGATTTTACGGATTAGTTAAAATATAAAAGAAGGAATAGAAGATAATTAAACCAAGTAAAGATAAAAAATAAATGACGTAAAACAAGAACGTGCAGTCGGGTGATGGCTTAGATGTGCTAATTAGCTCGGGTGTGACGTCATGCAGCAATCCCTCTCAACACAAATGTGTTACACCTTCAAGTTCAGACACTAGAGATAACGGTGGAAGAGTATATTTCTTGGAGTACAAGTCAGCGTATTTATGATTTTCTAAGCGCAGCTCAGACGTACTACAAGGCCGAAAGTATGAGAGACACAGTGAGGATCGAACTCACTACTCAGTTGTAATGATTCTAGCGAAACAAGCTTATTAACTGTTACACCCCATCAAGGAGTCTATAGGTCATATCGAGGAAGATCTTAGAAACATTTGAACTAGCGCTATAGTGTTAAAAAAAACCGCACTGAATAATAGAAACCATGCTACTTGGGGACTTTCAACAACAGCAGCAACTATGGTAGATAGGACCTGCAAACTCGATGAGAAAATAATGACATAATCAAGACTTTGACGTTGCAAACCACTTCGAAGAAAGTGTTAGGAAAGAATTTGTTGGGTTAAATAGTTACATATTATTATTAAGGAATATTACGAATCGGCAAAAAGAGTTTGAATCTGTGTTTTGCTTAACGACATATCAAACTCTGTGGGTTATTTAATGTCCAAAAGGTTTTTTTTAATTTAAATATTATAGTGAGAAGGTTGAATTAGTCAGATTTTGATGAAAACATTGCGTTTTTATTTTATTATTTTTGTTTTTTAAATTCAAGATATTTTCTGGTTTTGTGTTTTTGAAAAGTAGTTTGTAGATCAGGTTTCATTGACGCATTTTTGTAAGAAAGTTTATGTCAAGAGTCAGATGTGTTGCTGATATATTTTTAAAATATTGCCAGTAATATTTTTCCTTCGATTTTCCTCTAAAATGCATTGCTGCTAATATTTTTTCCTTCAAAAATATTACTGGTAATATTTTCTTCTGCGAAAAAGGTATTGCTGAATTTCTCAATAGAAGTATATTTTTAGACCTTCACCGTGATTTGAACCCAGTTTTGGTGGAGAGTAATGATTTATTTGTAGCTGAAACATTAACAGGTGCTAGCCCCACTCCATACACCGGGCCAGAGTAAACCTGGGAACAACAGCAATTAAGAAGTGGTTCCACTTTCCTCAAACCCTTCCAATCAGAGGTCTTTCTGCCGGATTCAGGTTATCGTCATACCCAGGACCCAAAAAAGAAAGAGTAGATATTTTGGCCCACTTCTGTCTTCTCAGTAAGATATGTCAAGAAGTGTAGGACGCGGTTTGACTGGAAAGCAAACATTGAGCAGCTTCATGTGTCTTGGCGAAGACCACAATTCTTAAAAACTTGTGGAATGGCGCTGCAGGATCAAAAACTATCAGATAACAGTAAACCGCAGAATAAATAGGAAATATTTACTTCAATCAGTCAGTTAAGCGTCATACGTGATACACTGACTAATCAGAAGATTTTCCCGCAGTAAATTGCCATTTCTTTCTGCGCTAGACTGAAGGCTATAAAATACAATTTGTCCTGCTTGTCAACCTATAGATAAAGAGTGAATAGATAGACCCACAGCATTTGTGAGTACGTAAAAGAATTATTGATGGTTGGTTGGTTGTTTTGTTATATGGCATATCAACCTCAGCGGGTCATTTATTGCCAACTAAATTGTTATTTATTGCTTTTTTTTTTAATCATTTCACCCCAAGCAAGGCATTCCACTGCACTATTGCGCTTGGGGCTACATAGGGAGAGGTAAATAGGAAGAGTGGTTAGATATAGGAAATGTCAGAAGGGGGTGATAGATAGTTGGGTGGGTGGGAAGAGTGTTTGAAAGAATGGAAGTTAGTTTGTTAGGAGGTGTCTATTGACCTTACATTTAAACTCCTGGAGATTGCAGCCGTCGGAGAAGCAGTCATGTGGAAGAGAATTCCACAGTCGGGAAGTGCGAGAAAAGAAACTGTTGGAGCAGAAGTTGCGGTTGGTAATACTTTTTTCTTTCAACAATTTATTGTTATTGTTGTTTTAATATTTGTTTTTGTGTCTAGTAATACTTTTTTCTTTTCGAGTATCAAGATTCATTGGGATTTGTTTTTAAGGGCAGGGTCCCCAAGTCCTACCCTGTTATTTAACCCATAACTGGAGGGAATGGACGGATTAATACCTTTCCCAAGGGTACCAGTACTTAAGTGAATGCAGTGTATTCAACTGGATTTCGAACTCGCTTCATCGATTTCTCTTTCCGAGCCGATATCCACTGCACCACAACGCACATCCGTCACTAAACGCTTACAGCACCTGGTATTCCCAAGCGGTCACCCATCTAAGTACTGACCAGGATCAACGTTGCTTAATATCGGTGATCGAGCGAGAACTGGTGTATGCAACGTGATATGGTCCTAAGCCAGAATTATTGTTTCTGAAAATACACCTTTTTTTAAGGAATAGTACACTTTATTTAAATACACGCACATGTGCCTTCACACATCACAGACACACAGAGACACACACAGAGACACACACACACGCACACACACGCACAAATATATATTTAACACATACGTACACACACGCGCACACACACAAGAAGAAAAATCTACCTCAGTGACATTATTACATTGCTTGGAGTGAATTTATTATACAAATGAAATTAACAAATAAAAATAACACTCAGCTAGAGTACGAATTAATTACATCAAACTTAGTATAAATATAAAAAAATGAGAAAAAATACGTCTGTCATTTGCTGAAATCTTCAGACGAGTGGACTGAACAATTACAAAAAGGTTCGTTTACGAAATTCTGGAGTCGAGGTGCTGAATCAATCAGCTGGAAAAATATTTGTATTATTCGTATATAACACACACACACACACACACACACACATATATATATATATATATATATATGCCACTTTTTAAAAATTCTTTACAAGCCTTTATATATATATATATATTGACGAAATCTGTTACGAAAAGTATGAATTCCGACATGTTTTTAATTTATTTGTTTAAACATCATTTTTAATGGATACTCGTATTTGAGTAGATACTCTGGTTTTTATAATTAAATAGTATATTTATCTTATATCTACCGGCTTGAAAAATCGAGAAATCGTGTTAGGAAAATATGCGTTCTTTGGCACGATTCGAACCTGCGTCCCCTCGGAGGAAAATATGTCGATTTAAATCCATTTCGTAATGGATTTTGTAAATAATTTGTCTTTATTTACATTTGTTTTCATTAGGATACATCAGGTCGGGTGATATAAATAAATATACAGTTACATTATAAAAAACAAAGTCCCTACTTAAATGCGAGTATTCATTAAGAATAATGTTTAAACAAATAATATATTATTTTCGCAGACATCTAGTGTTTTTTATTACACGTGGCATCATATGAATAAACATAAGTTTTTCCCTCCATTAAAAATATTAATACATTGCTTTATTACACGTGACATATATCTGACCAATGACATCAAACCTCAGTCAACATACTGTCTCTTTGGAGTTTTAACAAAGTTTTAGAAAATTTAAATTTGTTTTAATCATTCTTCTTTAAAAAAAATCTCTGCTGAAGCTTATGAAAATGAAACATGTTAGATTAAAGACACTCTTTTCTTACCTGTTCATTACATATTCTATTCGTCTTGTTAGATTTAAATCCATGTATATATATATATATATATATATATATATATATATATATAGGTATAGATGTCCAGTCCGTAAACGGTGAGGACAATCCAACAAGATTAAATTAATATAAAATATTAAGTGTTATATCTATATAGAGAGCTCAATAGATGTTATTCAGAGCAATATGATATTTATAAAGCAAAACTCAACACGTCATTTAAATTGGTTATAAATTATAATTCATTTCTGTGAACTTAATTAGCTCATTTCATCAGACCACACAATATTCCTTCTACTTGGTACAAAACTTTTTACCGGAATAAGCATTTTCTTTAACTGAAGAGAAGAATAAAAAATATAAAAATAAAAATAAGAAGAAGGAAAAGAGAAAGAAAAGAGAAAGAGGAAAAGAGAGTCAGGACTTCGGCATTGGCGTCAGATCTGGCTGGGAGTGTTCAGACCGTCGTGAAAAGGTTGACCTCTGAAGAAACTTCAAATTCCATGGATACTGGTGTTTGTGTGAGCCCATAAACTAACCCACCCATTTATACTAACTTATATACATATATGTACATTCCCACATACACTTACAAACGTGATTTTGTTTATGCTTATATATACTTACCGACCTACCCTTTTTTTCTGTCTACATACGGATCCTTCCGTTCCTATACTTCCATATATACATTTCATAAAGACGGGATTTCCGCGTGTATATATATATATATATATATATATATATATATATTCAGATACTTTAATCCAAGCAGAAAAAGCAGGAAGGTACATTCCAAAACTCCGATCCTAATTAATATTAATATTAATATTAAAATCCATCTGCTGGAAAACGGCGAGAACTTATTCAACATTCCAATATATATATATATATATATATATATATATATATATATATATATATATATATATAATAGAATTGTATTCATAATTGTCTGACTATAAAAACGTATAGAATATAAAAAAGAGAGTGATTCTTAATGATAATGAATTTAGAAAAAGTTATAAGTGGAATATGCCTTGAGGTATATATATATAAAAGATTCGTATAGAATAAAGAATGGCATCCATAAATTTGTTGGCAAATTGTTGTGGCCTTTTAGGGCCAGAAAGAAAGACACGAAAACAAGAAAGTAGGTTGAACAAGAGTGTTAGAATAACAGAACATATATACAATATATGAGTGTTAGTAGTCAGCAGATAGAAGTGTACGTCCGAACTGTCTAGTTACACTGCGTCTCGACTGCCTCACAACTACCTCCAAACTGCCTCCCCGGAAGTCACGAAGGTTAGTATTTATGTAAGGAGGAAGAGTTTATTCCTATGTAGATAGGACACCGTAACAGATTAAATGAACTCTAAGAAGCAATTAAGTTCATATTGATGACTAAATATTTATGTAAGTATTAGTACATAAATTTCTAATATAAGAGATAAAATGGGACAGTTTTACTTAATATTTGAAGATGACATGATACCTGAAATCTATTCTCTCGGAAATTATCTCTTCTGTGATAAATATATTTGATTAATCGGTAGATGTAATGATATACTGCACCGGGCATTCTCAACAGACATGAGTTCAATAGAAATATGGCTTTCAGAAAATCGAAAGACTGTTAGTCTCAATGGACTGTCAACAGGCTACTGGGATAAATAGCTGTGTGGTTTTAATAGTCGCCATTTGGTATTGATTTTTTAAGGCAAATATATGTTCCTTGGATATTTGATTAGGGTTTGTATCGACGCCGAGTTGTCTAAATTTCTACAGATAACGTTTACAAATAAATCAGGCATAACTTTGCTTATCCGCATCTCTCTATTTACCACTATCTATCTATCTATCTATCTATCTATCTATCTATCTATCTATCTATCTATCTATCTATCTATCTTCTATCCATCTCTATCTATCTATCTATCTATCTATCTATCTATCTATCTATCTATCTATCTATCCAGCTCTGTTCATATCTATCTATCTATCTATCTATCTATCTATCTATCTATCTATCTATCTATCCAGCTCTGTTCATATCTATCTATCTATCTATCTATCTATCTATCTATCTATCTATCTATCTATCTATCCATCCAGCTCTGTTCATATCTATCTATCTATCTATCTATCTATCTATCTATCTATCTATCTATCTATGGATTAATTTTTAATTTGACATTTTAAATTTTTAAACGTTATTATTAGTGGATACTCATATTTAAAATAGACTCTCATTTTTATTTATGTAGTTTTAATATATATATATATATATATATATATATATATATATATATATATATATATATATATATATTTACCTGGCATCTACCGGGTAGGAGTTATCATCTCTCAGTTGCGTCTTTGTTTTTGGGTAGAGTGCAGCTCGGTTGTTATTCTGTCCGAAGACAGGTAACCAACTGATAAAAATAAAATACTGAGAGGTGCCTAGTCCTGGGAAAGCAGATGCCTCAGACTGCACCACTCCATTGCTCTAAACTACACCCAGCGAATCGAGTAGAAGCAGCTTCGAACCATGGATATTCGGCTTTGCCACCGATGTTGATGCATGGCCGGGCTGACTCCAAGATCATCTACGTTTAGGGTTATCGTAATGTATGCACCCACTTTCCATCGCCAGTCACGATACGATGTAAAAAGCTTACCTTTTCTGTCGGTGAAGCAAGTGTTCACAGGTGACAAGACGTCGTTCGACGTTTCTCAGCTTCAACTCGTACGGCACCCAATGTCCTCGCTTTTGAATCATTTCTAATGCTTTCAAACGTTTCGAAATTTTGGTGTGATCAACTCCTAATGATTCTTCAGGTTCTTCTTGCACTTGACATGAGTTTTCGTGACGTAACCACCCCTCAAATGTTTTATATTCAAACTTTTTCGGTTCGCCAGTGCGTTCTTTATTGTAAACAGGAAAATCATTATTTTTTAAACGTCTAAACCAATCTCTGCATGTTGTTCCGACAGAGCATGGTCATCGTAAGTCTCAACAAGAATTCTATGTGGTTAAACTGCAGATTTCTTTTGAATAAAGTAATGCAGTAAAATTTCCCACAAATACACTTTATTTGGAACGGAATCCGATATATTTGCCATCTGAAACTATACGCATGTAGTTCTGGAAAGTCCATCTGCTGGAAAACTTATTCAACATTCCAATATATATATAATAGAATTGTATTCATAATTGTCTGACTATAAAAACGTATAGAATATCAAAAAGAGAGTGATTCTTAATGATAATGAATTTAGAAAAAGTTATAAGTATTGAGGCATATATAATGACAATGAAATAATAATGGTTTAACTGTAGAAATAAACTGAATATAAGAAAGACAGGGATTGTCATCGGTCATGAATTCAGGAAAGCGTTACCAACAAAAAAGGCTTATTATGTATATGCATAATGATAGTCTTTTGCCAATGATATGACGACAGAAATATGTTGGAAGTCAGGGAGGAAAGAATTTACAGTAGGCTGGAGTTAAGCTCGTGAAATATAGGGATTTTTAAAAATATATAATGAGAATGCATTGACAAACCATTGAGTGTAGAATTATATCACAAAACGAGAAGAAAAAGATTGTTCAAATTTAAGAATTACTGCAGATATTTCTGAACGAAAAGGTTTATATATAATATTAATTTTTTTAACAGGTTGAATTTTCACACCGGGGTTAACTGTTGACTTTCAATGGAGGTCAAGAGATAGCAAGCAGACTTAGTACTATAGTATTGTTCTCTGTCTTATTGCAAATCTTAGAACCTCCAACATTTCCAACCAGACATACCAATTCTTGCAATATTTCTGGACCTATTTGTTACATTTATTTGTTTTAAAACTGACGGACTCATCTCTGCATGTGAAGCTGCTTGGATCTGGTGTGACATCGAAATTAATCAGTTTTTGTTTTGTTTTTAACCTCAGTAAGAGAATTATAATTTAAGTTTTTTAAAATTCTTAAGGAAAAAAACAAAAACAAAAGAAAACAACCCAAACCTGAAATACAACATATGAAAACCTGCCCAAAATTCTGGCTAATTTGATCATGAATAAAGAAAAAAATATCTATCTTCATATCTAGTTTTCTTCATTTCCTTCAAAGTAGTCGATATGAATGTGTATACAGTAATTTTACAAATAGAGCTGCTCACAGAGGGTAACGGCAAAAATCCGTACTACATTTAACTTGTGCTGTTCAAATTCCACTAACTTTTGGGTAACTGTTCCTAAGTATAAAGAAAGAAAAGAGCAGGACAAAAGAAGAAAACGTAAGGAATAGTGAGTCATGTCAACACAAAAGGTAGGATATATAGTGGGTCTCGTGTACGGCGAAATTTGATCCAATTAGTTAATGTTTAGATAAATGTGTGACCAAAAAACGTAAATGTCGAACAGGATGGCAGACACGAACGAGCATGTTGCAGTAGTCAAAATACAGCTGAAATGTTTGTGGCACGTTGTCCAAAAATTAAAAAAAAATCCTGTTTTATTCAAAAGTGTTTGATACTCACAAAGAACTACTAGAACGGCTCAGTAATTTGGACATATTTGCGAAGAATAACCCAGAACTTGCAGACAGACACAAAATGAATTTCAGGAATAGAAAAGAATAGAAATTTGTTTAAGACAAGGACGTGTCTTCTCACCGGACTTATTTAACTTTTACGGTAAGGTGATCTTCAAATGATGTGCGTTTGATATCAACTCGGAACGAGAAATCAGAGAGCCGAGTTCGAATTCCAGTTGAGTTCATTGTATTCAAATACGCACAAATATTATCGGGAAAGGTTTGAATTTATAACTTTCCCTCCAACTCTTGGTTAAATAACAGGACAGAATGGGTTCTGTAGCATTGGTTGCCAACCAGTCTATCACAGAAAGTAATGGCAACCTACTGCGGGAAAACATTCTGCCCAGACAGTTATATCTCTTTTGAAATGATCTCCCTAGCCTGTATCGCGTATGGCACTTAACTGAGTGACTGAGTGATCTTCAAAGAATTAATTCTTCCACGATTCATTATTGTCAGCCACAATTTTAACAAGATGACACATCATTGACAGCAGACATAGAAAGAAACCTTCAAGAATTCCTACAAAAAATGGCATCCATAAACTTGTTGGCAAGTTTAGGATGAGATATTTTGTTTTACGGCAAATCAACACATCAATAGGTCATTTTATGCCAACAAGATTTTTACAATAGATTAGTAGTGAGGAACCTCACTATCGATTACAGGAAAACAGACTGCATAGATACCTGAAAAAGCCCAACATGCAAATTATAAATTGGAGTCTTCATCTTTATTGCCATGTTTACGACGTTTCGGCCGTTGTACGCTCCGGCTTTCTTCAGGTGCTAGGTACTGGGCCATGAATTCTCAAGTACCCTCTAGATAAAAGCGTTGATTAGATCCAGTGACTTGACCCCAAAAGTTGTGATTTTAATCCCTATCTACAGCAGTAGTGAACAAATAACTTGGAAAAAATATGTATATGTATATATAAGTTAAAGTTGAGTTAAAGGGAGATAACTACATGACATCCAGCAGTAGCATCGCACATAGAATGAGAATAATATACCCCCAGTGATTGAAATAAAGGCATTCGACATTCTTAGCAACTAAAGAAGGCCGGAACGTACAACGGCCGAAACGTTGTAAAAATAGCAATAAAGATGAGGTCAACAGTCCGAACAATGTAAATAATGTAAATACTACGTCCTCTCAGAAGTATTGACAAATATAAATTGGAGATAATGAAATGAAGCAAGTACAAAATATTAATAGTGTATTGAAAATGTTACACCGAAATAAGAAAGCGCAAGGTGTTTGCCAGAAGCTAAGCATAGTATTAAGAAACATGCAAATTTTGTTAGAAACAAAGAAAAGGATTCTGAACTGTTACGTTAAGTGCCATACGCGATACAAGCTTAGGTGATCATGTCTCGAAAGAAACATGACTGACTGGGCAGAATATTTTCTCGCAGTAGGTTGCCATTACTTTCTGTGCAGACTGGTTACCAACCAAGGCTAGAGAAACCAATTGGTTCTAGTATTTAACCCATACCTGAAGAGAGAAGAGATGGATTAATACATTTTCCAAGAATATTTGCGCGTAAGTGAATGTAACGGATTCAGCTGGAATTCGAACTCGGCTCTCCGATTTCTCTTTGCGAGCCGATATCCATCGCACCAGCACGCACATATGCGCACCACAATGCACATGCGAATGGTACGTAATATCTGTCTTCCTATTTGTCCAATTGGCTGGACAATCTTCTCAAAAATGAAGGCGATACTTGAAGCAACAGAAAAGTGTTTCTACACAAGGATGCTGAGAATACCGTGGATAAGACATATGAGGAACGACGAAGTTTTGTAAAAAAAAGTAAACAAAAAGGACACTTATACTTAACAACCAGAAAGAGACACTTGAAATCTTTTGCTTATATAATGAGGAAAGAGGGTTTGGAAAATTTAGCATTCACAAGACATACTAAAGTCGTGAGGAACAAAGAAAAACAGCGCTAACCTACCTAATAAGTTTGTGTAAATGCTTAGCATAAGTAGGTTTAGGTGAGATATTTTGCTTTACGGCAAATCAACACATCAATGGGTCATTTAAGGCCGGCAAGGTTTTTACAATAAATTTGTATAACTAGAATATGTATTCTTCGTAAAAAATAAGTTTGTAGATCAGGTTTCATTGACGTATTTATGCAAAGAGGGTTTTTATCGAGGATCAAATATATTGCTAGTATATATATATATATATATATATATATATATATATATATATATAAACACATACATATTTTTTTCAAAGATACATTGCTGGTAATTATTCTTCCTTCAAAAATCTATTGCTGCTAATATTTTCTCCTAAAGAAAAGTATTGCAGGAATTTTTATTATAAAAGTTTATTTTATATTTTAATAGTGTTTTGACTCCAGTTGTTGGTGGTGGTGGGGGGGGGGCTTACTATTTACCGATAGCTGGGATCCTAACAGGTGCTACCACCCTAGATGAGAAGGGACCTGAGAACAAAAGTAAATAAGAGGTGGTTCCGCGCACCTCACACCCTCTCAAACCTTGCTGCTGGACCTTTAGGGGAGATAGCAAAAAGTCAAATTTTACCAAGAGCTATAAAGAGAAAAAAGAGGTATGATTGACAATGCTCTTTGAATAAGAAATGTTTAATTGTTTAAATAAACGCTATTTTTAAATTTTGGAAAACATTTTACATCCTTAGGGTACTCTGCTGAAATATATATAATTAGAAATTGGTGTCTTGCCTCTTTTATCAACTTGGTAAGCAGTAGCAATAATTATTGTTCAAACCGAGCGGCAGGACATCAAAGCAAGCGAATGAGCGGTGAGCAAGAGCGTGTTCGTCCCGTCACGAGTCTCCGTAACTCATTAGGATGGAAGGGACACCACATGTAGTCTAGCCATAGCAGTAGTGGTGAATCTATTCTTCATTTGGCTGATTTAGAACTATTCTAGAATGATTGTCATTTCAAGCCGAAAGAGACCATTCTATCTAGCTATTTAACCCATGGCTCGTGGAAGATGTATACACGCCTTTCCGGAGGGCATTAATATGAAATGAACAAAACAGAATCGATAGCAAATTGAACTCGACATGCCAATTTTTATTTTTTGCCTTGATAACCGTTCAAATATTCGACAAAGAATGTGCTAAAAATAAATCAACAATATCTATTTGTATTAGAAGAGACAAGTGAAGAATATAAATAACCTTTTGGGTAAACAAATATATATTTATTTAGATTTTTCTTCAGCAACATGCAAGTAGAAATAATATGCGCACAACATAACAGACATCTTGTTTTTACGCACTTTTCACTTACGTTGAAACCTTAGGAATATATCTTATTCGTAAGTATGTCAGTGCATATGTACTAGAAGAAAAAAACAAAACAAAACAAAACAAAAAACAAAACAACAACAAAAAAAAAACAAAGACACTGCTTATACTAGACAGACTTCAAAAGCGCTTACGCGGCCTTGTAAGCGATGGATTTTCTCCTTTTTGCAACCCTTATTCAACAAACCAAACCTCGCCAGCCTTTCATGATTGTATCGCTATTACTATTGTAGATTTGTCCTGGGCATGACTGTAAACTGCATCCCGCAGTAAGGCCTCTGATTGGAAGATTGTGAGGAGCATGGAACCACTTCGTAATTGCTGTTGTTTCTAAGTCCACTCTGATCCGGAGTGGTAGCAACTGTTAGAGTCCTAGCTATGGGCAAATAGATAACCCCTCAAACACCATGAAAGTATGAAAATACACTTTTATAGAAATATATACATAAAAATAGACTTTTTATAGAAAAATATACATTTTTGATGAAAAAATATCAACAATATATTTTTGAAGAAAAAGTTATTACCATAACAAATTTTTGAAAGAAAAAAATATTCTCAACAAAACATGTTTGAATACAACAGTAGAAGATATTTTCTGTTTTCTAAAATGAAAAAGAATAAAAATAAAATTTTAATTAAAATCTGAATATATCAACCTTCTCACTATAACCGAACATTAAAATAAAATGTTTTAAAACCCCACCTTTCTGGCATTAAATAACCAACAGAGGTTGATATGCCGTTAAACAAAACTCAGACTATTGTAGATGATCGAACGACTTATATTTCTTACTTCCACCAGCTCAGAGCTTCATAACTCGGAGATGCCATGCCATTTTCATTTAGGTAGATCATTGCCTTTCCTTTTGATAAAAAGCAAGTTCCACTCAGACATCTACTTACTCAGAACGGTTACATCTGCCATTGTAATATTTCTATTAATATTACAGATGCTCGGATGAGCTACATTCCTTAGTCCCACCAACTCGGATATTCACAGCCAGGACCGGTCTCGCCGGGTTCACCGTGGCAAACTATTACTACACGATTTAAGGACGCTAAAAAGCGGTCAACACAGTAAAAACCAATTAACAACCTCTAAATCCTACAAAATTCATCAAGCAAGAAAAATCACTGACATGCAAAGATATTAAATTACATCAAACTCCATATATATATATATGAAAATAATTGGGATACAACAGAGGGAAACAAAAACTTTGAAGAGTGAAGTCATGAGAATAACGCCATCATTAAACTTGGAAGTCAGCGTGACTGAAAAAACACTGCTCAGCTCGTTGAACATCTCCACATTAATTCTATTAATTCTCTATCTCTGTCTCGATATTGAGCACTTTATGATAAATTAACATACTTGCCTAAAATGCCTTTCTAGCAGTAAACTACAGGAAACATGACAATTTTATCAGTAAGCATCATTCCAATCTATCTATCTATCTATCTATCTATCTATCTATCTATCTATCTATCTATCTATCTATCTATCTATCTATCTATCTTCTGGATGTGCGTTGTGGTGCAGTGGATATCCACACGGAACAACAAACCGGGGTGCCGAGTTCGAATTCCAGTTGAATTCCCTGCATTCACTTACGCACAAATATCCTTAGGAAAGGTATTAATCCGTCTTTTCCCTTCGGTTATGGGTTAAATACTCGGACAGATTGCGTTCTATAGCCTTGGCTGGCAACCAGTCTAACGCAGAAAGCAATGGCAACCTACTTCAGGATAACCTGCTCAGTCAGTCATGTCTCTTTCGAGACATGATCGCCAAAAGCGTGTATAATGTACGGCACTTAACCGACTCACAATCTTGGTCTCTTTAAGTTCAGAATCAACCGATATCTATCTTATTTATTTCCTGATACTCTTGCTTTCCCCATCCCCCTTTACAATATTCCTCAGTAACCTTCTACTTTGAGTGGCCCCTGAGCCTTGTATTGGGGGAACTATCAGTTAATAAAAAAACAAACAAACAAATCAAAACAAAACACACAGAATGCCAGCTCATACGCATCCTCGTACGATCTATTTTTCTAAATTCTTTTACAATTTTTAATACATCACCTGTAAGAAAATGAGGCCGTTAAATTTTAAATTGCCTCCCTTGAGAGAGAGGTGTCTACCGTTTGAGAATCCGTAGCCTAATATCATATATTCTCTCTCTCTCTCTCTCTCTCTCTCTCTCTCTCTCTCTCTCTCTCACACACACACACACACACAAGAGCTGTCTGGAAAGTATTTAACCACTTAGAATTAACAGACAAATATCCTACCGAGGGCAATAGTGATGCCTTAGTCCATCTTGGGATTTCAGTTATTTATTCAAGTGCCACATTCACTGACAGCGTAGAATGTGATGAACATTGTAGAGTAATAGTTAAAGAGCCCATCTCTTATATTTCTTCGCTACAGTAGTGAGTCTGATGCGCACGGCAGAAATATGATTGACATCAAAAGCAGGACCGACAGAAGTGTGGAAAGCGGAAAATATAAACTAGACTGACAGAAGTGTGATTACATCAAAGGCACCCGGCTTCAAAGGTAATACTCGGCGAAAATGATTAACAGATGTGCCTAGCCATAGATGACACAATTAAGCGAAAATTGAGAAGGCAAAACTACGTGAAAATTTCAGCTGGGATAAGGTCGGGTTTTTTTTTCGCGCCAAAAGTAGAACACAGGGAGAAGATCGAGAGATCACAGAGAAGAGAGCAGAAGAGAAGTCAACACGCGCAAAGCAACGTCTCCTAACAACTTCCTTGTATGTGCGTGATTTCCTCTGATTAACTCTCCACACAACCGTTGCCGACGAAGAATAAAAATATACGTTTATAATTCTTATACATACGTGTTCTGTGTTCCTCGTTTGTCGGTCAAGACGATTGCTGTTTTAGCAGTTCATTATCTATCTATCTATCTATCTATCTATCTATCTATCTATCTATCTATCTATCTATCTATCTATCTTGTTCTGTTCCTATCTATCTATCTATCTATCTATCTATCTATCTATCTATCTATCTATCTATCTTGTTCTGTTCCTATCTATCTATCTATCTATCTATCTATCTTATTTCTCTTCATCTATCTATCTATCTATCTATCTATCTATCTATCTATCTATCTATCTATCTATCTTATTTCTCTTCATATCTATCTATCTATCTATCTATCTATCTATCTATCTATCTATCTATCTTATTTCTCTTTCATATCTATCTATCTATCTATCTATCTATCTATCTATCTATCTATCTTATTTCTTCATATCTATCTATCTATCTATCTATCTATCTATCTATCTATCTTATTTCTCTTTCATATCTATCTATCTATCTATCTATCTATCTATCTATCTATCTATCTATCTATCTATCTTATTTCTCTTTCATATCTATCTATCTATCTATCTATCTATCTATCTATCTATCTATCTTATTTCTTCATATTATCTATCTATCTATCTATCTATCTATCTATCTATCTATCTATCTTATTCTTTCTCTTCATATCTATCTATCTATCTATCTATCTATCTATCTATCTATCTATCTATCTATCTTATTTCTTCATATCTATCTATCTATCTATCTATCTATCTATCTATCTATCTATCTATCTATCTATCTATCTATCTATCTATCTATCTATCTTGTTCTGTTCCTATCTATCTATCTATCTATCTATCTATCTATCTATCTATCTATCTATCTATCTTATTTCTCTCATATCTATCTATCTATCTATCTATCTATCTATCTATCTATCTATCTATCTTATTTCTCTTTCATATCTATCTATCTATCTATCTATCTATCTATCTATCTATCTATCTATCTATCATATCTATCTATCTATCTATCTATCTATCTATCTATCTATCTATCTATCTATCTATCTATCTATCTTATTTCTCTTTCATATCTATCTATCTATCTATCTATCTATCTATCTATCTATCTTATTTCTTCATATCTATCTATCTATCTATCTATCTATCTATCTATCTATCTATCTATTGAATAATCGGAAAACAAAGATCTGAGTAGCTTTAAAAAACATTAGAAGAAAACATAAAAATCAGTTTATACCATTTTACTTCCCTATAAATACTTATTTTCCTGCCGTTTTCTCTCGATGTCTTATTTCATTCATTTATGAATATCAACTATTGTAGATGTTTATAATTGAGCATTTGGTCGGCAATCCTTTATAAGTTCCATTAAAATCGACAATGTATTGCGATTAAGCTTTTTATTTAATTGTTCTTGTGTTTTCTTTTCTTGACATCAATTTTGTAAATATAAGTAGATATGTGGATAAGACATTTGAGGAACCACGAATTTTTAGAGAAAAAGCAAACTAAAAGGACATTTATACTTAACAGCCAAAAAAGAGACACTTGAATTTTTTTGTTCAGTAGTTAGATTTTTTTGTACAGTAGATAGATAGATAGATAGATAGATAGATAGATAGATAGATAGATAGATAAATAAACCGAATAGGATAGATAGATAGATAGATAGATAGATAGATAGATAGATAGATAGATAGATAGATATAAACCGAATAGGATAGATAGATAGATAGATAGATAGATAGATAGATAGATAGATAGATAGATAGATAGATATAAACCGAATAGGATAGATAGATAGATAGATAGATAGATAGATAGATAGATAGATATAAACCGAATAAGATATAGATAGATAGATATAAACTGAATAAGATAGATAGATAGATAGATAGATAGAAATCGAATAAGATAGATAGATAGATAGATAGATATAAACCGAATAAGATAGATAGATAGATAGATAGATAGATAGATAGATAGATAGATATAAACCGAATAAGATAGATAGATAGATAGATAGATATAAACCGAATAAGATAGATAGATAGATAGATAGATATAAAAACCGAATAAGATAGATAGATAGATAGATAGATAGATAGATATAAACCGAATAAGATAGATAGATAGATAGATAGATAGATATAAACCGAATAAGATAGATAGATAGATAGATATAAACCGAATAAGATAGATAGATAGATAGATAGATAGATATAAACTGAATAAATACATAGATAGATAGATAGATAGAAATCGAATAAGATAGATAGATAGATAGATAGATAGATATAAACCGAATAAGATAGATAGATAGATAGATAGATAGATATAAACTGAATAAGATAGATAGATAGATAGATAGATAGATAGATAGATAGATATAAACTGAATAAGATAGATAGATAGATAGATAGATAGATAGATAGATAGATATAAACTGAATTAGATAGATAGATAGATAGATAGATAGATAGATAGATATAAAACTGAATGATAGATAGATAGATAGATAGATAGATAGATATAAACTGAATTAGATAGATAGATAGATAGATAGATAGATATAAACCGAATTAGATAGATAGATAGATAGATAGATAGATATAAACCGAATAGATAGATAGATAGATAGATAGATAGATAGATATAAAAACCGAATAAGATAGATAGATAGATAGATAGATAGATAGATAGATATAAACCGAATAAGATAGATAGATAGATAGATAGATATAAACCGAAATAGATAGATAGATAGATAGATATAAATCAATAAGATAGATAGATAGATAGATAGATAGATAGATATAAACTGAATAAGATAGATAGATAGATAGATAGATACAAACCGAATAAGATAGATAGATAGATAGATAGATACAAACCAAGATAGATAGATAGATAGATAGATAGATAGATAGATAGATACATACATACATACAAACCGAATAAGATAGATAGATAGATAGATAGATAGATAGATATAAACCGAATAAGATAGATAGATAGATAGATAGATAGATATAAACCGAATAAGATAGATAGATAGATAGATAGATAGATAGATAGGTATAAACCGAATAAGATAGATAGATAGATAGATAGATAGGTAGATAGATAGATATAAACCGAATAAGATAGATAGATAGATAGATATAAACCGAATAAGATAGATAGATAGATAGATAGGTAGATAGATAGATATAAACCGAATAAGATAGATAGATAGATAGATAGATATAAACCGAATAAGATAGATAGATAGATAGATAGATAAATAAACCGAATAAGATAGATAGATAGATAGATAGATAGATAGATAGATATAAACCGAATAAGATAGATAGATAGATAGATAGATAGATAGATAGATATAAAAATAAGATAGAATAAGATAGATAGATAGATATACCGAATAAGATAGATAGATAAACCGAATAAGATAGATAGATAGATAGATAGATAGATAGATAATGAACTGCTTAATTAGTTCGACATAAAAGCTATATGATATACAGAATTAGAATCTAATGCACTATCCAATCGCAATTGGCAACCAAGTTAGCGTGTTAACCAATTCAATTTTTGAATTATAATTTTTTAAAATATGAAGAAACCACGTGGTATGAACATGGTTTTATCTTTCGTAGATCGCTGGTCAATTTACAATGAATTTATATAGCAAACTTAACTCCATGTCAACTTTTATAAAATGTAATAATTTTTTTATACTCATGATCTGAAGTGCTTGAACTAAAGTAATGAAAATGTTAAACAAAAAAACTGAATATTTCTGGTCCAGGCAAATGTCTCTACAGGACGTTGCCGATGATAGCTCTCCACAATTCCTTTGTAACTCTTAATTTTTTTTTTACCTTTTTTGTTATGTCTTCTAATCCGCCATCTATTCAACCAAGCTCGCCCGGTTAGTCATGCGTTGCTTTCTTCTGTCCTTCTTATTTTCAATCTGTCCTGTGAGTATCAGCTTTTCCAAGCCTACTTTTCGCATTAAGTGCTCGAAAAATCTCTTCCAGACGTTAAGTATAAGCGTTCTTTTTGTTTTCATTGTCTCTAGCACTTCGTCATTGCTCAAAGATCAAAAGAAGTGTAGACAAATCAAGGTCTCTAAATAGAGTTGGAGTTTGAATAAATCACCACGGAGAATGCAACGGAAACTATCTCACTAGCTGCTGGGGATCATCATCCCCAAATTATTGTGGAGTTGAGCAAAACTTCGCCGCAAAGTTGTAGTGACCAGTTTGTGCCGGAAGTAAGACACGGAACAAGAAGCTAGGTTCAAAACAGTGTATTAGTATAATAAGAAACAAGATAGTCAAAGGAAGTGTTAATAATAAGTAATATAGAACTAAGTTGCGACACGGAGATCCGAAGGCGAATTGGCATGGCAAAGGACGCGTTCCAGAAAATTAGCAAAATACTAACACACAGGAAAATCTCAATAGAAACGAAGAAAAGAGTGCTAGACTGCTACGTGATGTCAGTTCTTCAATACGGCTGTGAATGCTGGACAATATCATCGAAAATGAGGACAAAACTGGAAGCGGCCGAAATGTGGTTCTACAGAAGGATGCTACGGATATCGTGGACCGAGCACACAAACAACGACGAGGTGTTAGAAAGAATGGCAACAAAAAGGAAATTGATGCTGAGCATCAGGAAGAGACAACTGAAGTTCCTGGGACATGCAATGAGGAAGGAGAGCCTGGAGAACCTGATACTGACTGGACAGATAGAAGGAAGGAGAGACAGAGGAAGGCAGCGGATAACATATTTGCAGGGTCTGATCAGGTGGATGACGGAACGGGGGTTGCCAGGAGCAACAGGAGCAAACATACTAAGAGCCACAAGGGATAGGGAGACGTGGAGATCCACGATCACCTACGTCCTGAAGGGACAGGGCACATAGAAGAAGAAGAAGAAGTCCGGAGGCAATATTACGCTGCCTGACTAGTACCTGTCGTTAACTGCTCTCGTTAACTTCTGTACTAGACTGCTCTTTAACTGCTCGTAACTTGTCTGCTCCTAACTGCCCTTTGGAAGACCCGCAGGTAATTGATATGGAGCAAGAGGAGGGTACCATAACACTAGCAATTACCATAAAATGTAAAGCTCTTAAGAGACTAAGCTGAATTTTTTAATGACCAAGTGATGCCAAATGGTGGCGGAGATCTAACTGTTTTGAAAGATGAGGTCATAGCAAGATAAACTAATTTCTGCGATCATCTTTCTAGACGTTTGTTGAGTCTCAGTTGAATTGAAACATGTTAGTTCGGAAATAATTGAATCCAACCAACTTGAAAGTAGTTTTTGATCCGATAAATTGTTAACTGATATGGCTGAGAAAGCCAGTCAAGGTAAACTGGAAAGGTCGAAGAACAAAACAAACACTTAAAAAAACAAGAAATAAAAAATAGCATGCAGTTTCCGCAAGGCTAACTTGAGTATGACGTATCCAAAATAAATTTATCGATGTCTTCCTTTATATTCTTTTTTTTCTTTTTCATACCCTTTTTTTTCACATACATCTATTTCCTTTCGCTCACTATAACCAAATGCTACAACACACACACACACACACACGCACACACACACACACACACACACACACACACACACAGTGTTGAGTGTGATGATACTTAGCGTTAAGATATCCAGATAGAGCGGTTATAGGATTAATGTGGTGAAGTTTGTCACTTAACCGAGTAGAATCATGAAGACTCCGAAGTTTCACGAAACATCGAAGTTGGCATGACTCTTCTTAGTTAAATGACACATTTTCCCACATTAATCCTATATATATATATATATATATATATATACTAGCAGTATAGCCCGGTGTTGCTCGGGTGTAATGAAAGCTTTAAAACTAATCCATGGTCCTGGTGCTCAGACTCTTTGGACGTTGGCACGAAAGACTAAAAAGCAATAGTTGTTTCCAGTTAAAGTGAAACCGGTAGACTGAAAGAAAAATGAATGGATGTAAGTCAAATTTTGATTTCCTGCTATCGATATCAAATACGTTTTTTTCGTCGTAAACTGAATTTTGAAGGCTAAATAAGTCCTCTGAGTAAATGTTATCATGGCTGAGACTAAGAACTACAATTATACCTACTTAGAGCCAAACCCGAAGCAAAAACTAAAATAAAAGGACTGAAAAAATACAGACACACAGGCAGATAAACAGACACAAACATCTTGCTTATATATATATATATATATATATATATATATATATATATATATATATATATTATCGATTTTCTGCACTATTGTAAGAACTGCAACCTTGAATCTTCTGAATATCGTTTCTTATGTCTTTGTCTATGAGTGTATCAAATTTGAATAAAATCGGACCACTCCTTCTATAACCCGATGTTTCCGATGATCGATTTTCGATATTTATCGGAGGTACCTCGACACATAACCTAGCTAAGAACACTCGCAGACGCTTATAGTACAACTGTGTAAATTTTCAAGAAAATCGGTTCAACCGTTTCGGAGTCTATAGGTAACGGACACACACGCACATACACACACAAAGTTCCATTTATAAATAAGTTTATATATATAAAAAAAAAAACACCCACATACATTCACAGCAAACCAAAAGATTTTGTCATTTAAATGTAAATCATCTGCACAACCACACCAACATTGCCTGATGATGAGAACCTATCTCGAAACATAGAAATTTTCATGTCGCAATGTAAAATTGATACAAGTATATATATATATATATGCACATTATCCTACGTCTATAGCACGAGTTGGAGTCTCATGCATGAAACACCGTATTGTGCTTTAGATCTTTTTTTAATCGTATTACCCCGAGCAAAGCGGTAACGCCACTGATGTGCAGGGGGCTACATAAGAGTAGAAAGGTTAAGTAGAAGAGAGTGAAGAGGAAGACGAACCAGTTAGAAAGGAGCAAGAGAAAGATGGGAATACAGGTGTGATGACAGTTGTAAAGGTGGCGAGAAAGGAAAGGATATACAGGGCGGTGAAGAAAGAACTAGAGTCAATTGGTTAAGAGATGAGTATTGACATTGCATTTAAATTCCTTGAGGTTGTAGCCGCCAGGAAAAGCAAGAATATGGAAGCGAGTTCCACAGGCGGGAAGTATTTTTATTAATGTATAATTAATAGCAGTTATATTACATTAAGCGTTGTGCTCTTAAGACTAGGAACATAGTTATATATGTGTGCTTAACTACGTGTATACATATATGTAGATTTAATGTTATCCATTGGAAAATAGCACATAAGCTATCTAGCGCGATTTTGTAAATGGAAAGTGGAACAGTGTTTAGGAAATGTTTTTTTTTATATAATCGTGTGGCCCCAAGCAAGGCATTTTACTGCCACTATTGAGCAGGGGGTTACATAGGAGGTAAGTTATGAGAAAGACTGACAGGTTACAGGGGGTGTCAAGAAGAGGGTAGGAGGAGGATGAGAATACTTTTGAGAGTAGAGTGGACGAAAAAAGAAGCATGGGAGAGAGAGAGAGAGAGAGAGAGAGAGAGAGAGAGAGAGAGAGAGGAAGCAAGTTAGTGAGATAGTAGATGACTGTTGACTTTACATTTGAATTTTTGAAGATTGTAGCTGTCGGGAAAGCAAGTAAACGGAAGGGAATTCCACATGTGGGAAGGGCGAGTGAAGAAGCTACTGGAGTAGAATTTGCGTTTACAACTTATTGGTTTCACAGTAAAAGGGTGGGACCTAGTTGATAATCTTGGTGCTCGAGCAAATACAGGTATGGTGAAAGTATTTGTAGAAGAAACACAGGGAAGCCATATTGCACCGGCGAGAAAGTGATAGCAAAAAAACAAAAAATAAAAAACAAACAAAAGAAACAAAAAAAAAAAAAACAAAAAAAAAAAAAACAATTCGCTATGAGTTATAAAGAACAGTAAATTGTGAAGAGCTATTATTGACCACAACCTGAAGGGACTTGGCAAACAGAAAAAGAAAAACACGAGACATGAATCTCTTTTATTATTTAACATCTAAACACTTTTGGGACATAACCATTTCTGCATATGCCATAACGACGACGACCACCACCACCACCATCACAATACAAGAAACACAACAAAAGCAAAATCTTATTGTTTCTCCATGCTCCATATATGACCTTATCATTGACACTAAAGTATTTTGTATTCTCTTCATATTTACATAGTTTTCTTGTAGCGATTAATGACTTTTACTTTACAAATGTCAACACTGTGTGCCTTAATATGTCTCTGAGGAAAGGCAATTCGATACCTGCGTATCCGTAACAGTGTAGTTACGAGTATGTTTCTGTATGTACGTTTGCGTCTGTGCGTAAGAAAGAGAAAAATAAGGGATGAAGAGAAAAACATTAAAACATGAGCGTAATAACGTGCTGCGTGTTAGAAAAATATTATAAACACACACACACACACACACACACACACACACACACACATATATATATATATATATCTACCTTGGTTATCACTTAATATTAGAAAGATGGGAAAGATGGTATAATGATATCAGTAAGTAAATTAGGGAAAAAAATAGAAATGTTATTTATAAATTAAAGGTTTCGATAAAATTAAAAATAAATACGTACTGATAAGAAGAGTAAATTTACTCAAAAGCCCCCTTAAGTTTGAACGTAATATAAAAAGTTCTTTAGTTTATTCTTCCCTTTCCTGTTTTCTATAAGAAAAGGTCAAAATATGGAGAAAGCAAAAAGAAAAATGCTGGTACTAGAATAGATACACCAAAGGTCATACGATATCTGGAGAAGCATAAAAATAAAAATAAAAAATGAAAATAAAAATTAGATTAAAAGTAGGTTGACACTCTGACCGTCAGAGAGAAAAATAGAAAAAAAAAAAAAAAAGAAAAAAGAAAAAAGAAGAAAGGAAAAAAGTAAGTATGTAGAAACTACTGGCCAAATTTCAAAGTGAATCTTTGTTCTGATTAGTTAAAAGGAACACACACATAAATTAACTTCTCGCATGCATAAATAGCAAAGCGATGTTTTTTTGTATTTAAATGTAAATAATTTTCACAACCAACATCCAAGATTGCTTGATGACGAGATTCTATCTCGAAACAGAAATTTCCGTGTCGCATTGTACATTTAATTCATAATTATATATATATATATATATATATATATATATATACCCTCCAGATATATCAGAACAGCAAAGCTAATTCCTTTAGGTTTAAGGTAGATACGAGACTAGAATTTTAGCTTTTCATTTGTTGTATTTACATTTAGATGTGTTAAACAGATTAGGACATATCATCTTTTGTAAAACATCAGCCCATTTTTATGTGAGCAAAATTAAATAATCAGATAGACTTAAAGTAAACAACATTTTAAATTTGGTTGCGTAACCCTTGCTTGTAATAACTGCATCAAGTCTGAGATCCACTGACAAAAGCAGACTGTAGCATTCTTCATTTGTGATGCTTTTCTAGACTTTTGACGCAGCCTCTTTCAGTTCTTGTTTATTGCGGGGGTTTCTTCTTCCAGTCTCTTCTTCAGGAAGATGACATACTTCCTCTACTAGATTCAGTCAGTTATGTGCCGTACGTGATACACGATACATGTATCGAAAGAGACATGACTGACTGGGCTGAAGATTATCCCGCAGTAGTTTGCCATTGCTTTCTGCGGTAGACTGGTTGCAGACCAAGGCTATAGAACCCAATCTGTCCTGCTATTTAACCTATAACTGGAAGGAAGAGACTGATTAATACCTTTCCCAAGGGTATTTGCGTGTAAGTGAATACAATGGATTCAACTGGAATTCGAACTCGGCTCCCCGGTTTCTCGTTCCGAGCCGATATCCACTGCACCACAACGCACATCTACTAGATTAAGGGTTAGATAATATAAACTTAACCACTTTTTTCTTGGTGAAGTCTTTTGTTGTGTTGCCAGGACGTTTTGTGTGATTGTCCTACTGCATGATAAATTTCCTTCCGATTAGTTGGACTCTATTTTTCTTTAAATTGGCAGTCAAAATATTTTTGTAGACTTCTGAAGTCATTCTGCTGCGACTACCATGAGTTCCATTATCAATAAATATGAATAAGCCTGTTACAGAAGTAAACATGCAAGCCGAAACCAAGACACTACCTCCTCCATCATGCTCAACAGATGAGCTTGCAGGCTTTGGATCATAAGCAGATCCTTTTTTTTTCCACACTTTGGTCTTCCCATCGCTCTGGTGGAGATTAATCATAAAACTTTCTTCCAGAACATTTCCCGCTCATCTGTGTACTTCCTTGCAAATTCAAACCTGGCCTTCTGATTCTTACTGCCGATGAATGGTTTACATCTTGCCTCTATATTTCCACTCTCAAAATATTCTTCGAACGCTTGATTGTGAAACCTTCATCCCTGCATGGTGGAGGTTGTTGCTGATGTTACTGATTGTTGTTTTGGGGTTTTTCCTCACAACTCTCGCAATGTTTCTCTCATAAACTGCTGTTATTTATCTTGACCGACTTGTTTTGTTGCTCAGAACACCAATAGTTTCTTGTTATTTTCAGAACATTCTAAATTGCTATGTCCAATAGCTTTGATAGATTTTCTTTATTTTCTCAGCTTCAAAATGGCTTGCTTTTCTCCAGTAGACGTTTCTCTCGTTTTCATGTTCGTTTATTAATTTTAATAAGAAATGCTGTCTTTACAAGTGATAAACAAGGCTAAAGCCAGAAGCAGTTGTTCAGAGCTATTTAATGTTCGCACAATCAATCTAAAAGGCAACACTTGTGCAACAAGAAACATCTATCAGTCATTTGATTCAATTACTCACTTAAAAAATGGGTGGGTTTATACAAAAGGTAGTATGTCCCAAATTGTTTAACATATCTAACTGTAAATACCAAGAAACAAAAGCTGACATTTTAAACTATTGTCTCATATTAATCATTTTCATCTTTTGATGTTAAACCCAAATGTTTTCAGTGAACCTACAAAATCAAAGGAATAGTTTTGGAGGGGAGCGTATATATATATATATATATATATATATATATATACGCTCCCCTCTAAAATTATTTATATATATATATATATATACAAAGAGAGAGAGAGAGAGAGAGAGAGCGAGAGAGAGAGAGAGAGAGAGAGAGAGTTAATACAAGTATAAAATTTGTCAATTAGCTCATTCATGTTACTGATTGACTCCAGTTTTTCGTAGACAGACAATCTGGAAATCACTCCTCCCACTCGTCATAAGGCATCAGCAATCGACTGTTTATATTTCTCAATTTTTCTGTTATACGTGCATTTTTGGTTGTTGTAAGTTGGATATTTTTCATACTGAGCACACTCTCACACACACACACACACACACACACACACACACACACACACACAATACATAAATTAAAATATGTCGGTTGTTAATCCGTTTTGTAAATCTTCGAAAATTTCCGTAACATTTTTTAATATATATATATATATGTGAAGTCTCTCTCTCTCTGTATATATATTTATTTATTGATCCTCGTATATATATATATATATATATATATATATATATATATGTATATATATATATATAAATAAAATGTAAATGATTCTGTTAAATATATTTGTCATCCACATACAAGCCTGTTTCACTGCTCATCAATTATGCAAAACATCTAGTTTCTGGCTGGGACCGAAACTTGACCGATTTGGTACTAGTCGGAGTCGCTACTCACTAAGCCATTAGCGCATAGAATCTGAGTGGAGAAATTTTAGCGTGTTATATATAAGCGGTGTATATACACGCCCGTCACCGGAAGAATTCAATTCATTAATGAAGAGTTACGCGTATATATATATATATATATATATATATATATATATATATATATATATACGGGGATCAATTACATTTTTCTGTTTACTTTGTTTTCTTTTTTGCATTATTTGTTTGTTTAGAATTCCCCTCTCTCTGTCACGTTGTTCTCTCTCTCTGACACTGTCTCTATCTGTGTCTTTATATATATATATATATATATATATATAAGTATCAATGATATTTTTATATCTATTTTGTTTTGTTTCTTCTTGCATTGTTTGTTTGTTTGGTAATTCCTCCTTCCCCTCTCTCGAATTGTTAGGGCCATTACTTTTCAGGTTTTATTTACCAAGCTAGTTTGGCATACGTTCATAAATATAGGTCACGGAATAAGGATCTAACTCACTGCCCATTAGTATTGGTCACCCAGCCTTGGTCATTAGCCGTTGAACCACGGAGACATGAACAATGTTTGACTTTCACTTATGCCAACTGGTTAAACTTTGCATTAGACTTGTTTGTCCTTTTTCAAGTCCGCGGTATTCTCAGTTCAGCCGGTCGCCCTAAGCCAATCCACCTAATCCAATCATCCAAGTAATCAAATCACTTTTATCGATCTCAGCTACCACGTAACCACTGGCAATGTCCTTTCCTCTTGACTGAGCTCGTTTCCAAAGAACAGCTATAGCCGTATTTGTTCTGGCACTTTCAAGAGACAATGTTGATGGTCTGTTTGCACACACACACACACGCACACACACACATATATATATATATATATATATATATATATATTAAAGAAAATAAAAACCGTTGTTGGAACCAACGGGCAACATGAATATATATATATAAAAACATAAGTATATGAAAGAAAAAAAAAAAAGCGGCGGTGAAACTTTTCCGTTACACCCAATGGTGTGTAGATCAGCGTTTTTGCTGTTTCCGTAACAAACTGTTTTTTATGGGGCAGGATTGTTGGCCCTGCGCCTAACCCCCAAACCTGGAGGAAGGTGATTTTCTAAGCGTAGCTTAGACGTAACAAACGACCGACAGTGGGAGGTACCCAGTGAGGATCGAACTCACTACTCAGTTATAATGATTCTAGTGATACGAGCTTGTTAACCATTACACCACGCCGAGGTGCCCGAAATATATATATATATATATATATATATATATATATATATTTCGGGCACCTCGGCGTATATATATATAGAGTAGTAAAAAGTTCAGGATAAGATTGGTACATAATCCGAGAGGATCCTCGTGATATCATTTAAATATTAAAACTGATCCAACAGAGACCTCAATGTAAATTTAATTTACAGAGCAGAGATTCATTTATTCATCCGTAAATTCAGATCACATTTAGTGGGGATAGCTATTTCAACATGTCAGTTCAAGACATGCATTTTCAACCCCAGTCAACCAAAGCAGGTAGAAATATATTTTCTAAAATAATCATTTACACCATTTATTTAAAAAAAAAATCACCTGAAGAAGAATAATATTGTTTCGAAAAATGAAAATTTTTGTGTAGTGATATAATGCTTTTATAAACCAATGTAATAACAAAATGACAATATATATATATATATATATATATATATATATATATATTAGCCACATAGAAGTGTAAAAATGTTTTCCATTTTCCAAACTGTCGATGATGGCTTCTTCAATGAAGCTTTGATGTAAAGAACCTTACATATCGACAGAGATAAATGTTCTTAATCAAACGACTAATTCTAGAGTGGAGACGCCGTTATTATCTCGAGACCAGTTACCATTTAATGAAATGTCATCAGAACTTTCCCTTCTTTTCTTTTTACAAGAAGAAACTACTATATTGATGATGCCAAATGTACAAAGAAGCGAGATGCCGTTAATGATTTTTTCTATTACATAATGGGTTGAAAGCTGGATGTTAGTACGTCGGGAGGATCATGGTTCAAGTCATACAGTCTATCCCTAATAGTGAGCACGTTTACCCTTAAATATAGGATACCATAATACTATATATTTTTTCATATATTGTAGATAGATATGTTGTAGAGTGGCTGATATCTTTGTAGCACTCTCAATAATGGAATAGCCCATAGTCTGAAATGGTCTGTTTAAACAAAGTATAGTAGTAATCGAGGCGTCATATTCGAGTGTCCTTCGAGTAATATTCGGACTGATTACTTAGGCGA